>CM073768.1:142587202-142971317 GCA_037158775.1 Hetaerina titia
TCCTCTCAGCTACTGACATTTACATTTCCAATGAAAGGTGAAAGAAGGTTCTTCATATCAAGAGCAAAATTAGCTAAATGCAGTCCATTTCCGTAAGCGATTCTCCTTTTTTCAATATGAATTCATTGAATTTTCAAACTTTTTTTCAACGGTTTACATCATGGAGTTACAAGGAATTCCAAGTTCAAGACCGTAAAAAACTGTGTTCTATATAATGCTCCACATACGGTGTTCACTTTCACTAAATTGAAAGAACGGTGTGAAAATGGGGTCATCAAATGTTTTTGCATCGAAATATAAATGATTAAAGACAGATATACTCAATCGCCGAGGTCCGTCTTAACGAATTAAGAATCAAAGACGAGACAATCGCGAATATCGTCGCATGCACCCCTATTTTTCAAAATATTTCTGCGTTTTTGTGCACACGGACTCAGCCAACGAGCGTGGGAATAATGTAGGCCTAGCGATCACAGTTGCAGCGATTTCAATACGAATATGCAGGGCATATGTGCACGCCGCTGCAGAGTGATGAGAACTCTGGGGTTGGCAGGTGCACGTCGCCGACCACTTTGGCGCGCGCAGCGAGTGGACTCCAGCGAGTCCCGCCTCCCCCGCATTACCACAATGTGACTTGTGAAAAAAATAAGGAAGTTTGGCGGAGCACGCTGCGTTTTCGAGGGTCGTCTCCTCCCTGCGCCGTGACTCGCAAACTCTGTGAATGCGAAACTATGAGGAGTTTAAATTGCGGAGGGCGCTCTGAAGCTTGCTCGGGGGGGGGGGGGGGATGAAAAAAAGTTGAGTGGAGGGAGGGATGAAAACTTTTAAATGGAATATGAACGTAGTAAATGAGGAGGGGAGACGAGGAGGATTAAGAATCGAGGTTGATAAAAATGGGTATCAAAAAAAATCTCTGCCGGATGTGTCAAATTAAACTTCCCTCGCATTTTATTATTATGACCCGCTTTTAACTTTAGTGCTAATCACTTCGCTCTCTTCCAGATGGAGATCGACAGGAGTCATTCATTTGTTTTTTTGACGTGGCGCGAGGCATTTCCAAAATCTGAACTTCAAAATGTATAGGAGATAACGCAGATGTCGAAATAGAGCGAATCGAAATGATAAATGTTTTCGTGGAATCATAGGGTATGAAATCACTGACGAAAATTCAATAATATCATTATCGTATATAAATTCTCGTTAATTTATACAATAAAGGCATTTACCAAAAGATAGAGGTATGAATAGGTTCATGCATGTATGGGAAACGTTATTTCTTTGAAGGCCACCAACCTCTTCAGCCAGAATGAGGTACGTGGCATTGATTGAATATAATTCCATCTCACAAAAAATAATCATGCCTCTTTGTGTACATTACACCGTACGTGTTACGCTTTCGTCTATGCTGTTTTTCCTAATATCTTCCATCTGTAGGGGAAATATGTCATTTTCAATATGAATGGAGGCATTAGGGGTTAGGAATTCATGCGTGGATTTGACAACACAAATGACGTAGTTCAAGAGGTAAAAAAATGGTGTTTGACGCAATCTGCTAAGTTCTATTATAACAGCCTTCGAAAAACGAGAAATTCTGGGGAAAACGTGTAAATTTGGATGGTACGTACATTAGTCTCAGGGGTAACAAATAAATTGAAGTTTCTATCTCACATATTTTTTTAGTTTTATTAAAACGTTTACGATACTCCCTCGTAGATGAATTGGGAATGGACCAACTTCCATGGCAATTCATGCCACGTCTAAGGAAATACAGGATATTTAATAGTGTTATGAGCAATGAGAACTCATAGTAGTCACTATCTCGGTGCGTTTTCTGTTCCAGAATTCAAGTTTATTATCATCACTGCCAGCGTCTTCGCCCAAATTCGAGTTCTCAAAAAGAAAGCTAAAACCAATCACTATCACTATCAGATGGAATAGAAGCCATGACAATCTGAATGTATGCTTGAGTCCACCGCCTCTCGCCAAATTGAACCCCTCGAATGTTCCGAGAAAGACTCAAAATCATAGTAGTTACAAATATCTGCAACAGAGAGCGCGAGCGTTCCGTATCTGGGCCGAATGAGATTCAAGTCGCTAAGATAACATTTCCAATTATTCGCCAAATCTTTGTTTTTTGGTGTCCTTAGGTTTCTTGGTAAATTATTGACAGTTATAATGATATTCACCTGCAATAAATCCGCTGAATTTTACAATGAGAAAAATGTAATTTACACAAAAAATCGTCGACACTTATCATTGTTTAAACGCTAACTGGAGAATTAGAGCTTTTACAGACCAAAAATACCTGGAAGCATCACCATAAACCCATGCTCAGTGCGCATTGAGAAAGTTAGAGGGTGAAAGATAAGGCGAAATGGCAAATTAACTCGTCCGGCAGAAGATGTCCCTCGGCTGAAGGGAGCCAACCATTGGCCAAACAATCATCTCTGTCATTTCAAAACTTTTTTAGCTAGTTTCATGAACGAAGGCAGTTGTGTGAAGTGTCATCAACTTTAACCATTTAGCTAGAGATAGCATTGTCAGCGTCAAGCATTTTAAACTTCTAAGAGGGCCATTTAAAGTACTTATATCTCATGATTCCTTTACAATTCTTTCTTCGAACTAATGAGCAATGTGTCGGTGAGAAATCTCTCTCCAAGTACCCATCAACGATGTGCGTGAAGAGTATGATATTGGGGTGTCGCCGAGAGACAAGGGTACGTTTGATTGCGCAGTGCAATTAGCGGTTTCCTTTACTTTCGTACCCAAATAGTTCGCACATCATTATTACTATCATTATTTTGATTATATAAATCTCGTTGCAATTAGGCATTTGTCCTGGTGGCAACGGTCAAGTGTGTTCATCGGTCACTCTTACAATGCACATACATACACAAAAACAACAGGTATGAGACAAAATGCTCTTATATCGTACAATGGCCCTTTAAGATTGCCAACCGCACCTTTGCCATCACCCATGGGCTAGATTGACACCATACGAGTACATACAACGCTCCGTCCATCGCCGCACTCCGTCCATGATCACGCCCTCTCCAACTTCATGCACCGTTCAAAATCGCCCACCATTCACGCATCATTCACTTTTGCAATGCAATTCCTCACTCCTTCCACATCAGATGCAAACAATATTTTAATAAGTACAATAGTATAATAATTACTAACCAATAAAGTTTATCACCCCAGTGGCTGCTTTACACTTATTCTTAAAACTCCTAAAATTGGATGGAAAGGGCTCAAACAAACCTCCAGGCAGCTGGTTCCAGTCAACAATAGCCCTGTTTAAAAAAGGAGTATGTTCTCTTATTTGTCTTTTGCGTTATTATTTTTCTTTAAAAACTGTGGTCGTTCTTTTCCCTTAAAGTTTGGTTTTTCTATCTCTTTCCATAAATCTTACCACGCTTCGTCAGTTCAAACAATTCTATGCATCGCGCCTAACCTTCTCCTTGTTCTTCTATTTTTCAAACTCTCCATTTTCAATATATCCAACATTTCCGTGATCTTACTGCCTTTATTTGAACTTTTTCTATCTTTTTAATATGTCCCTCCTCATATGGATCCCATACTATGGACGAGTATTCTAGGATAGGACTAACCAGTACCCTATGTGTTTTTTTCTTTTGTGACTACTCATGATAACATATTAATGGATTAACTCAGTATTGTAGTACAATGTAACATTTAAACTGTTGGCAGGAGTCAAAGCAGACAATTGAGACGCCATGATCATTAATGGCGCCCTGTTTCGACAGAATTAAGAGCCCATTTTTTTAACTCAAGAACCACTTGAACTTGAATCATTAAATCATGCTTTTTGTAAAACTTAGAGTGCATTAGGCGTAAGTGCAGCAGCAAAAGAAAATGCTTGCATTTTAGTTCACCAACAGTTCAATAAGTACAAAACTTATTTCTCAATTATCTCTCCCATGAGAAAAGGGAACATTTTTTTGCATTTACGGTAGCATAGGCCCTATAATGAGAGCTGTTTTATTGGGTTTCGCCGGAAGATATACAAATGAGGAGTTTTAAATCTACTTAAGCGAAATGGCAATAAACGTGAAAATGTGTGAGCCACATTATATTATTAAGTATGAAATCGGAAATCGCACAAATGTATTTAATATTTCAAAGATTAATTTTCCCGCATAACGTGAGGAAACATCTTTAATCCATTAAAAGAGTGCATGTTACGTAAGATTTTTCCCTGTAAACCTCACAAAACTAAGCGATGACCGTTGATATTACCCTGTGTTAAATCTGTACATTATTTTAGTCAAGCTTTTAAATTCGTCTCGATGCACACAAAATATTATAAATTCAAGAGAAACACTCGTGCACTCATGAGCTTGAACAAAATTTCCGTATTAATGAGACTGCAATTCAAGAGGGTAAATGAAGAGATTCCATCCGTTATGGGGGTAGCCGTGCTTACCAAGCAGAATAAAAAGAATCACCACCAAGTGAGGGTAAAAGGGATAGCAAAAAAATAGATTATGTCGTATGTAACGGCAGGATGCATGCGAGATGATAAATATTGACTGAAGAACAGTCAAATGCTTTGCTAGTAAGACTTGGAGTGTATAACAACATAAACATTCGTCTAAGGCAGCAAAAAAATCAGCTAAGTTTATAAAAATGTCTTCATCCATTATTGTATAGAAAGCAAACCTTGAGCATGAGTGTTCAGCAAATTAGGTTAGTATTGGGTAACCTAGGGTTTAAAGTATTAAAAATAGGAATTTGTTATATAAAATGAGAAAGTGTCATAAATATCGATTGGGCCAGATTCCTCACCTTGGGTAGGAGAGAGTTTTACGTAGCACGTTCTTGTGGTGGTGGTATTTTGCCTAGCTACTCACTAAAATCTAGCTTGCACGTTCCTGATAAATTTCTTGCTGCATCGTGGGGTACAATTATTTGTTGTTGTTAAGCGTATGTACTTGCATGCTTGTGGAGTGAAGGTAGGTGGATGTGTGTTTGCATGCGCGTGGAATGATGGGATGTTTCTATGAATGTGTGCTATTCTGTGGATTGGGGTCTGCATGTGTGTGTTGGTTTTCAATGCGGTATTTCTTTATTCCTTTTTTGGGTGGTGACCTAACACCACTCGCCACACGCCCTTGCGGCAGCTTGCGGGGTATTATGTAGATGTAGATGTAGAAATATCAATTGGATGCAATATGCAAGTAGAGGAGAAGGATGCTACACTGGTTTTGTCAAGTTGAGAGACTGGATAGATGTGGAATCACCAAATAGACACGCATGTGAGAAAAAAATAAATGGTTTGTTAAGTAAGGCCAAGATGGGCGGGCGTATATACCTGTAACTTTAAAGAATTTCAAGGCAAGGGATACCCAGGGTTTTAGAAACAGTGGAGCATATGTGAAAGCATGGAAAGATGATTATCAGTGGTATTCTATCGGTTAAGGTAGTTTCGGATGGGCACAATTGCATAACAACATCTTTACCTCCCTCTCCTAACGAAAACACAACCTCACATCTGACAAGTCCCTCTTCAATTCCGCAAAAATTCCACCTCCCTTCATCCCGTCCAACATTCCTATCCTATTCCCGCCCTTTCCTCGCTTGCCCAACGTTCTATCCTCTATCACAGTCTTCAACATCCCATTGCTAATCTGTATGCTTTTCATCCATTTTCCCTGCCTCATTGTGATTTCCCCCAGCAATGCCCTCTCCTCCTCCACCACGCCTAGCACCTCCTCATTAGTTTTTCTTATTGTCCACTTAATCTTCTCCATCCTTCTCCACACCCACACTTCAAAAGCTTCCAATCTAAGCCTATCATCCTGCTATAGTGATCTTGACAATTGCCAAAGGTAAAACACCCCTAGTCTTTAAAGTTGGCTTGTTACATTGTATGTTCGGTTACAACACCTAGTTGCTTAAAAGCCCCCAATACTTCAGAGTTTAATAGAGGACGCCGCGATAGCTTAACTGGCTGCAGCACTCTGCCGGACATCGAGGGATCCGGGTTCGAATCCCGGTGAGGCGAATGATTTTTACACTCTTGAAATTGTTGCATTGTAATGCACATTCAGCGGATGACTCCGTTAAAAAGTTGCCGCAGCGACATCTCGCGCAGTTTCTTGGAATTGGCAATAAATTCATTGATTCTCCCTCATTCATTCTATAGAACGCTTTCTCAAATCCTACGGAACAGATAAATAAATTCTGATTGTATATTACGTCCTTATCTTAATAAACTTATTGCTGCAACGGCATCTTGCGTGCCCCTCCCCTTTCTGAACCCAAATTTACCACCCCATAATTAATTATTTGCCTTAATCGCCATCCGCTAATGAAAGATCCTGAAAATCACTTTTTCTGTATGCAAAATCAAACTTTTTCTTCTATAGGAAGGCTGATAGAGGCGAAGTATAAAAGAATAGGGTATGAAGAACTTGTAAGAGATTTATCTTAGAAGGTATAAAGCCTTAAAAATGGCTTCCTTGAAACTGCCTATTCCGTAATGCATGAGAGTAAAGAGTAAGAATTATTCCAGAGAAATCATTCTAGATTATATCTATATTTAAATTACTACTTATCAGGAATTTCCACGTATTAGAAATTAATAGTGTTGAAGTGATGACTAAATGATAAAGATGAACAAATGATGAACAAAATGAAGACTATCTCGGATTCTTTTAATTCTCAACATTGATTTCTATCCTTTGGAGTTACCTCTTAATGCAATTATAGTGGAATGGATAAAGCGATGGAAAAGAAAACCTCAGGACAGCAGTTTCGAAAAGAGCGAATAACATGTACAGCGTCGCAGCATATGCAAACAAATTATTTCTTCTTTCAGAGGAGCCACCATGCAGTTTACTCATGAGTAGCATTTTCAAATAATTCTTTATCATTTTTCTACTTTTATGTCATGAAATAGTACTGAATTAGTTGATCATTTCATAAATGGATAAAAGTTGCTCACTTATCTGAAAAAATGTTGTGAGTATCACTACTGCGCTATGCCAGTAGCTAGTGGTAATTAGTTGAGTGGCGAATGGCAGTTGTGGCCAGATGCGCCGTTGGAAATGGGTAAGTAGTGCACTTGAGGTAGGGTAGAAGGAAAAAGGGATCTCTGGTTTCTTCATTGAGAGACACTTATGTCTTCTAGAATATAACCTCCCATTTGAGGAAGCCCCTCCCCCCCCCGCGAGTTACCACCTTGTCGTGGTGGGGGGAGGGGAGGAGAAGTAGCCGCAATGACCCCGAGAGCATGGCCGGAAAGAGAAAAACCTCCTGGTAGGGTCACCCTTACCGGTAAAGTCGAAGGTGAGGGGCAAAGCTAAGAGAAACTCAAAACGCAGTGTCTGATGCATACTGAGTGGCTGCAAACAGTATCCGACCAGAATGGATGGCGGAGTAAAGCTGAGCATCTTTCTGGCTGTGGAAAGCAGCGGAAAACTATCGACCCATATTATTTCCAAGAAAATCGAACAACAATAGGAAAAAGTTGTCCAGGAGCAGATATCAATTCTGACCTAGTAATAATAGAGTTATATATAAACATGAAAATGAAATGGAAATTACCTTAACAAAAGAAACTAGATATTGGAAAGCTAAAGGAACCAGGAAAACCAGAGTAAATGGAAAAACAATATAAAAGTTGAGAGCCAAAGGAGATAAGAACTGTGAGATTTGAAAGAACACGAAACAAAGCAAGAATGAGTTAGCATAAGAAGCTGTTGCTATAAAGAGTGGGAATTGAAGAAGAAAATAATGGGTCATAGATGAGATACTGTACAAAATGAAGAAAGAAGAAGAAATTGGAAAAATGTAAGCACAGGAGAAGGTAAAAGAGAATACAGGAGGCTTAGGTAACAATGAATTCACAAAAGGAACAGATGAGGCCAAATAGAAATGCATTAATGACAATTGCAGTGAGATAGAGCAATTAGATAAGGAAGGAAGATATGGTGTGATGTATAAAGAAGCAAGAGACATTTAATGATTAATTAAGAAGTAGCTTTGAGATAGAAGACAAATATGGGAAAACTATTAGTGAATTAGAGGAGGTAATGAACAGGTGGAAGGAATACAATGGATGAAATACTCATGGAGAGTAATTTGGGACTAGAGGAAGAAAACAAGATGGTTGATGATGAAAAAGTGCATGACATACTTGAAAGTGAAGCTGAAGAATCCATAAAAGAGATGAGAAGACAACAATAGTTGAAGAAATTTCAGTTGAAATACATATTGAAAGCACTCAATAAGAAAGAAAAGAATGACAAACTTAACAAATTTGAGTAAAAAAATTTACAAAATGGAATAATAGCCCAAAGACTTCAAAGAAATTGTAATGGTTCCAGTGGAAAAAAAGAAAATACCAAGAAATGTAAGAAAAGCACGTACCAGAAGAGTAAGCCTTATATCACATGTGCCTGAAATAGTAGCAAAAACAATCAGTAGAAGATTGTAGGGGAAACTAAAAAGTGTAATGGGAGAAGAACAGTATGAATTTAGACGACTTGTCAGTACAAGAGATGTAATTGGTCTGTTGAGATTAATTGACTAAAGAAACAGAGAAAAGACCAAGAAAGTATTTGTGGTATACATTCAATAAGAAAAAGCTTTCGATGAAGCCATGAGGGACGAATTAATGGTGATTCAGAAAAAGCATGGAATTGATTGAATGGATTGATTAAAGGCCAGTCTCTCAGTTAGAAAGTCAGAGTAGAAATAGGAGGCCAGATGACGAACAAAATTAAAATGGGAAGGGGTGTTAGTAAATGATGAGGCCTGTCAACAACCCTTTTTAATATATGTATATTTGGAAGAAATAATAACAGAAGACATCGATGGAAACAGAGGAGTGAACATCGGAGGGAAAAGAGTGGAATGCATCAAGTTTGCTGGTGACATCTACATCTACATAATACCCCACAAGCCGCCGCAAGGGCGTGTGGCGGGGGGTGTTAGGTCACCACCCACAAAAAGGAAAAAAGAAAAATCGCATTCAAAACTAACACATGCATGCAAACCCAAATCCACAGTAGTGCATACATTCGTAGAAACATCCTATCATTTTACACGCATGCAAATACACGTCTACCTCCCTTCACTCCACAAGCATGCAAGCACATATGCTTAATTATAACAAATAATTGTACCTTAGGATGCAGCAAGAAATTTATCAGGAACGTGCAAGCTAGATTTTAGTGAGTAGCTAGGCGAAATACCACCACCACAAGAACGTGCTACGTAAAACTCTCTCCTACCCAAGGTGAGGAATCTGGTCCAACGCTGCAGGTAGGAGGAGGGCTCACCCACGGAGAGGGACAAGAGATGGAAGGGGAAATTTAGGGTACCAGAAGCAGAGCAAACAATACTGTAAAGAGCACTACATTACTTAATGGCATTCCAATGCGGGCATGCGGGAAGGGTTTTGACACAACACACAGGAGGTTAGTGAAAGTGCATGCAATTGAGTTTAACTAATTGTTACCTAGACGCCGAGGGTGGTAAGTGGCGTATTTGTTATCTCCGAGTGTGACCCTACAGTTGTTATCCCGTATTGTCCGTGGGAAGAAGGAGCCCTTGAGTCTGCTAGTCCTGGCATCTATTTCCCGAATTTTGTACACATGATCCAAGCGACCAATGTATATTGGAGCGCGAATCATTTTCGAGACCTCGGTGCTGAAACATGCGGATCTGAATTTATTTAGCAAGTTTAACCTAGCATTGAGTCGTCTTTCTTCCAATGATTCCCATCCCAACTTCATAAGCATTTCAGTGACGCTTTTCGTTTTATCGTGACAGTTTTCCACGAAACGAGCTGCCCGGCATGGCAATACAGTTTACGATTTACAAGTTGACATGGCTGTACAATAAACAGAAAGTGACAGAGATACCAGCAGTCCTTAATGATAAGTGCGAAGAATGTGGAATGTCGATGAGCAAGTAAAACATTAAGAGTATGGCAATAGGAGGTAAAGGCAAAAGGATCAGCATCGCATTGAAAGTTGAAGTAATGAAAGAAGTAGAGAGCATAAGGTGTTTGGGAAATGTCACCAATGAAGACATGTTCTGTTCCAAGGAAATCATTACAAGAATAGCTATAGCAAAAGGGGGATTTAATAATAGGAAGATACTACTGTGCGGACCTTTGAAAAAGAAGCTGCGAAAGACATTGGCAAGTTGTTACATCTGGAATGACATGCTATACGGAGAAGAGGCATGGACTTTGCGGAAAGATGAAATAAAAAATAGAGGCCTTCGAAGAGTGGATCTGAAGGGAAATGGAAGGGAGTAGGATGTGGGAGGATAGAGTGAAGAAGGAGGAGGTGCTACGAAGGATTGGGGAGAGTGAATCGGCAAAGATAACGAATGGAAGGAAGATTAATTGGTTAAGGCACTGTAGTATGAGGAAGGAGTGCTTGCTGAAGACTATGTTGGAGGGAATAATGATAGAGGGGACGAGAGGACGAAGAAAGAAGCGGGGTGCATGATGATGATTGAGAATGAGGGAAAGAATGAAGGGACGGGGGGAGTATGGCTCAGGACGGGAAGACAACCATGGGATGAACTGCCGCGCGGCAGAGCAACCAAAGATGAAAGGAGACGACACGCTGCATTTGGTGGACCGTTTTCTTTCTACAGAGAACCCAAGCAAGGCTCTGGACACTAGTAGGACACCGCTATGGTTCTAATACAGGAGTAAAGCTGAAAAAGTACGTTTATAATTCATTTGAGGTTCACTACAAAACATTAATATTAGGTCATTCATATTCATCCAAAAAATTTCAGTTTTGAAAATTAAGGAATGATTAGCAGGCTTCATTCATTCATGCATCCAACCCTATAATTTAAGGGTGAAGTAGAGGTGATCAGTCACAAATTCTCGATTTTTTTACTATCTTGCAGGACTTTCGCAAGTTTTTTACACCCCCCCTGCTTGGTGGGTGTTCTCCTGCATGAGTTTTACTAGGATCTTCATTTTTGAACCTCCCTTTAAAGTTTTTCCCACAAAATTACATCTTGTGCTTATTTCTGTTCATCTACATCTACATAATACCCCGCAAGCCGCCATAAGGGCGTGTGGCGGGGGGTGTTAGGCCACCACCCAAAAAAAGGAAAAAAGAAAAACCGCATTCAAAACTAACACACACATGCAAACCCAAATCCACAGTTGTGCATACATTCATGGAAACCACTGTTATTATATATAACGTATGCTCATTACCAATCCTTTCTATTTCTGTTGCAATCCGTTTTATTTCCTTTGATTATTATTATTGCTATGTACTTGATGAAAACTTAAATGGAAAATCGGACCTTATGGTCTCCATTTCGCTCGAATAATAGACTTATCTATCTATCCACCTTAGCTAAGAGTTCATCTATCTATTCAGCAGAATATTCATCCTAATTTCGGTCATCTAAAATGAGTTTTCTATGGAAGCATGCTGAATCTCGGTCATATAACTATCATTAAATTACGCTATTTTTGTCGGAGTGTTCATTTAAAGTATTGTCGAATAAATTGAACACGTATTCGTGTATTGAACACCTGTACGTGTATTCATCGGGACTTTTTCTGGCCATACAATAGGTGCATAGGGAGCGGAAAATATTCTTGTGACATCCGCAAGAGTGCTTAATATTTTATTCTATTTATATTTAAGAGAGGTGATATTCTAGTGGATAGAGGGTAAAAATAAAGACCAGGGGACCGGGGAACCACTCAGCGTACCCTCATCTTCCCCCGAGACGTATGTTTTTTCAATTACCAGAGCCTCCTGGGGAACCATAGGCCTAGAACCAAAGGAGGCCCCTCCCCATCTTGATGTGTGAATCCAGCATGATGCAGTCCAAGTACATGTGAGCTCTACTCTCACCTATCAAACAAAACTTATCAGTGAATAACTTTCCTTAATTTCCCCACCTGATGATGATGCAATGCAAACCCGGTCGTAAAATAAATTCTATCGAGTGGAAAAGTGCTACGATCAGTTATTCATCATGTTCGACTTCCACCACATCACGCCTGAAGCTACTCAAACCTTATCAGATTGATAACTGTGCTTGGTTTTATTTTAAAGAATTATATTAAACGCGAACAGGATCACATGGCCCCTGCTGGTCGGAGTTATTCCGTATCGACTATGTAGGCTTCACGCATGGATAGCATCTATGGTGTTTACTCTACTATTCGTAACTATTTATTCGTGCTATTCGTACTATGTGAAATTTGTCACATAAATAGCATCGCATGAGTATATTAATGCATAAAATTATCTTTTATATGTATTTCCATGTGATGGCTTGTAAAAGGTTCAATTCTTTTACATCTGGATCCATAGTGCCTCATAATAAATTTAATATTTTACGAATTCGAGACATAAATATCATACATAATGTAAATTACAATGGCAGGCACTTTATTGCTTGGTTATATTTAATTGCAAAAAATTCGAGTTCTTTACTTTTGCTCCCCCCCCCTGATTTTCTAAGTCCTCTTCTAAGAATCTTCTATGAATAATGTAAAGAAGAAACCAAGAAAACGTCCCAGAGCTACTTTTACAAGAACATGGATCGTGAGATGGGCTTCAGACCATACGTATGCTGGCCTGAAGGGAGCAGCACGAATGTAGAGATAAGTGGCCATTGCGACAAGGCACTGCCTCCACCGTTTGATGATGCTTCTAAGAATCATGGATCTAAATTATTTATGGAATTTTATGGAATTTTTAGAAAAACTGAGTCAGAAGACGAAGGAAAAGAGAAAAGACGTAAGAAGGAAACGAAGAATCGATTACGCACTATAAATCGACAAACAAGCACGTGGAGATGACATTTCGTCAATAGCATGAGAAGCTAGATGGGCAAAGAAAAGGAAAATGCATAGGACACAAAGAAGAAACAGTGGATTATTATCTCACAGCCATTAATGAGACAAGGTTATATGGGAAACATTTCTCTTATTGAAGTAATCGTAACGCCCTATTGACATAAAATAGCCACGAATGGCGTCCGGTCCACATAAAACATTCCTCATCACCGTACCCAGTATTGTACTAGTGACAACTTCTTGGAGTCAATAGATTGATTTAGTATCTGTTTTTTTAAATGATATAATGAACTAAATCATTCGTTGAACAAACTAAGAGATGAGGCGTGTGCGCCAAAGACATTCTCCTCCATACCATCCCACTTTCCATGAACTACGAATTGGAAGCACTTTCCGGCGTTCTGTACCTGGGTGCCTCAATAAAAATATTATTTATTTAGCGATTTGCCGCTGAAAAATTCTATCTTTGGTAACAGATTGGTGTTATTCCAGCATAAAAATCTAAATTTCTTGTAAACTTCAGCAGGAAAATTAAAAAAAGTAAAGGATATTCGTAAAATAACGGAAAAACTACCATCGGTCTCTTCTGTTTGGAATACACGACTACAAAACCGTAAGGATATCTTCAGAGTAGTTCCATCATAATAGCTGATGAACATTTAATTAGTTACACTCGGTGACTATCCGTTACGTGAAAAGCAATAAGTGTATCCATTTTAATTTTCTGTCAAAAAATAGCATAATATTCTATATTCGTTCAGGATACATTTCAGGATTAAATCAGGATAAAATAATACAATAGTTTCCTATCATGCATAATAATGTTTAAATAATGCGTATAAAGCAAAATACGGCAATAAGAGATAAGGCTAAATACTCGATCACCGGTTGCACCCGAACCGAACATCAAGTACTTCTCCAATTTGTCCGCGCACCATCATGGCGCATTTTCGAGAGATCGTTGAGCGTAGGATTATGTGTGCACACTGACTGAAAGGTAGGAAAATAATTCACATCAGAAACTTTTTTTTCTGTCAATGACCGACAATTTAAGTCTATGTGCTCTGCACAACATAGGCATATTGGAGAAAAGCTTCTTCAGCAGCGAATCAAGGCTACTCTTTTCCCCTATTATGGTGCACGCTCGAGTAAAGACTCACCCAGTCTGTAGTCATCACGCAGTGAACTCGTTTAGTAATTCTTTACCCGCGCCGTGATAAACAAGACTAATCAACAGATTTATTTTCAGTCCTTCGGAAGATTCGTTGAGCATGCTTCAGTTTCAGCCCTCTGGTTGCAGCGCCGGCAGGACAATCGAGGGACCAAGCAGACCGTGTGCGGGAACCGAGATGTAAAATTTCGATTTCTTGAAGAAAACACTGGTATTTTACGAAGTAATTTAAAATATCTCGTGACCCGCACGGGCCACACCTCCGAAACGTTGTAGCCTCGTCCTGGCCGGTTGAGCTAGACTCCGAATAAAGATCTGTCTCCCTCTCGCTTTTCTGATATTGAATTTTTAGGTAGTCTATTGAATTAGGTCGAGTGGTGGACGGATTTTGAAAACTATTGCGAAAAATCTTAACTTTTTAAAGCGTTGTGGTGTGGCATAATATCGTTATTTATTTTTTTCTTTTTGATGGTGCCAATGATTTCTACCACTTTCACACCCTGCACTAATTCTAATGTTCTCATAACTTCCCCGCTCACTTAATATTAGTTTTTTATCACGTATATGTAATAACCCACCACCCTTCAAATAGTTTTTAACTTACATTCAATTTTTTCCACTTCAAATTATCCCTCAAGATCATTCGCTCACCACCCTTTGCATCTATCATTTAATTTTCTTCGCTCTCTATCCAGCTTCTCCAGGTCTTCTCCACAGCTTCCTAACATTTACACTAACTTCCTTCTTCCAGGGACAAACTTTCTTCCATGTTCTTCCCACAAATGTTAGGCTTTGGAAACATAAGAGCAGTGGATTGCAAATCAAAAACTTCACTGATTACTTACTTTGTCCCTTTACTCAGCGCCCGGTTTTCCATTCCCTCCTCTGTGTGCATAAACTTAAGCAATTTTTTCCATAAGCCCATTATCGTTCTAAGCATTACTCACATAAGAATATATGATGGGTCCAACCGGCTCTAAATTATTCCTCAAACTTAAATATTTAACTTAGCTTTCCTACTTCAAGAGCATTTAATTACTTTCGTTTCCTTGCGATTCACTTAACCCTATGCCTCAAACATAGATTCTGTGACACGCTCAAAAGTGTAATTATTCATTTGACTGACTGCCTGTCTATCTATCTACAGCTTATTCGTCAAAAAACACCTACATCGAATTTACCTCTCCTTTCATTTTCATACAATCTCAGCATATATTCAACTTCTTTGCATTTTTTTCAATACAAATGCACCGTAAAAAAACAACCATTCATTACTATCCGACCCAAGTCATCATCGAATCCCATTATTTCTCCCATCTTATTGATACACTATATAATTCTCTAATTATACCACCACATACCCAGTCTACGCGCAAATTCTAAAAATATTTTTCATATTTTTTCACTAGACTAAGCCCTATATTCTTACAAAGAGACTTAAAAAACGGCTCGATTTCATGCAAAAAATTAAAAGTTCGAGTGAAAACGGCTTCTGACGTATGTTATTAATAGAAGTTTACGGCAAGGTCTGGGTGTTGAACTTAAACGCTAAGTGTTCTCCCTCTTCCACTAATAGCTCAAGCATTCACGTGAGCTATCTGCGCTTCCGATCGCTGTGACAACTGTTGACTCCTCGCCCCTCCCCGCCCTTTCCCTCCACGCATTTCCTCCAACCCAACCCCTCCGCCCACTTCCCGATTTCACCCTCCCGGTTGCCACATTCCACCCACCACACCCTTTCCTGTTCCTCCCTCCCCTCCATCCTGCTCCCCCAACCCCCCCTATCCTCCTCCCTCCACCCTCTGCCGTTTAGGAACAAGCAATGAGGAGCTATCATTTTCGAGACAGTTGGAAGCTAATCCAATTCAAAGTGCGGAAACTAACTCTAAAAGTTCTAAAAAGAATTTTGGCAAAAATTAAAACAAAGTTCTAGAGCTTGAAAGGTCTCATCAAAGTTGACCTTATCCATCGCAGCTTGAAATTCAGGGAGCTGAGTGAAGAAAATATGGGAGGAGAGGTAGGAAAGGAGCTATGCCGTGCCCTCATTAATGTAAAACCTTTGGAGCTAGTTTTACATGTTTCCTTTACATTGAATTTTGAGATACCGATAACTTCTTTTAATATGCTTTAGACAAAAGAATATTATACGAGCTCTTGGTGTACCTACTGCAATAAATCAAATTTTCTCTGAGTTTTGAAGCGAATAGAATCAACCAAAACCTATACGTTCAAAATTTTACTTCGATTGGAGCAGCTGCAGCACTTTGGCGGAGTTACTGAAATGAACGTTCGTTTCAAGTGGCCTTATTAATTTTTTTTGTGGGAAGTTCCGGCCGAAGACGGATCGTTTGGGGCTTTTAGGAGGTCAAAAGATTGACGGAATCTCATTCTTTCTTACGTTCCGTTCGAAATTAGGTTGATTGCCCAAAAGTTAACCTCGAGCAAGTTGGGAAATTGGCAAATACCCAAAGTGTAAGCTTTGAAACACCAATAAAATAATGAGATTCACCGGTGGTCCAAAAGACAGTCACATAAGGGATTTCACATTGCGGTACATTTTTTCCTCGCTTGACTACCATGTTTTTTTCGAATGACAACTCGCTTCCCGAGTAACCGAAACCCGAAGTTTGAATCCCATGTCGCTCATGGGTACTGCTTTCCGCGGAATCAACGACATTTATTCAGCAGTCAAAATAAGTAGTAATGCGTTCAAAACATTTAATAACATAAATGCAATCAATGCCTTATCGCAGTTGCCAGAATTTTATAATTTGACAACGAGTGCTAAGATTGAGCAAATCTTTCCTAAGATACAAGAAAAATTAGATTCAACGAAACGAAGTGTGGCATACATGATTATATCATATTATAAAGATCTTCGACGTCATATTTGAGAAACATCATTCAGTCAACATGGATGATTGCAAAGCATTAACTATACGAGTTACTTTAACACACATTACACGTCATTAACTATCGTAGGTCTTACTACTATGATTACGGTAGTCATTTATTTCCAATTTTACTTTATTTTTATATTTACACACAATATTATTTTTATTATAATTTAATACGATTATTGTTCATAATTTTTTTATTTATTGTGTTAAAATTTAATATTTTTTCTGCAGTTTGTGTTAAACATAATGTATGATTTTTCTTCAGGCTCCTATGATATAAATAAATAAATATATATATATATATATATACTAATAAGTGGCATAAGGCATAAGTGTGTTGCAGTCGATGGGGATTACTTTGAAGGGGGCAATATAGATTTAGATGAATAAACTTGTATTTTTAATTTTCTGAATAAATTCCGGGAACTTTTTGATCAAGGTAGTATATATATATATATATATATATATATATATATATATATATATATATATATATATATATATATAGCAGTGAAAGTTCAGACATATATATATATATGTCTGAACTTTCACTGCTGTCAGGTATGTATATTTTCACACTCTACCCAATTTTCCCCCAATGTAGTGTTTAGTTTATTCATCTTTATTGTTATTTCTTTCAATGTATTTTGTTTCGTATTTTCCTCTCATCACTGTCAAAATTTCTTTGAGGCATAAGTGCGTGTAAACGACGAGTGGTTAAGTGAAAGAAGGGTCTAGTACCAATCTCGGCCCAAAAAAGACGTTTTTAACTTATAGCGTGTTAGCTAATTATTATTATTTATTTATTATTTAGCTTATTGCACATTTAGTTTAGTTTTATAGCTTAACTGGCTAAAGCACTCGGCCAGAAATCGAGGTATCCAGATTCGGATCCCGGTCATGGCGAATGGTTTTTACACTCTGAAATTGTTGCATTGAAATATATATTAGCGGATGACTCCATCAAAAGATACTGTGGCGGCATCTCCCGTGGCATTTTCTTGGAATTTGACGCATTATTATTATGGAATTGAGTGTTGATGATATCGTAGCGTGTGCAGTTGTGACTTGTGCTGAATTCCAGGTCGTAACTTTGGGTGAAAAGAGGCAATAAGTCAAAAGCTTGAGACGAAACACTACAACTAGAATTATTCACCTAAATTTGAGGACACAAATTGAAATTTTTAAATATTATGGAATTATTTCAGGGCGCTAAAGAACCCTTTTATAATTTTCTACTGTTCTTTTATATAACGACTAGTTTCCATACATTGTATCACTTTTCATGCTCACAATTTCCCTGAAATCTGTAAAAATATTTTTCACAAACCAATGCACCGGAATGTTTTTCATTTAAATAACAATAGTGTCTCTTAGCTGTATTGTTTCTAAAAGTGAACGGCCGCCATTTTTCACATTCACTTGCATTCAAATTCTATCAAATTTAAGAGTGTGCTTATATCTCCGTTTCAGTGGTAGACAGGAGAAATATTATTTGCATATTTGTTGACCATGTGATCAAAGCGCTACATCATAATACTTTACTGGGATTATTGTTCCCTCTGGTTAAAATCAGGGAAATAAGTCCACGATCAATACCACTAATTACGTAATATGTGCGTTAAACCGTGCCTTTTACAGTTATTAGACAATTTTACAGATCCAAACCGATACTAATTTCATAAGGCATCGCATTGTTACTAAAAAGTAATTGACTCAGAGTCGATCTCGCATAAATACATCATATTTTTTCACCGCAAGGAGTATTTGCTGTGGTGCTCAAAATTTAAGACCATTTTAGGGTTTCAATTTTGGCACACAGCAATAATGAGAGATCTTCACCGATTACCATATCACAAGGCTCTGTGTGAAGCGCTCGGAAACTGTGGAATGAAGCATCTAATTCGCAACCCTGATTGGACTGTTGCATTCTCGCATATGAGATTATCTCCGTGTCAGTGTATCTATTCTAAATAAGTATAATATCGATGATCTCTGTCATTACCTTCAGCCATTGCAGGGGACGCCGTTGGGATTCGGTCTTCCGCCGAAATGGCCCCGTGCGTCAATGGTTCAAACATGCACAACGACAGTTTTAACTATGGCTCATCGGGATTTTAATGGAGTGTTCTGCAAGGATTTTGGCGTTCAGTTCATTTCAAGAGTAATCAATTCCTTTAATACAATTTTTTTCTCATTATAAATGTTGCTGCGTAACCGTTGAAGTTACAATCGTTTACAAATTAGCTGGAGGTGACCTTGAAGTCGTTGATACGTTAAAAAAATAGGTGTTACATAAACTAAAGACTTAACTTGGGGGACCCATATACGTAAAGTCTGCGGGCAAGCATATAAAAAATTAAGATTTATTAGACGCCTTGTCGGCAGAAGTGACTCCAAGGTCAAGGAACGTTGTTATCACGCTCTTGTAAGGCCCCATTTAGAATATGCATGTAGCGTATGGGATTCGTGTGAAAAAGGCCTCATTCGTGAATTTGAGAAGGTCCAACGCCGGGCAGCTCGTTTCGTGGAAAACTGTTGCGATAAAACGAAAAGCGTCAATGAAATGCTTATGAAGTTGGGATGGGAATCATTGGAAGAAATACGACTCAATGCTAGGTTAAACTTGCTAAATAAGCCATGTCAACTTGTAAATCGTAAACTGTATTGCCATGCCGGGCAGCTCGTTTCGTGGAAAACTGTCACGATAAAACGAAAAGCGTCACTGAAATGCTTATGAAGTTGGGATGGGAATCATTGGAAGAAAGACGACTCAATGCTAGGTTAAACTTGCTAAATAAATTCAGATCCGCATGTTTCAGCACCGAGGTCTCGAAAATGATTCGCGCTCCAATATACATTGGTCGCTTGGATCATGTGTACAAAATTCGGGAAATAGATGCCAGGACTAGCAGACTCAAGGGCTCCTTCTTCCCACGGACAATACGGGATAACAACTGTAGGGTCACACTCGGAGATAACAAATACGCCACTTACCACCCTCGGCGTCTAGGTAACAATTAGTTAAACTCAATTGCATGCACTTTCACTAACCTCCTGTGTGTTGTGTCAAAACCCTTCCCGCATGCCTGCATTGGAATGCCATTAAGTAATGTAGTGCTCTTTACAGTATTGTTTGCTCTGCTTCTGGTACCCTAAATTTCCCCTTCCATCTCTTGTCCCTCTCCGTGGGTGAGCCCTCCTTCTACCTGCAGCGTTGGACCAGATTCCTCACCTTGGGTAGGAGAGAGTTTTACGTAGCACGTTCTTGTGGTGGTGGTATTTCGCCTAGCTACTCACTAAAATCTAGCTTGCACGTTCCTGATAAATTTCTTGCTGCATCCTAAGGTACAATTATTTGTTATAATTAAGCATATGTACTTGCATGCTTGTGGAGTGAAGGGAGGTAGATGTGTGTTTGCATGCGCGTGGAATGATGGGATGTTTCTATGAAAGTGTGCACTGCTGTGGATTGGAGTTTGTATGTGTGTGTTGGTTTTGAATGCGGTATGTCTTTATTCCTTTTTTGAGTGGTGACCTAACACCCACTGCCACACGCCCTTGCGACGGCTTGCGGGGTATTATGTAGATGTAGATGAAGGTCTTTAAAACTCTTTTGGATGAGGCTGTTTTTCATTGCCTTCGATACTAAATTTTCAATATATTTTGGAGTAGACGTTTGACAGTATAAAATAATTTCAATCAAAGCCTTTAATTATTTCCTAGAATTATCATCCTTAGGCATTAGTTTATCGCCAGATACAGTGGTTCGTTTTAAAGATCAAACCATTGATTTTTTCATTTTATTTTATTCATTTCATCCCGTTTGCTATTTTCAAAGTCATTTTTAACTTCAACACTTAGATAATTTAAAAAAAAATTATAAATGCATAAATTCTTGTGTACGAAATTTCTGAATATTTTAAAATTCTTAGGCAATGAAATTGGTACCATCCATGTTGGCGACTAAAAAATTGTTATCAGCAAATCAATATCGCCTCGTTAATTTTCAATCATATTTTAATACATATGTCTTCTGGCAAAAACAATGGCGGCCAAAGTACTTCACAGATGTGAACGTTTGGATATCCATCACTGTGGTCAATAATGTAATAATTTAACGGGAAAAACATGACTTACTTCAGCCCACGTCCAAATTACATGCATGAAATGAGATATCATTTAAAGTTATAATATTTTTTTTATTAATTGTCTTTCAAAAGAGAATTTAGATGAATCCACAGGATGATTAACAAAACGTCTTCTCCTATTCACTTGAACCCACATCGTTATGGGTAAATGTTTGCTTTAAATGTTCTCTTGTCGCCAAGTCACGTGACGCAGAAAGAATTCACTTATCTCAACGAAATCGCAAGAAGATTAATGGCAAAGAACAACACAAGAAAATGAAAGTTTCTCCGGGAGAAATGAGCCGTGTGACGAGAAAAAAAGTTCTTCCTTCGCCTTCTTTTTTTATGAACGCTATAAAATTTCGTCCTCATTCCAATATCCTGCGAGTGAGGCAAGAGAAACGGGCAAAAGAATTCACTTATTATTTATTTACTTACATCAAAAAAATGAGTTTCGACGCAAGGATTATCGTGTACCAGCAATAAAAGGCAAGACGAGGAAAAAGAAGGAAAAAATCCCCGTAATGCAGAGGGCAGGGTGGAGGAGGGCGGGGGGGAGGGAGGGTTTGGGTTGTTGGAGTGTTTTTGGGAAGCCACGCGGTATCGAAAAAACCCATTCACCTGAAAGACTTATGGAAAGAGGCGACGAACGAAAAACAAATGAAAGGGAGAGAAAGAGGTGGGAAGCGAACCATTTGGTGTGGCGGGAGCGGTCGGCGCAGGGTGTTATGGGCGATATGGTTCGGTGAACACGACCCCTCCACATGCCTCTGCAGTGCCACCGCCCTCCGCCATCGTCCCTCAAGCCCTCCCCCTTCCCCAAGGACCCCGGAGGCGTATGCGAGTGGCGAGAAAGGGGTTTAGCCTGCATGCTTCCAAAGGAAATGGGAATGCTGGGGGAGCGGGCGAAGGGGAAGGGGCGGGGACGCAGCGCACCGGCAGAGTGGGGCGGTGGAGAGGGGAGGCTGGAGGTGGATTTACTTTGGCACGAGAGAACGGGGGGGGGGGTCAGGGTGGGTTGGGTGTAAGGGGGTGGCGGGAGGAGGAGGAAGGAGGGAGGGATGGGGGCCGGTGTCCGAGTTGACGGACAATTGGACGATGGTCGGCATGGTTTTTTCACACTCCTCCGAGAGCGTGGCATCGCTTCATCTCCCATCGCGCTCCTCCCAATGTTATCGCATCCACGCATTTGATGTGCACACGTATTCCGGTGTCTCTTTATCTCCCTATTGATGCAGGTGCACCAAAAATCCGCTTTTCGGGGTCCCCAAAAATGCCCACTGCAGAGAGCCCCCAAGGGCTCCGTTTGGCCTAAATACTACTACCTTTCCCCAAAATGAATCCACTTTTTAAAATATTAATGGGCCCGTCCTCGTAAATTGGGGTTTGAAGTGATTTCGTCCGTTTTCAAAGAAATATTTCAAAGACGATGGATATTAACGTTAAACATTTTTGAGGCAGAGTCGAAATGGTGAATAAACATATTCTTCTCCACGCATCGTTTACCCGACTAACTACAATGACATAGTTACCTCGTTTCTCGATTCGACATTTTCAGTTTTTTTGTACCAGAGAGTGGCTTTGATTTTAACAGCTTTGATGGAAAAATAATTGCTCCCTTAAAGAAAAGAAATAAGGTTTCCGACGTTCAATGCTTTCATCATTTTTTTGGGAAAACATTTTAACCATTTACTCACCATTCAAAAACAATAAATCTCCGCATTTACACGTTATTTCCTCATGCTCATTATGGTCTGTTGAGACAATGAAATTGCGAAACATTTTTTCAAATACATTAATGAACAATTGTAAATAGATTAAACTAAATCTGAATACCAATGGGGTGTGTATTAACCGAATCGATAAGAGAAAAAACTTTATGGGAACAATTGGGAAATGTGGATTTTTTTACAACCGTTTCGTCATTCACCTGAAAGCCAATGGCAGCCTCGTTTATAAAAGTTTCATATCATTATTTTCCTTTTCGCTTCTCTTTGGTACGAAAAATTACATAATCCACTGAATGTTTACCCTCGCGGGGAACTAGATACATTTTCTTAGCATGTTTATATTCGTAAGATCATAAGGAGAAAAAGACAAAGGCTGCGTCTGACAAATTATTATGTCAACAACATATCCCGTGGTTATTATTTTCAGACTTTTTTTTGACTTTGTATACTTATTTCAACGTTTTAAATCTGTTTCAGACCGATTATGCATCACAAAACCCAGCAACTAACAAATGGAGAGGAGGAGGAGGACACTTTCTTCGATATTTCCCATTGATGATTCCATCGTGTGGCGCTTCTATTGCAATTTAGCCAATTACGCGAACCCCATTTCAAACGCCAACGCCTCTGTTTACATTCCCTATTGCCTCCCATCGGAGGAGAGCTTGAATCGGCGGGATATCCCAAGGAGAGAGGAGCAGCGCGTGGAGTGGACGGACGGGCTCGAGTTGAGTTTCCTCTTAATTTCCTCCGACCCCGGCCGCCGCCCTTCGCATACCCCCCGCCCACGGGAAATAGCCCACACCCTCCGCCCACCCCCACCCACCAACCCATCCAGAGCTGCTCCTTCTCACATCATCCTCCGACGCCACACCCACTCTCCTTTGCTGCGGCACCCCTCGCCCCCCCCACTGCCCCGCCGTGCTCCACCAAACCCAAGAATCACTTCCACCCCACCTCCCCGTCCCACGGCACTCCACCGCGGATGCCCCACCGCCGCGCCCTCGGCAGGGGGGAGGGGTTAGGGGGAGTGAGGCGAAAAAACGATCGCCTTCCCCATTCCCATGAACCCTCGCGATCCCGCCCCTACCACGCCCCGTGCATTTGTCGCCAGACACAAACCCCGAGGCCGTACCCTTCCCGCACTTCCCACCTAGGGTACTCCCCCTGAAACCTTCCCGCCCCTCGCCCCGCGCGCGTGCACCGCAACCCTCTCGGCGCCCGAAAGGGAGGACGCCCTCCCCCCGAGCCCCCTTTGTTATCGCTCCTCTCGGTCGCCTCACTCTGGTTAGCAGCCCCCCCGTCGATGCCCCATTATTATTACTTGCACCACTCCAACCCCCGGCTGCGCACCCACCCAACCACACCGTGGTCAGTCTCTCGTCTCTAAACGCTCCACCACGCCTTCGCCCCCACGCCCTCATATCGGGCCCCGACCCGCTTTCCTCTCTGCATCCGCCACGCCCACACCCACTCACGGCCGTTCTCCCAACCTCATCGGCCGCCTCGCCATCGCCTCCCCCTCCCTCCGGACCCCTCCCGCAGCCTCCTCCACCACCACGCCCTCTGTCGCCACAAATCCATAATTCTGATCCACTGCGAAGCGTCTTCCGTTCCCGCCATCATTCTGCCTCGCGCATGCGCCGTAACTAAAGAGTATTGATCCCATTCTTGACGCATTCTCTCCCTCTCTCTTCGTCTCCCCAGCTCTCTCTCTCTCGCCTCTTCTGCCTCCATTTCGCCCCCCCCCATGCCCTCGCCTCCCCCGAGCACCCGCCGCCACCGAGGCCTCGCAGCCCTTCTTTCCTCCTCGCCGCCGTTCCTTCCTCCGCCCACCCGCCCCCCCACCATCCCCCCGGGGAATTCGACCACGGGCGTGTCCCCCGTCCCAAAACGCCGAGCCCTCCTCGCCCCCAGCGCCTACCCCCCTCCCCCAACTCCCTTTCAGCGTGGCACGATACCCTTCCCCCGGGCCCCCCCACCCAGAGCGGCTTTCCCACCCTCGCCCCCGTTGCCCCACTGCCCCCACACCAGCGCCCCCCTCGCACGAGCGGCCCCGTTGCCCCCCTGCTCCACATTTACCCCCGTGTCCCACTTCCCTCCCTTCTACGGGGGTTGACTCTCCTCTCCCTCCACTTACCCCGCCCCTGCACCCTTTCCCAGCCCCCTCTACCCCCCTCATCCTGCCTCGGAGACTCGTTCATCAATGACGCCCCCTCTCAGTCCTCCAAAACCCCTCTTCCCTTCCCCAACACCCTCTGCCCCCTCTCCCGTAGACATACCACCCACCCCCTCTCCGCCCGCGTAACACATGTCACGGCCACACGCAGTCACGC
The DNA here is from genome assembly GCA_037158775.1 of Hetaerina titia. NCBI lineage: Eukaryota > Metazoa > Arthropoda > Insecta > Odonata > Calopterygidae > Hetaerina > Hetaerina titia. Next base: position 142,612,308 of record CM073768.1, read on the forward strand.
CACGGAAACGCACGTACACCCCCCTCCCCCAATTCACTCTCGCTCCTTCTCACTCCCACGCACTCCACACAGTTCGCCCCACCTCCTCGCCCCCCCCACCAGTGTGCGCACGGGAGTAGAGTGCGGCCTCCGATCGCCCGGGAGGGTGGCGGGAAGCGCGCGAGCGAGCGAGAAGGGAGTCGACGGCAGAACGGAAAGGAATCCGGGGGAAGGGAAGCGCGGGAGGGGGTGGTTTTATGGCGGGGGGATGGTGTGCAGAAGGGTTGGAAGTGGCGGGGGAGGGAGGAAGAGGGTGGGTGGGGGTTTCCGCTTGGGGTTTGAGTGGGTTGCGACTCCCGGCGCCCGAGCGAAGGAAATGACAACATTTTGATTGCCGTCGTCCATTCAGAAATGTAAACACTGGCTCCTTTAGAATGAAACACGCGAGCAGCAGGCAGTCGGAAAACGGGTTAATCGCTTGAAACTCAATTTTTTAAGCCAACGGTATCTCCCCGACATCGCTACAAGGGCGTTATTGAGCGATCCCTCTGTGTCTTTCTATCTCTCCCTCTCCCTCCCTCCCTTGATCCATCTCCCCTCCCTCTCCCCCCTCCATCCGCCCTCTTTTTCTCTCTCTCGGGGCCCTGATTGATTTTTCGGATTCTTTTGTCAGCGTCCCCTTTTCAAATCACAAGGGTGCACAGGCTAATTGATTTTGTTTGCGGAAATACTTGAATAAACGGCGCTATAAATAGTCTTTGAGATGAAAATCTCGAATCCTTATTTGTGTCCACTCGAAGGCAAACAATAGAGAGCGGGCATATTTATAGAATTGGGACCGTGGGAGATTCTTTGGAGTGAGCGGCGTCTTCCTCGGCTCGCCTCGAACCCTCTAATTGATGGACGAAGTGAACGAACCCAACTTACGATTACCAGGGGCATGCATGTTGTTTGCCTACATATCGAAATCCTCCCCGGTGAAAGAAGTTCAATGCCCCTCTCAATTTCAATGCTAAGGGAGACAAAACAAAACAAGAGTGGGAGAGGTTTCATCCGCTGAGGAATTAAAGTTTTTGTATAGGCAAATAGAATAAGTTAATAGAAATCAGATATGGGTCCTGATAAGTAAATTTTTTTTATGAATGCATATATTTGATGTTGGTGTGTAATATTAATTGTTAACATCTATGGTTTAAGGATAAATCCACTGGTTGAATAGCATTCACTTATAAAAAATTATCAATCGTAACATTATATTTACCTTCCTCAAAGCAAAAAAATCTTGAAGTTGATATTCTTTATCTTTATCCACGTATCTTTTCAAAAGAACTCATTTTATCGGAATTTCTACTTGCGAAGATGCCAGTATAAACAAACACACCATTGAGTAAATGCGGTGGGTATTGGAGACTTTAGAAATGATTGAATGAAAACGATAAAAGAGATACGGTGAAGAATTAGCGAATCGTGTAAGGATGTGGACTGGTTGCATCATTAGTAGTTAACAGTTAAAAAAGTGTGCTTTATTGGTGTAATCATATAGATATATAAGAAATGAGAGTAGAATCGCCAATGAATGAGAAGCCGGAGAGCAAGGAATGTAGAGTGTGTCCCAAAATTAAGTGGAATATTTTTTGCCGCCGATGCAGATGCCTGGAGTGAGGTGATTTGTGGTGGGAAAGGTGATGAGATATCTTGGGAAAGCAACGTAACCCAAGCCAGTTAACCGTGGGCATATACAATGTGTGGATTGCTGCTAGATTTGACCCTTGTTCGACGGTCACATCACGAATTCACGATGCCACTTTCCATGGAGCAATGATACACGATAAAATTGCGAATTAAGCTTTAAATATGGGTTCGGACACCATGACCATGGTTAAGGAGGCTTATGGAGACACAGCGATGTCCCGTAGAATGGTTTTCCGCCGACACAGGATGTCTCGGGAGGGTAGAGAGGAGGTGATGGTGATGACGAATGTCCTGGACATCAACACATTTTGATGAAAACGTTGCAAAAATTGAGACACATGCTCAATTCTGATTGACTTCTGAGTGTGTCAGAATGATATCAGAAGAGTGCAACATTCAGAAAAACACAGTGTATTGCATTCTTAGAGAAGATTCAGCCATGAGAAAGGTGTGCCAAGATGGTCCCCAAAGTGCTGTCGGAAAACTGCTTGTGTAACAATGTTGACTTTGAGTACCATTTTGGACCACTAGATAATGTCAAAGAGTCCTGTCGATGCCTTACAGGGAGCATACCACAACTGGCAGAGGCACTGGCATTGGTGTGTAACATACATAAGGGTGCTCTTGTGAAGAGTCTAGCAATTTGTACGCTGATCCACAATAAATGTTCTCCCCCAGATTTATTCTAATAATATTTGCGACAGACCTTGTAGATTGATAAAGTTACACCTCAAGACAAGGAATACTAAGAGTTACCGAGACGGCGAACATTTGAACCCACGAGCGAGTGTAAGAGACGAAAGTAGTAATCAAGGTTAGGGAGGGACATCTAATAGAAGACAGGAATAAAAAAAATTCCCCGAAATAATTTCAGCCCTAACGTATACTCCACCGACAAGGAACCGCGAAAATAGTACATATGCAAGGATTGTATAAAAAATATCGGGAACGATATTTCCTGATGTTTGCGTGAAGTTCTGAATTCAGACCATCGTTTAAGTGTGCGCATGATTGCACATCGTACTGACATTGATGAGATGACAGTGCACACCATTATCACTGAAAATTTGACGATGCGTGGTCTACTAGTCTCGAGGATCTTGACGGACTGCAAAAAGCAGAGTTGAGTGTCTGCTTGCGAAGACCTTCTGCTACGGAATCGCCATGATTACCCAATCTCCTTAGAGTCCCGACTTGGCACCAGCAGACTATTAATCCTACTCCCAAAGGTGAAAACCTCCCTCAAAGGACACCAACATGGGGCTCTGAGTGCCGTGAAAGAAGCTTGTACGCGTACCCTTAAGATCCTTCCGAAATCCACCGTGGAAAATCGTTGAAAGCCGCTGGCAAAAGTGTTTCTATGGTCAAAAGATGCAGTTTGACGTGTTTTGATGCATTGTAACAACATATGAAATAAATCTACTTTTCCGAATTTTTTCCCGATACTTTTTATACAAACAAAGTATGTATGATGGAATTTTGCAATTAAATTCATATTCCTCAATAGCTTCTGTCCTTCAGAGTTGTGCATTTAAGAGCTTCATAAATAACCGGCAAAAGATAAAATTTCTGCTGTCCTAGGTGAACAGGTTTTCAGTTTGACTAACAAAGTGGATCTAGGCTTCCACGTCCTGAATTCACTCACAGAGAAGTCCTCCCATTTTTACATTTTACTCTTCTTAGAGATTCTTAAAGGAAGGTGACAACCTTACGAAAATATTTAGAAGAAAACAAACAATTTGGAAATAAAATCCGCAGAGAAAAGTAGAGTGGTCTTAAAAAATAATTTCTTCCATAGGCACACTAAGAAAGTTTTACAAAACATAAATATTTCCAAGGCCCCGAACAAAAGATATGAGAGGTAAGCAATGGCGTAATCAGGAGCATTCAAATGTGTGCGAAGGAAGTACTAGGCTTATATTACAGGGAAAAATCAAACCTCCCGAAAGAATCTCACCAATTAACTGTAATGGGTCACAGGAATAAGTAAATTTTTGATTAAGCCATTACATAAATACACCCGGGTTACTGTTATGGATGATGCCATTTTTGATTAAAAAATAAACATGCATCAATGCATCATTATTATAATGTATTATTTTGTATTAAATGTATGAAAATTATTGAATTCGTGTTCAACTACCACTTAACAACTACAACAAGTGCTATATGGCATTTTCATTTACTTGTATTTGGGGTTCAGAGGAAGTAGACAATTATCCATCAACAATATCTTCATGGTGTTTATTAAAATGAAAATTTCGAAGCTCACAAAAATGTCCTCATCCTTCATTGTATTATTTGTATCGGGCTACGATGCAAACCATGTAAATATCATGTAAGAAAAAAATAAGAACTTTTCTCCTAAGGTGAGAAATGTAATTTCACTATGATTTAGGAGACGGAAAAAGGTTTCCCTCTAATTGGTCAAAAAAAGGAATGGCGGAAGTAACCCGATAAAGAGACGTTACGGGCCATTAATCGTGCTCAATGAAGGGAGGAATGGGCTCTTTAAAAGTCTACTAATGAAATTTTTCCGGAAAACTAATTGATAAATTTACTATGAACCGTGAACGAAATCATGATTTCAATTTTCATTATGATCATTTCATTAAATACAGGAAAATTATCAATTAGGTAGCTCTATGAAGTTTCGATCATAATATTAAAATCAAATATGCCATATTTTCAAATCCTTCACATTCCCACCTTTTCAATGTATGCTGCTACTCTCACTTCTTCGATTGTTTCACATCCAGTTCTTCTCCGACATGAACACCTACAGAAATAGCTGCATTTAAACAAACATTTTTATTCAAAATGCAATTGAACGATTTTATGTATCATCTATGAGATTTCATTACTCATTATTATCTTTCAAAAATACGGCAGTATCATTTTACGATAGACCTGGTTCCATGAAAAATTATCACTCAACCAAATTGGCGATTAATCGGAAGTTAGTACGCCAACTCTTCACTTTTTTAAGAAACGAAGAACCTTTCTTCCAAAGTCGATCTATGAATGCGAGATAAGTAATTACGTTTTAACGACAAGTGAATTCTTTAAAGAGCGCCTTATAATGCACCAAAGTTTTTGGCAAGTATTTTAGAAATTAAATTTTTCAAATATGTTTTGCTTACTTCCTGTGGAGTCCTATCGAATTAACTAACCGTTATGGTGCATCTTATTATAAGAATTTATTAATTTTGCATTTGAAGGTGTTTTTAATGTATCAAGCTTCAATCAGCTTTTTTCTATTTTAATTTAATATAATTAGTCTGACAACTGAAAATTTGAGAAATGGCGAATATCGACTAATATTTCATTACTTTCTGGAATGAAAACATAGGTTTTTTCACCTACACTTGCATTCCTTAAAATACTTTTAGGCTCATTGGCAATTTAATACACACTGTATCTTACGAATAATGAAGCATCTTAATGACTTCTGCACTCGTTATTGCTATTCTGTGAATATTTCCTGATGTATCGAGGCTGTTTCTATTTAACCATTTTTGCACTACAATGTGAGAGCCGTGAATGTAGGTTAAATATAGAAGGAATGAAATGGCAAATTATTGGTGTGCTGATTGAAAAAAATTAGGAGCAAGTTGAATTTAGAATTCTAATGAAAACATTTTTTCTGGGTAATATCGTAAGAAATATACGAGTATTCATTCGTTTCAGTACAATCACTGCGTGATACAACAATAATCAATCCAGGGTATCGGGATGGTGCGGTGGCTAACGTACAGGCTTCCCAATCCTTCGAATTCCGAAGGTGGCAGATATTTTTCAGTTGTGCCCCTACTTGAAGGTGCTTTGTGGAAAGCACTTTGAGTGAGTACACCGTCCGTCGGATGGGACGTTAATCTGCGGCTTTCTCGCCACACTTTCTTTCCCATCCATCTCTAATGGCACAAATGACCCTAGCCGTCGGTGCCTCCCATAATAACTACTAATTAATAATAATTATTCATTCTGATGAGCGATAGGATATAAGGGTTTAGTGGGTGTAAGGATTTAGTTAACAAGTATCCATCTGAATCATGCATGGATGGATACAAGAAAGTTCCCTGATCTTTTGAACACTAGTGAGTAATCTGTGCAACAGATGGCATAGGTAAACCCACATGGTTGTATGCATCTTACTTACTTATCATATTTTCCTCAATAGGAACGTTCTTTTGAACCGCTCCAACTCGAAATTATCATTTTGAAATTGAAATGCTTGATAATTGATTAAATTCATTTTTAAACTAAAATTATAGTAGTATATAATAGCTCGATACCACATCTCCCATTCTTGAAAAGACCGCATTTGTTTGTAAATCTTCAGTCGCACCTTTTACTGTCTTTCCAAAGCTTCACTCTGAAGGACTTTCATTATTTCTTAATATTTCATTCATATCTCTGCATTTCACAGATGTAGGAGTATCAACATGCATTAGAGAAGAACTGTGCAAAGCGGACAAATTATCGAGGTTTCAGGGAATTATCGTTGCATATGGATTAATAGAGGACCGCAGTCAAGTAATCTTCGGATGGTATGAGCAAATATCATGGCATTGAAAATCTACTTGCCCGCAGAAAGAGGATAAAGACAGAAACCGTGAAATTTTTTGCAGATTCTGATTTGGGAAATTATAATTTTTATAAGGTCAATGAGCATATAAAAAAGTGTTGACCTGTACAAAAGTGTGTCAAAAAAACAATCAGAGCTCTGTGTCGCCATGTTCAACGAAAATCATGCGCGTGGTCGTTTATCTGATAGGTTTGGATGAGGATGTTATTTGACAACCGGACCCTTACAGTCATCCGGAGTTCAGTGAGAAGAGCTAAAGCAGATGTGCAACCAGAGGTAGAGCATTGGGGACGATCGTGATATACGAGTTTTTCAGAGTCGGATAACTTTAAATTAAACCAAAATAATCGAAAACCGTGTCACACTGTTCGTAAACAAATTATTTATTTTCTATCTCACGAAAGTAGAGTTTTGACTCTGGGACTCAATAAACCCTGAACTCCTCGAAAGGGAAAACTTCAAACCCTTTTCTTATAGTCTCCATTTACAACGTGCATTGAAACAGAGAAAAACCTCAATGAAGGTTTGTTTAATATATTAATGTCAGTTACTAGAATGATCAAATAGCATATAACGAATTATCTTCGCTCTCTGGAAATATTCCATGAGGAAAATCAAACCTTTTATATTATTCTTCCATATCTGAATACAAAAAAACTAAGACAGAAGTATGTTATTTAGTCCGTAGATATTTAGTTCATTTCACTTCAAATGGTGTATGCCTCGAACAGTTGTAAAATTTCTGGGGATTTTTCTCAGTTTAAATATGTTCCTACACTTAACTAGTTTTAAGACATGCTTCATAAATAAAACATTTTCTGGCGTAACTTGGTGGAAAATCTTCATATTGACGTGTTTCAATTAAACAACTTTGCTTTTCCACATAACATTTTTTATTCTCACGACCCAGGTTTCGTTACAGTATAACATCATTAGGTCTGATTGACCTGATGATGTTATACTGTAACGAAACCTGGGTCGTGAGAACAAAATTGTATGTGGAAAAGCAAAGTTATTTGACTGAAAAACGTCAAGACGCTTCATACTTTTATTAAAGGAAGTATTGCATCTAACTAAATGAATTGCAACAGATATGGTAACATATTCTTGTCAGTATTAGGTAATTGATGTGCTGTGCAGACTTACGCCGATTTCGTAAGTAATTATTGTTATTTCCCGTTCCCAAATTCCCTATAATCGTAAAGTATCGTCTATAGTGACCGCGTCTCTGTCATATAAAAAAATTAGCTTCAGCAAAGTCTAGCAGAAATTAAAAAAACTTAAAAAAATATGTTACCCAAAATGATTCTCGAAATCTCTCTCGCACCCAATCATGCATTTTAATTTTGCTTAAAAGTGACATTTGATTATACCAAATACAAAAAGTTGTTTCCTAGAAGGAAACTGGCTTTAATGAAGTTTATTCAGTCCTCGGTGCATGTCTGAAAAATTCCCCTCCCCATGCAAAACATAAATGATTCAATTTAAATCAAGGCATAGGAAGTATATTCCCAAATTACTACGATTTTTTTATATGTCCGGATGTTGAAGCTGTGCGCTGCAAGGAATTTTCGTAAAAACATCAATCCCCTAGAGGTCACAAGAGGAACTGCGTTTGCCTACTGTAACGCAGAGCGATCAATGTACAAGAAGCTGCATTGGCGTACTGTATACTGTTCAGCCAGATTTCAGATACATTTGAGTAATTTTTTGTGCTACAGTTACTGTCCAAACTTCGCCAAATACAACCTGTCATCTACCACGGAAAAAATACACAAGTTGAATAAATAAAAACATTTATCGCCAAAAATCTCATCCAAATCCTTATTTTTAGGATTATTTATACAAAAAATACGGCAATTTTAGCTCGAAATAATTTTTAAATCCAAAGAAGTCATGTGCTTTGTAGCACTCTGAGCTGCCACATCCACCCAAATTGTTACTTTTATCTCAAATTTGAAGAAAAATCAACAACTGGAAATGCAAGTATCTCGATTAAAAAAAATTAGCATTTAGTTGTAAGAATGTCTCTCCGTCGTTCTAATGATATTATGATAGCGGCTATGAAGAAAGGTCTCGTTACAAATTTATATCAAATCCAAACTTTAATTATTTTCCAAGAGCACTTCCAAAGCGGTTTCCAAAAGCACTTACTTAAAAATTCGCACAAATTAGCTTGACTGTCTTATTACTCAAGAGCCTTATTTTATTAAGCTTTAAATTAAAATTATTATTAATTTCTATATTATTTTATTACATTTTATCTTTTTACCATTCCATAATCCTACAAAAATAGGGCTATTGAACACCTCATGATATGTCCTGAATGGTTTCCTCGGACCTTACTATACGAACAATGAGTTCATAAATTTCGTAATACTTTTAAACCATTGGCAAAGCTTATATACATTTTAGATTCATTAGTTTAAATCATTAAATGTTGTATAAACCAAGTAAGAAGTCACAGATGGCACCAGTTACTAGGTCACCGTAGTTTAATTAATATAATTTATATTTAAATAAAATTAAAAGTGCTGAATTTTCTTTCTTGCAGGGAGATATTTTTAAAATGTCATTCTTTTCGGGTTGGTAGTCGATAGATAACAAATATATTATATTTTTTTATGTTTTTACCAGATATGGTATATACTTTGGCCGTATTATTTAGTAAAACGCTCCAATGTATTCCACACCTTACGATTTTTAACACTTAATAATTCAAGTCATGTATCTTTTAAATTGTTAAAAACCAATATTAAGACGAAGCAAAACATAACCGGAGTTTCATAGATGTGTTCACATTTATTTTGATCCATACATGGTATAATAATTAACTAATTTCACCCACAGATTTCGGAATGCCAAACTTGGAATACAGTACTCGCTGGACCGCAAAGGGTCCGGTTCATTTTTTGTCACGATTCACCACAACTACGTGTCTGACAAAAATTACTGTGTTCTGTCAATGTGAATAGACATACAACCTCATTCCGACATGACTGCGGGTCTAGACGGATCTCTCCAAATGAAACAGTTTGATGTTTGCGTAAAACAAATAACCGATCATAGAATACGACTATAATGTAACGAAAATTAGGTATCAAGGACTATAGTTATTTCAAAGAGAGTAAGTAAGAATTAGCAAATATAATTGTGAAATAAGAATAATAAAATTATTAAGTACTAATTTCACAGAAAAGATACACAATTATGCCAAAATACTTAAGTGTTTAACATTTTAAATTTAGTTGGGTTTTAAAACACTTATCTGTCAATCAAACCCGCTAGTTACCCTTCAAACGTTAGAGAAAATTAAGGCATCACTAAATATTCAATTATTTATTTGAAAAAACATAGAACTGCTAAATATAAATACTTCATAATATTAATGCAAGTACATTCTCTAAAATCTATTTAGGCCATTAATTAATTCCATCGTTTCTAATGATATAACGATTAACTTATAATTTTGATAGTGGAAATGGTAATCTAGGTATTCAGTGGCGGAGTGAATATTAAAAATAAGCATAACAGCCCTCTAAGAATCGTCGAAAGGAATGTACAAATCGCATCCAGCATGCTATTAACATTATCAACATATTTCACTAATAAAACAATTTTAAAGAGAGCTGATGAAGTAAATATTGTAGCTAATACAAATAATGTTCTAACCTCATGAGACCAAATAATGCCAATAGAGTTTAAAGAGAAAAATATTCGCAAAGAAGAAAATATTCCCCTAAATACTATTATTATCTAAAGGAGTAGACCATATTGAGGTAGGTTTTTTAGGGGATGTAGCGCTACACAATAGAATACACGTAGACCCTATTCTTACAGATGATAATAAAAACCTACCGGTTAAAGTAGTTTTCGACGAACACAAGAACCAAATATTTCTCTTGTTTTGCCTTACAAAACAATACCTAACAACTTACTCTAAAACAAATTCCCTTTTCATCTCCGTACACTTGCTTCTTCCCTTCATTCCGTCCACCATTCCTATCCCATTTTTGTCCCTTCTTCGTTTTCCTAATATTCTCCCCTCTATCACAGTCTTTAACATCCCACTACCAATCAATATGCCCTGCATCAATTTTTCCTGTTTCCCTATGACTTCCCCAAACAATTCCCTGTCCTACCCCACCATACCAAACTCTTTCTCATTTGTTTTTCTTTCTGTCCACCTAACCTTGTCCATTCTTCTCCACACCCACAAGACAATAGCATCCAATCTATCTCTATCATACTGCTTCAGAGACCACGTTTCCGCGCCATGGGTAACCACGCTCCGACACGCTGGTTGGTTCGAAGTCTCATTTGGGTTGGCAAGGGTAGAAGGACCTCGGGCGGTGCTGATGGGAGCGATGATAATTGCTCCTGGTAGGGTCATCCATGCCAGAGAGTTTGAAGGAGAAGAGGAAGACCAAAGCCAGTCCGCGCAGCGTCTGTTCCTCAGAGAGGCGGCTGCAAAGGCATTTAACCCCTGTGGGGCGGCGATTTGAGTGATGGTGTCACGTTAAAAACACTATTGAGTAGGATAACGGTAAGTTATCACAATTATTCATCCTATTTTTTTATGGTGGACCGTAAGTCCTAACTTATACGAAAAAAATCCTAAACCACATCTTCAAATCTTACATATTACTCATAGCCCATCCTTAAGCTCTCCATGTTTCAGTCTTGCTTGATTCCATCCTCGATTCTTTCACACCCTTTATCTCAATTTTCCATCATTCCCCTATTGCCTCTTAGCATCCCATTGCCTCCCATTGTATCTCCTGCATCCACTTATCCTGCATTCTTCGAATGCCTCCATCAGCCATCTCAGCCAGTCAACAGCCATCTCTCCGTCCGCCACCATTCCTAGAACTTCATCGCCTATTTTCCTTTCCGTCCACTTTATTTTCTCGATTAATCTCCGCTTCCACATGTCGAAAGCTTCCAATTCTAATTCCGATTCTAATTCTCTTTGCCTGAACGACCAAGTTTCTGAGCCACAAAATAACTACGCCTTATGTTAAAAAGCTCACTCTTCTTTTTCATAAATCTTTATTTAAGGAGTCCATCATCAACTTCCGCCCCTTTGGAAATGCTTCCTTACTTAGCGCAAATTCTTCTTTTAATGCCCCCACCACTCTATCCTCCTGTCTTCTCTATACCCTCAACTTAAATGTTTTTCTTTACCTTCCTATTCCTCTGAGAATCTCATTTACTTCGCTTTCTTATGAGTCTTATCCCATACTTATCACTCTGATTGTAAAATTTCCTAAGTAATGAGTGTAATTCTCTGGCTTAATAGCTAACTAACGCTTGATCTCACTGATTTCAAGAATTTTATTTTCACTTCAGTTCTTCTTCAAGCTAGTCTTAAAATTTCCTCTGCATATAGAAAGAGAAAATAACACGTAATAATGGCCATCCTTGACTTACCCCTCTGCCTAGCTCCGCAATCCAGATTCTTAATGCCTAAGAAGTGAGCAGATTTTGGATAAGTAGTCAATCCCTCAATCTAGTCCTATCTTTCGTAAAATATTTAAAAAATATGTCCAGTTTACTCTGTCGAACGCCTTTTAAAAATTTACGAAGCATATGAATGCATTCTGGTTTTTTTATGTTCCTTTGCAAGAGAAACCTCCTAATTTCTCTGGCGTCAAGCGAACCCATCCTCTTTTTAAATCCAAACTTATCTTCTCTTAAGTATCCGTTTTCTCTGTTTTCTCCACAATTTACTTGGTCATCCTAAGTACTATCACCTTTTCCGCGTGAGAGATCAAACTTATAGTCCTAAAGTTATGACATACTGCTCACTTCATTTCATCAATAGTCGGCGAAATAAATTAGTCACGACGAATAGCATATAAGAACAAAAAACTGTTAACTAAAATATAAGATTCATTTGAGGGATTTCACTTACGCTCTGTAGAATTCCATTTTTTATTTTTCTTCACTCAGTTTTAAAATGCCTCCCTTTCCATACAGTGCATTACTTTATCAAGAATAAACTCGCCATTTACGCTTTTGACACAGAAATCGTAGGAGTGAAGAGAGTAGCTCTTAGAAACCGGAAAAAAGACCCTTGTCTTATTGCCGTTTTCTAAGATTAAATGAAATGAAACAATAAGACATCTCACTTCACAATTTTTTATCCTAGAGAATAATGGAACAAAAAGTTCAAAAATATGCTTAGAATGGAAGGACCCAGAATATGACGGAGCGATGCCTAAAACGAAGACACAGAATTGGAGCTGTTTTAAGCCAAGGGAATCGATTTTATCACAGTCGGATGAAACTAAGGGCCGATCATTGTTAATCATGAGCTTAGTTATTTTACACATTAAAGGGTAAAAATGATCGCTAGCCAAAAACGTGAGGATGGCTGACTGAAAAAAGCATAATCAATTCATATCACTATTAAGGTCATATTGGCACAACCAAATGACGCCAAGGTGATAACGGTGGTTCAATATTCATTAGGTAATAACCCATAACGTTTGCAGGCCATAACATAATAAAAATTTATTGTATACAATAACGTATTTATTACAATGAGACGTTAATAATCGATAGTTTGCATAATAGATATTCCTATCGAATATAGTTAATTTGGTCATCAACTGCTCTTTTCTTACTTTCATGTCCGTCATAATCACCAGTCATCCGTTGACAATTGTATTGGCTATGATAATACTCATTCCCTGAAAATAATGCATATAAATCGTTAATAAAATAACTTTGAATGAAATTTCAATATTTTCATTTAGTCTTCTCGTGAAAACAAAGTTCTTATGATGGCTGTCTTAGACTCTTGTGTACGTGTTCGAATACCCTGATTGAAGGGAGTAATTAATTGAGATTCACATATTATTGGTACCTTCACCTTGATCCTTGGTTCCCCTAGATTTCTTTTCGCTCTCATCTGAGTCGTTACGGTATCAAGCATTTAGATGAAGTGCGTGACAAGGACTACCAGGTCATTTCAATACGTTTTTCACGATAGCCTGTTTTCACAGTAACAGGTACAATTTAAATTTTCATATGCGATCTAGAATATTCCAAGGTAAAATTGAAACGAAGAAACCCTTAAGGCTGAGTTAAGTTTAAAAATTATATTTGTCTCTCATTAGGGCGATATGTCTTTGTTTTACGAGTAGGCGTTTCATATGGCATTTTCTGAATGGAGCCAGATATACGTACGTCGCCCAGGAAAGGAAGTATGACATCACAATGACGATTTCCCCTTGAATTCATATCACAAAGGGCGTTTTTTTTATTCTTTTTGTGACCTTTTGCGACCAATTTCATCCATGCCCATCGCATCAAGGCTTTAACTGTTACATTTCCGATATTTCGACCAAGTTTTCCGTTTTTAAGGGGAATGTTGGTGGCGTTTACCTCTCCGTGAAGCTGAAAGCGTTTCATAAAATAACGCTTTGCTCTGAGCTCAGTAATTTATCATCTTCTGAAAGGGCTGCGTAAGTTTGAAAGTTTAATGTCTCTCGCCCTCATGATATAATGCCCTAGTGGTTTCGGATTTTAATTCATATTCACGCCTTACGTTCCATTCTCGAAGTCTTTTAAAGCTTACCTCATTAAGGTTTGCTTTTTCGGAGGGGGGGAGGGGGCGTGCCACAGCATACTCAATTAATGTTTATCCTTTAAGGAAAATTTCTACTTTTAAAAGTTTGGCATTAATTTAGATTTATGCAAATCATGAGTTAAAGTTCAAATGTTTTACAAGTTCATATCGTAATGGAGTTGGTGGTGAGGTGGGGGACTATGGGTTAGGCACGAGGAATGAACGCGGGGAGAAAGCAATTGAATTCTGCAGGAGACAGGGGTTAGTCATCACTAACACATGGTTTAGACACCACAAAAGGCGTAGGTATACATGGAAAATGCCAGGTGACTCAGAAAGGTATCAGTTAGATTATATTATGGTTAGGCACAGGTTTAGGAACAGTGTGATAAATTCGCACAGTTTCCCAGGAGCGGATGCGGACTCTGACCACAATTTAGTTGTGATGAAATGTAATGTTCGTTTCAAGAAGATAAGGCAAGGGCGGCGGGTTAGGAAATGGAATTTAGAAGCAGTAAATGGATTAACGAGGAAGGAGTATCAGCAGGCTGTAGAGAAAATGATGGATGACGGTAAAGAACTGAGTACTATCGAAGAAAAATGGGAATGTATCAAGAAAGGGATATCGAAAGCCGCTAAAGACACTATAGGAACCGTTAACGGGAAAAGGATAAGGAAACCATGGGTAACGGATGAGATGATTGCGAAGATGGATGAGAGAAGAAGATGGAAAAATGTAAACACAGAGTTAGGCAAAATGAAGTACAAAGAGTTAAACAATAAATTGAGAAGGGCCACAAATAAAGCAAAAGAAGAATGGTGGAAAACGCAATGCGAGGATATGGAAAGTTTACAGAAGAAGGGTGAAATTGGTGCTCTATACAGCAAGGTTAAGTTATTATCGGGAAGTAAGAAGGCAAGATCTGTGCTAACAGTTAAAGATAAATGGGGTAAGATAATAGTTGAACCAGGAAAAATCCAAGAGAGATGGAAGGAATATATAGAAACACTGTATGGTAAAGAACTTAGGCCGACAAGGTTAGACATAGAAAAGGAACATGACGTAGAAGAAGATAGCTTAGGTCCAGGCATACTCGACGATGAAATAGAAAGGGCATTAAAGGAGATGAAAGCAAATAAGGCTGTGGGGGTGGACAATATTCCTGTAGAAATGTTGAAATGGTTAGGGAAAGGTGGGAAAAAGGCCATATATGGACTGATTCGTAGTATCTATGAGGAAGGAATCTGGCCGGAAGATTTTGTGAGATCGGTGTTAGTTCCTATTCCAAAAAAGGCAAAGGCTTCGTCATGTGAGGATTACAGAACAATAAGTTTGATATCCCACGCAGCTAAAGTTATTCTCAGGATCATCAACAAAAGGATAGAGAGTAAGGCAAATGATTACTTAGGGGATGATCAGTTTGGGTTCAGGAAAGGAAGAGGTACGCGTGATGCCATTGCAGTAATGAGATCACTAGTCGAGAGGAATATAGAATACAATCAGGACGTTTTTGCCTGTTTTGTAGATTTCGAAAAAGCGTTTGATAGAGTGAATTGGGAAAAATTAATGCGTGTATTGCAGAAAATAGGAATGGATTGGAGGGACAGGAGACTGATCCGCAACCTGTACATATCTCAGACTGCTCAGGTGCGAGTGGGGAACGGAGAGTCTGGATGGGCAGTGTTAGGAAGAGGTGTAAGGCAGGGTTGCCCATTGTCACCGGTACTGTTCAACGTATATGTAGAGGAAATGATTAAAGAGGCATGGGAAGAACTGGAGGTAGGAATGAAAGTCGGAGGGGAACTCGTAAAATCGGTTAGGTTTGCTGATGACCAAGCATTAGTTGCTCAGTCAGCCAAGGGGTTGCAAGCATTGTTGAGTGATTGGAGGTTCAGTGCGATAAATATGGGATGAGAATCAATATTAATAAAACAAAGGTTATGCGATTTTCCATAAAGAAAAAGGCTAAGCTAAATATTAAAATAGGCGGGGAAAGAATAGAGCAGGTAGAGCAGTTTACATATCTCGGAAGTGTTTTGGACCAATACGGTCAAAGTGGTAGGGACGTAAGGAGAAGAATTGCGCTAGGCAAGGAGGCTTTCTCAAGGAGGAGGGAGTTGATGACGGGGACGTTGAGTAGGGATGTTAAGACAAGACTCGTAAAAACTCTGATATGGAGCGTAGCTATGTACGGCGCGGAAACGTGGTCGCTGAAGCAGGAGGATAGACGTAGATTGGAGGCTTTTGAAATGTGGGTGTGGAGAAAAATGGAGGTGAAATGGACCGAAAGGAAAACAAATGAGGAAGTACTGGAAATGGTGGGTGAGGTGAGGGGTTTGTTGAGAGAAATCCTATGGAGGCAGGAAAAATGGATGAAAGGCGTATTGAGCGGTAGTGGAATGTTGAAGAGGGTAATAGAGGGGAGAATGTTGGGCAAGCGAGGTAAGGCTAGGAACAGGATAGGGATGTTGGACGGGATGAAGGGAGGAAAGAAGTACACCGAGATGAAGAGGGACCTGATATAGATTAGTTTGCAAAGTGGGGAGTCACAAAATATTTATTTGATAGTTGTGTCCATCCAAAAACCTACCTTAACCGGTAGATTACCTAATAATAATCGTAATTGAAGTACTTGATTCCTTCGCCTAATCTTCGGTTGTGTTTTTGATAATACTCTTTTCAAGTTGCGAACAATTGGTGTAAAATTTATCACCACATTTGTATCATTAGATAATCGTTGTGTTATATTAAATTTATATAGACGAAGGAAAAGTGCAAATGATCATTTCACCGTGCTTTATGATATTCGTAGAATGAACCGAATAAAATTGTGATATATATAATATTCCGCAGCGTTTACAAAAATATGAAAAATTTCCCCTCCATTGCAAGTTATTATTTTTCCAAGGATTTGCATTATTTATCTGTCTTGAACAATTTTATGGCAATTCTAATCATCAAAATGCCACTTGGCAATTGTACGGATGTCCGTCTTGTTTTAAAAAATATAAGCATCTACCATATTTACTGCGAGAGTCCAAATAAGTATTTTACCATATTTGTTTGTGCATTGAAATATGAAGACTAAAAATGCAAGAAATTCTTTTACAGGAAAGAATCACTCTCAGTTCCGCCACTGACGGCAAAGTCTCTATTCCTTGTCGTCATCATAACAAAGACATGAATGGCAGATATGATATTGCAGGCCTAGATTGATTTTGAATATCAATTTTCGACCTCACACTGCAAAAATCACCGTGTACAGCATCACACCCTGAGGTTGGTAACTCCTATAGCAAACACTTTAGGTAGCATCCAAGATTCCCTTCTTTACACTCCCTCCGCTACAGACAAGCATCCATGCGAATCACCTAAGAAGCTCTTGGCTGATCAATTAAATGAAATTTCCCTTTGATGTTAACCAGGCGATAACATTGTGCGCTGAAGAAATAAATAATTTGGAAATACGTTGCCATAAATGCCTAATAAATTACGGTAATTACCAAATGGGCATTGAAGATAAAAAAGCGTATAATATATTACTGCAGTCAGGTGTTAATTTGATTATTCATTGCATTTTTTAATAAAAAATAAAGGAAAATATTGTTTTTAATCCTTTAAAGTTAATGAGAATGAGATATTTCATTAATTTGGTGGCTAAATTCATACCTATAACCAATTTTCTTCCTTTGATTAATAAATCAACTAGTCATAATGTATTTGAGAATGTTAAAATTTGCAATTTCGTCATCATTTGTTAGTCGTTTTGTCAATGTTTTGTATTGGGGTAGAATTCAAAGTTCGGGTCACATGCCCCATAAAATTCAAGCGGGACGACATCATTGACGCAGAATGCTCAGGAACTATCCTTCTATTCCAACGATAGTATATCGAATATACGTATAATAATGTTGTACTTTCTGTATCCGGCTAAACTACTACCAGTACAGCGGGGAGGGGAGTTTATTATGGAAGTTTAACCTGGCTTACAACCCCATGCCACTTCCGCACAACCAATTCCGAATGTCGAAGGTCATAATATTCCCGAAGCTATTTCAATAATCTTAGATGGAGCATAAGATACCAAATCAAAAAACTGAGCGTTTTGTAACCAGTTATAATTCTCGATAAATCCTTTCCCATTTCGACCCAACAGTAGTTGCTACATTTATATACATCCGTCTATCTGTGTTCATGATTACTGTTGTCCCGTTTCCCGCACACTATCACCAATTAATTAAAAACGTTAAGCTTACTGCATTCCCAAGTATATATTTAGAACATAGTATGCGCGTAGGCCATAGCCAAAACGATATCTCTTAAAATTCTAAAAGTTAAATCCCATAGTTTCCTTTTTAATAACTCCTCATTTTTCAAATAAAACAGTTTCTGGCGTAACTTGCGAGCTCGTGACAGCTGTCTCCGCTAATCGGAAATCAATATTAGATCGATTACTTCGGAATAAATTCCTTTTTTTGCCAGTAAAAGTTTAATATTTTCTGCCAATTTAAAATGGATGAGAAAAAATCATATTGTCATTAATTATCATCTAAAGAGTGTCATACTTCCAAGAAAGTGGAAGAAATATAAAGAGGTGTGCGCTGTCCCTTCGGCCTTTTAAAGTTTAATTGCTTCATTGATAATGTCTCATTCCACGAATTTTGTCGTCGCACACCTAGAGCGAGGCGCCTACTTAATCACAGTTTCGTCGTTATGCTGACGTCGTTTATGCGGTTGGTGATTGCTATTATTGGTATTTATTCAATAGTGTAAACCCACCCCCGCGTCTCCGGAAAACATCGGGCCGCCACAATGGCCGCAGACTCCAGAGAGGATTCGTGCTCTCCTCTTCCGCCACTCTTGGATGGGTGCCTCCCGCGTTGCCGTGTCCCGCTTGGAGCGGTGTAGAGGCCCTTGGAGGAGGCGCCCTTCTGCACACTCGTGAACGCACCCCTGCCTCCACCCTCCAGGCAAGGTTATCCTGGATGTCACCCGGCAGTGAGCCTATGACTGCACCGAGAACGCCCTAGACTACTACAGACATGAGCTCGGGTACATTGACCTAGTCACTCCACACTGCAGAACTTGATATTTCGTTCGTTTCTCCGCATTCTTACCTTCCATATTTGTTTTATCCTGAGCTGAATAATCGATGACGAACAAGGAACGCGATCGATAGCCGAAAAGAATGTCAGGCTGGACCGTTGGTATCTCTGAATTCCTCAAGGGTCATAGGTTATGGCGGGGTCGAAGTTGGTAATAATGTTGGTAAAACACGCAGACGCGTCGCGCCAGTTGACAGACGCTGACTGGACATAATATTTACAGTCAGGCAGAATATGAGATTGGGACGTCTTCTAAAACCTACAAACCAATTCACAAGTTCTCCGAAATTTCTTGACTGCAACATAAAACTTTCCAATGCAAGTATACCGCGTAATGAAGATATGTAGATATTGCTGCACAACTTTGTTTCCTGAAGAGAGAAAATCCAGCTTCTTCGATACTCATACATTTCCGTTCCCACAGAATCATACTTGCATGAAAGTTTTCGGGGCTTTCAGCTGGGTACTGTTAACATCGAGCTTAAGCAATTCAATATTGATGAATAGGATGGAAGTGAAGATTATTCTGGCGTGGCTGTTTACTTTCAATATTATTATTGCTAGCGAAATATCCAACTGAATATTAACGTAAAAAATTACAGCGATAAAGACGCAATGTTTTCAAATTTTAGGCTAGGATACGGTTTTTCAATTTTCAACAAAAAATCACGCTTATGACCACAGATTTATTTACTGGATTCCTAAATTCGTACGATATTTGATATACTATTATATGAACTCCCTAATGCGTACATCGCGCTCCACACGACCGTTTAACTGCCTGATAGAAAGCGGTGGTGGACAAGCAATGCATGTGTCACCGCTCTCATACTTGACAAAAATGTGTGGCAATTAAATTCTTACCTGTGATATGATTACGCAAACATTATTTCATTTTCCAATGAGTCGGCTAACCGAATGCGTAGACAGAAAGGATATTTAATAGATCTAACAGAAATGCTGAGGGTGTTCCAGATATTTGATAAAACGTAAAAAACATCATTACTGCCAAGTTTTCGATTTGAAGAGATTACCCATTTAAAAAATCTGTTTTGCCCGAATTCGTAATCAACTTTGCCATTTAAAGATAATTGTCGAGGGCGTCAAACAAATTGTGTTAAAGCAAGAAAATAATTACAATCATATTTTTCATCCATAAAAGGAGTAATTTACCATGGCCTGCTGTTCATATTTTAATATCACCGATTCAAATAATTAACTGTTCGCCATTTTTGAAAAATCTCCAAGCAAGAACATTTTCAAGCTGTTCCCTTTGGGGGTAGGGGAAGAACACGACATTCTGACTGTAATTTATTTCAGCAGACGTATTGCCACTTAATCTTAATTTTACCAATAGATCCCACACCGTCCTACCCCAGAATACTTTTTATTTCTGCCACATTCATGCATACACCTGAGGCCTCTAAGAACTTCTAAATTGAGAACCCCTTCAACACCAACCATCCATGACTTTTTCCATTCTCTCCCTTCCCTTTACTTTTTCTCACATTCTCATGTTTGGTGATAGGATTCAACCCTTCTCTCGGCATGAAAAACTTGCATATTCATTAGACGCTTGCGTTCTAGTGTGTTAGTACACAGTACGCTACATCTCCTAGCTGTGAAGTGCTAGAAACTGCATTTCGGCAAATAAGATAGTCTCCTCAGAAGGGATACTAGCCTGTTCAAGATACTGAAAACAACCAGCTGTTTAACTACACGGTATATCCAAAAAATGAGTAGAATAAAGATGAAGAGGGGAATTTTTTGCAGATCGTAGTACAAATTGCTAAAATTCTTCATAATAGCACCCTTATGCATTGTCACACCAATGACAGTGCATCCGCCAGTTGTGGTATGCTTCCTGTAAGGCATCCACAGGACCCTCATTCAGGCACCTCTTCATGGCATCTTTGACTTGATACAGTGGTCCAAAATCACCAGTAACCACCCATTCTAAAAAAATCGGGCATCATTCACAGTGGTCCAAGGCAAGATTGTCACGCAAGCAGCCTTCCGACAGCACCTTGGGGACCATGTTGGCACATCTTTCTCATGGCTGAATCCTCTCTAACAATGCAATGTACTGTGTTTTCCTGAATATTGCACTCTTCTGTTAGCATCCTGACACACTTGGGGGTCAATCAGAATTGAGGATGTGTCTCACTTTTTGCACATTTTCATCAAACTGTGTTGTTGATGGATGTCGAAAGCATTCCTCATCATCGTCAACCTCCTCCCAGAACATCCTGCGCAAGCAGAAAACCATCAGTTGGGACATTTCTCCATCTCTATAAGTATCATTAGCCATGTTTATGGCCTCCGAACCCTATTTTAAAGCTTAATGCGCAATTTTATCGCATATCATTGCTCCATGGAAAGTGGCGTCGTGAATTCATGACGTGATCGTCGACCTGGGGTCCAGTCAATCATCAACCCGAACCCTGCAAATGCCCACGGCTAACTGGCGTGGGTCGCGTTGCTCTTCAAAGATCCCCCACCACAAATCACCCCACTCCAGCCATCTGCATTGGTGGCAAAAATAAATTCTACTTAGTTTTGGAACAGTTCCCGTAGATTTGCTCTTCCCTGCACAAATTCGCCAAATCAGTAGCACTGCCTTAAACGTTCGCAGGGAATGTTTTACATTGCCTGGATACCCCAAAGGCTATGCTAACCTTGCGTACTCTATCATCCATTATTCATAAAAGGTAAAGCTTGGAAATTCGTCTCAAGAAATACCGTTTTATTCGATAGAAAACAGAGTGAATGAGGCCATGGGCTGTTCCTGCACGCTTTTGTTTTTGGTGAGTAAAATTTTAGTACGCGGAACATTATTGATTTAGATACGGAAAGGGGGGGAATGAATCTATCACTGTAAAGGAAGGTGGTGGTGGAAAGAAAAGTGAGAGCACCCTTACAGATAATAATCTGCTTCCTTGGCACGCAGCGCAACCCGACCGCGCGCCTCCCGAAGCTCGCTGCCGCCCATCTGGGTGACTTGTGCGTTGAGGGCGTGCCATTTCACATTTCCAATGCCCGCACTAATGGCTCTTCGTTTGTATTTTGCTCTTCCATTAACGGACGGACCTCCATCTTTCCTTTGACAGGCAGGGGACCCACGCATGCGGCCTGTCAAATATAGATCCGGGGCGGCAACCAAGCTTCTCCATCGTACGCCATTGATAAATCTTGCGCTGATACATTATTCCTTCAACTCAAGTCATAGAGAGCAACAAAAAAGAGAGGCCGAAGAGTGAAATGACTCTTTTTACGCATCAATTAAGGTTTTTGGAGTTATATTTTTTTAATAAGTTCTAATTAATTCTTCATTAAGTAATAATATTAATGATAAAAGTCATTTGAAGCAAAACAAATTATTTCAAACACTTTCCTGTTAATATTTTTCCAGATGTAAACTCTATTGGTATTGTAGCATTTCAAAAATTCAATTTAATTTTGAGCAATGTATAAAATACGTTTCTGTGAGAAAAACCTTTACAATTTATTCTCCATTCTCTCAGTAAGTAGTCACACGGCAATTATATAGTACAATATCATTTTATACGCGAAATTCTTTTTACAATAGTTGATCCCGTAAAATCTGCTTAAAAAATTATAACCAAGGCCATATTTTTTCATGAAATATGAATTAATTGGGTATGATATTTAATTTTTTAATCTACTTCACGATGAATTGTTGGTGATATAACATATTAAGAATGATTGAATAAAAACTTTCCATTCGCTATGTAATGCATTATAACTGCGCTTTTCTTGGCGAGAACATTTGTAATTATAGTTGGCTATTTACAGTGAAATGACAATTTAAAAAAATTTTAATGCGAAAATTTTCATCGTCAGAATATTTTTTGGGTGTTCAAAATGCTATGCAAACATTTTTATTCATCCAATTGAGATTATTTTTTATGTATGTAGAATTACGCAAAGAATAATATGAGGTAAAAAACTCTTTGAACCTTGTTATCTCAATCGTTTGATTAATTGTAACCTCTTTAAAAGAACTGATTGTGCATAGAAAAACAGTGGAAAGTTTTAAGGATTGTTATCATGTAACTTTAAAAATACGAATCACTTAAAATGTTCACAACCAGAGCCTAAATGCCATTCAGTATATGTACAGAGTTCCCACAAATGTTGGCGGTTCATTGTTCTTGAAATATGAGAACATTTCGTTGCACAAATTAACTTAAACATATAAATATTCACCTTACACTCACTAGCATTATACTCGCATTTTCAACATTTTAAAACTGCATTGCACAGTATGATTTGAATTCATTTTTATCATAGTACCCATATTTTTTATTTAAAGGAGAATAAGAAATATTTGCAAATAAAAATCCCTTGAAAATAAAATCCCTTGAAAGGAAAACACCTTCAAAATAAATTAACAATATCACCCAATTCGATATACATGTTTAATTACTATGTACTACGTTCTATGCTCGATAGAAACAAATTCCTGAACCAGTCTATCAAAAAAAAAAGGGAAACTTGGAAAACATATCCCGTATATTATAAGCATGCTCGAAGATCCGTTGAAATAATATTGATAATAGACAAAAAAACCTTTTTAATAATTTCCTTAAAGCTTTAATTCCTAATACAGGCATAATTATTAAGTGGATCAAAATCAAGTTTGAAGAAACTTTATTTTCATTTACATGTATGAAAATACATGTTCATATTTATGTGTACAAATTGCTAAAGCTAATTTATGAAACTTGCAGTCAATGATCATTGACTTTCCAAGTACCCAACCGAATTAGGATTTCACCAGCATTGACACTGCAGGGATATTTGCATTTTCAGCTTCAAGCTTTGACGCTAAAACTTAAAAGTTTGGGACCCGAGTACACCAATTCAGCGGGCGAAAGAAAATTGGGTGCGGATTGAAAAGTACTCCATCGAGGAGGAAGTAATGGGTGGCCGCAATTTGATTCGGGGCCCTGGCCGCACGCCTCCGCTCTCAGGAATAGATGGCCAAAACCACACACTTCATACGCTTGGCCACTTCCGTCTCCTGACTTCCGGGGCACCCTCGACCCTTTGAATAACCCACGGCCGTGAACCCTCGTCCCACTCGACCCCAGAACCTCCCTCGCGGCCCTCTTCTTATTTCCTCCAGATGAACTTTGACGAGGTTTGTCCTTTCATATTCGACTCGACTTGGTTTTGGCGAAATGAACTAAAGTCAAGTGTTGGATGACAACACGGAGGGCGCGTGGACGAAATTCATCAGCAAAAACGTCCGCTGGCAATAGTGAGTGTACCGAATTTCCCGAGGGTAGCCTTCGCCGCAAGAAGGTTGACGTCTTCTCAGGTCGTGGGAATTGAAACGAGGGAATCATTCCTCTGTTCGTTCAGGAAGCTTTTACTCTACATGTTCTAAGAGTGTGTAAAATATTTTATTTTAATCTTCGTCTTTTCTATTGATTGTCCATGATGATACTTAATCTAAAGAAAGTACTGTAAAGGGTATGATTCTAACTTTTTCGAATAATAAATAATTGCTTCAGCTATTACGGTCATTAGTCGAGAATAATGGTAATTGATTAAGGATTAAAATATACGAGTGTGTTCACAAATGTTTCTTCCCGCAAAATATATTGTTCATTAGTTGTATAAATCAATTACGTACATGCTTACTGTTGTAATTAGCGTTTACCTAGATAATTCTATTAAACATTTTGAACTTCTGAAGTTAATTATTAGTCATGGAAGTGTACTCGGTAAGCATTAAACAAAGTCTTAACCCTGCAACAAGTTTTTTAATTAATGTTTTCTAGCAATGGTGTAAATTATTTTTATGATTATAGTGACATGTACATGTGGCTCAAATTCAATTATGGAGACGATCACATTTTTAGAGCTTATTATTACTTATAGCAGACTCATTACTTAGAGCAGAGTTCTAAAAACGAAAGAACGAGACAATTATTCACCACTGACCGGAGAAAAACTGGAGTATACAGTTACTCTATCTTTTCGATGTCGTATCTTCTTTTTACGTGCAAATTACAAACTTTTATTTATTTTTTCTTAGATGTTAATACCGGTAAATCGTAGATTTAACTACCAGCATTTTTTTGGGATGCAGTACAAAGAAAAGTCTTAAAAATTACCAATTTGCACGAGTTAATTGTGAATTTCCAATAGAATGACACGAAATGTTTCCCTTATCTTGTCTTTTCGTTCATCTTGTCTGTTCCATTTTGACTATCATATTTAATTCAAAAATTTTCATCCACAATTTTAGATCTTTATATTTATGGCAATGGAAGGACTTAGCTATTAAGATTTCATGCTGAATGAGGATAATGCAAAAATAAAATTCATAATATTTCAGCTGAATTTATTCAGTTAAGTATATTTCGTCATACCATCATCATTACATGCTATCACTAAACATTCGTGTTTATGTTGTGTCATGTCATACAGTCCTGTTTACCGAACATGTATTGGACGCAAGAATAATTAATATTGCATTAAACTCAAAGGATAACGCAATGGCATGATTTTACAAATATTTCCCACCTCCAACTCATCTAGTTGATACTAATTTATGGTTTTATTTATTACCTGAATCTTGAATTTTGATTTTTTTCTCATGTCTTACCAAATAAATAGTCGCCCTTAACTGTTAATTTGATAGCGCGATAAGGTTGCAGGTTTCTCGTAAATCCGATTTCTCATAAAATGGCCGAAGTACCCATAAACTTTTTAGATGTCCACAGGGTTCAGAGTCGTTAAGCCATCGATATTATGCGGATTTATGTGCCCACAGTTAAAAAGAAGGTGGAGTACGGTACATTACGCAATTGAAATGAATTTTCCTTTTTGGATGTCTTTTTCCCATGTCATCGTATCTAATTCGAAATGAAGCAGCCTCTGGACGTAAGAGATCCCCTTGTACACAGGAGTGAATCAGCGGAGCGCATCCTGCCCGCGATGCTTGTTTCGCTAGTAATCAAATTTGTGCCCCGAGGGTGATGTAATGAATGTCCATCCGCTTTGCCCGACGTTCTATCCAACAGCACTGCAATCCTGTTTCCCGTTTAATACCGGAAATGCTCTCGTTTATATTAAGTTATTTCTTCTTTTTTCGCGATCGTTTTAACCATTTTGTCCAACCAAATACTTTGTTCGTGATCAAGGCTAAACTGTGGATTGATATTTTTTGCAATTACCCAACCCACAGCAGAAAATGTGTAAAAAATATTATGGTTAAAATTGACAGATAAGCATTTGACATGAGATTTTTAGAGCTACCATACCGAATAGTTTGACAAGAGCGAAAGTCAATTGTCTATCAACATTCTTCTATAGTGTGTATCCGTAGACATAAGAATCGGTATGGCATACATACTTCGAAAAAGTTTTCACATATTTAACCTGAAATTTTCACAACCAAAAGCAATAAAATCATGAAATATCATGGTATTGGACCGACTTCCACCATTCTCAAATTACTCTTTGATAATGAGAGAATTTTCCTTTTCCACTTTCTCTAATAACTTATTTTCTTTCGAAATAGATTCTCAGTCCTCGGATATTTACATTATAAAATTTTTATGCACAACTCATAATAAAAATGCAAATCACACTCAAAACAATATTAAATACATTTGATAAATAGGCTTTTCTTTTTACTCAGCCAATTTGATAATAAGTCAAAAAACAGAAAAGGCAGCTCCATTATAAAACATCTCGTTGTTCCCCTGGTTAGTAGGTAAATTGGTCCACGTATTAGCACACCAGATAGATTTTAATTCCAAGATCTCATTTCCATCGCGTCCTTCCTGAATGTAAATACAGATTATGTCTCAAAATTAATTTAAAACGTTTCAAAAAATATATTAATGAGTTTTTCAAAGAAGCAATAAAATGCAATATGCAAGAGAGCATTAACAATTCCATTCGAAATACCTCATCTTCTCGTAAGAGATTCCGAATTTCTTAATTTAGAGTCCATGATAAAGAGAGAAAAATCTCTGGAGTGAAAAATTACTTTTCCGCTAAATCCGACTGAAAAGTTCACTAAATAAATACATTGCTTAATGTATTTATTTTTTCAATATGTATATATATATATATATATTATATGAGGCACTAAAATCCTCTCTTTTATAAGTTTTTTAAGACGGTGTCTTCTGAGAAATACAGGCAGGTAGTTTTGGGTGAATATTTTGACCTTTCCAGTTGAATTTTTACACCAATGGAGCAAGCAAGAGTATGAAAATATCTCAAATTCGGAACAACCCAGAGGAGGAAATGCCGTAACCTATTATTTCGCGAAATGGATTAAAATCGATTTTCCATGCATATTTCATTGAGCACATGAAATGATGAGGTTGGTTAAGGATTGCCGATGAACATTTCGAAAAAATTAACCCTTTTTTTACATATGAGTCATTTTTCCTTCCGCAGTACAACATCCTATTAATTAACGACGGCCTTACAGACGCGCCCCATCTCCCAAAAACCCCCTGGTGTTTGATCAAGCTGGTGGAATTAGATCGGCCAGCATCGAGGCTTCGAGCGATTCCACAGATTTCTGGTTCATGGTCCGCCTCGGGCGCCGCCGTTGCAATCATTCGGCCCTCAATATTCAAACGCCGCGATAACGCCACCAAAACAAAAACTATCCACGAGATCCACGAGAAATCACCGCCCGTCTCGACAAAATATCACCCATCGCAGTGCTGCTCAAAGGAATGAATATTTTTGAATCTCCATGCCGGAGGAAATAATTGCTTCATAGTTAGCCCGGGACGGCGTCTCCTTTCCCGCGAAGCCGATGAAAATTACTGCGGAGGCATGTATAGCCTCCCCCGCCCACTCGCTCCCACCCCACCCCCGTTTGCACCTGCTCTCGCGGGCCTCGCCATTGTCGTTTTGCATCCGCCTTTCTTAAAGGATGGGAGGGAGAGGAGCGGAGTGGAATACGGCCCACCCAACTCTTCCTTCCTTCCTCCGCAACTCCCCTTTCCTCCCGGCCGGAAAGAAACGTCTCCATCCCGCACCCAGATGTCGCCGTCTGCCGGAACCAACGCGGCCGCCCCTCGCACCGCGAGTCCACTGCGCAGCCCCCGCGACGGTGGCGCTCCTCGCGGCCGAGCCCGCCGACGCTAAAGGGCGAGAGAGGTGGAGAGGGGTGGGGTGGGGAGTGGAAGCCGGAGGAGAGGGCGGTGCGGGGGGCAAGAGGGCGTGGGGGGGGGGGCAGAGAGAGAGTGCGAGAGAGAGAGAGGAAGTCCAGGCAGAAGACGGAGGCAGCAGGTCCTTGCATCCCGGGAGTGCAGGCAGGGCCGCGCGCTGATGGTGCTCGCAGCTGCTGCATGGTGCGCGGAGACATGACGAATAAGCCAGGCGGTGGTGGTGGTGCACCTGCGGCGGTCCGAGCAGCAAGGGGGCTGAGGGAGTCGGGAGGCGGCGTCGGGTTGGACGGCGGGAGGAGGACGCGGACGCGGTAGGGCAGGTGTGGACGGTCGAGCGGTCCCGGGGGAGAGGAGGGGGGCGCCATGGGTGCCTCCAGGGTGCCCTCCGGGTGGCCGGGCCACCCCGAGGCCCGCGCCGAGGTGCTCGTCTCACTCCTCGTCCTGCTGCTCCTGCTTCCTCAAGGTAAGCCCCCAACAGATTAGGGGGGACCCTCGCTCTATCTGAGCAAAAATACTCCCCCCCCCCCGACCCGACTCCTCCCCCCGTGGCCCCGAAAACCAAAAGCGCGGAAAGACTTTTGGCACGCTCCGAGGGTGGGGGGCGGAGCGGGGGTCACGGCGGCGAGAGAAACGCGGTGAAAGGAAGGCGATAAACGAACCCTCCACGGGCGAACCCTTTTTCTCCCGTGGGGGAGGCTCCCCCAAGGATCGCTTCAGAGTAATCAAAATGATCTCCTTCAGTGGTAACCCAGTGGGACGCTCCAGACGACATCCTTGACCCTTCACGAGAGTTGCAGTCAAAACTTAGAATGTAATGCATAATTTATTCCAAATTAAGAAAATGAAAACGTCCCCCCGGTTGCGAAATATCTATTTCTTTTCCAATTGTTTTTTTGCCGTCGTTTACTGCGATTGATTTGAAAAAATCGATACAGCAAATCGAGGCAGGACACACCCACCTTATGTGTTGCACGACGGATGAAGGCAATACAGGTAATCGGGACGTATTTCTGCGAGATGGCAGAAGGGGTGAGTGGGAAAGGATAAGCATCTCCTTTGCAAATGAAGCTTGGAATTCTCGACACGACTCTCTTAGACCCGTCAAGGACATATATACATATATATATATATACATCTATTTCCGTGTATATGTATATTATATGTATATTGTGTTCCTACCCTCTCTCCCTCTTTCTCTTCCCTTCTCTCCTCCATTCTCTTTCTGCCTCTCTTTCGCGCACAAGCAAAGAAGCTTCTTGCTGCGAAAGGAAGGTACAGCGGAGCTCCCTCCCTCTCCCTCTCTCTCTCCCTTCGCACATAAGATCGATATTTCTCTGAAATGTTCGCAGAATATTGCGAGCGATACAAGCTGCTCGGAATATTTGAGCAAAAATATGCCTCCGAGGTATACGAGAGTCGGAACTGTAAAGACATCCGCATTTGAATTTTTACTGTGTCTGTGATTGAAATGGCGCTCAAAATTGACGGTATCGTTTGTCTTTTAAATCCAATCGTAGAAGGTCTAGCAATGCATAAAAATTCGGTCTATTTTCGACTTCTTCATATTTTCAGTTTAAATTATTAACGAACAAACATATATTGCATAAAAACTGAATTAGAGAGACTACAAACTATTCTCAAAAAATCACCTATGTCTATTCAATTAATGTTGTCTATACAGGTATAGTTCATATTTTTGTTGAGTATGAGGACAATTAATGTAAGGAATAAGATAAAAAAGCAGGAAAACAAGAACTTCACTCATATAACTTACTCTCCTTAAAATAGTCAAATACTCTTTGGTGAGATCCAAATGGGTGTGTAAGAATAATATAAGCCCCGGAAAAATGAGAAAATAAACACACTGGATTCCAATTCAACCCCATTAAGAATATTTTTATCCAGATGACTTCATATTGAATTTAGTGTATGTGTTTATTTGGGCAATCAAATAATTTGTGCTTAAAAAATAAAGTAAAATCTTGCTTGACTTTATTATTCACATTTGCCTTATGGCTATTTTAAATGCCTACAATTTGCCAAAGAAATTAATCATAGGCTAGGTCAGCACATTACAGATATAATCGTGAAGCAAAGTAAAGAAAATTATTATTTGTATATTCGTAACAATGGATATTAAATTGAAGACTAACCAAGCCAAAAATTTGCTGAAATCAAAACTAGGCAAAATGATATATGAAATGCTACTCTGAATTTTACTTCAATTTTAGAAGCATAATTGTAGCCACTTTAATACATTCATGTACACTAAGTTCCAGCAATTATTCGTACACGTTAAATTGTTTCTATTATCCATTATCTTACAATTTTAATACCCAACTTTTTCAGCCATAGTAATATATTCACTATCCTCTGTAGTTTTCATAATAATATTCCCGTATTAACTCTCCAGATTCATCATCACCATCTTAAATGTTGACCAAAATGGCCTAATAAGATTTTTTTCCAGCTACATTTTGATTTAAATAGGTTTTTTTCAATATCAAACTTAATTATCAATTTTCCTCTAATTTTGGAGAATGTTTCTTCATTCTTACAATGGCAACATTTTCATTTTCTCAAAGATGACACTTGACTTTATCTTTGCCAGGGTTTGAAAACATCAACGATTTATGATCCAATACACGGTGCAATAAAAAGAAAGCGATGTGCCTGAATGATTTTAAAGGAAACGTAGTCCAAGTTAAGAATCAAGTTGAGATATAAAGTTTTTCTTCAGATACGTCTACAAGATATTCACGCCTAGATTGCATCGATCTACACACAATGATTTTCCTAATAGATCCTTACTTCATCGAATTCCAGTCATGGAAATTGAGGAAGAATTTCTCGAGCAATCGTATCAATCAAAGCCTTCAGAGGAACTCCTTCAAAAGTATTCTCCCCCCTTCTTTGTTAATTTTCATATGACTTCGACTACATGGCCAATACTTTGCAAGTTGCTTATATGGGTTCTAAATTCAAAATACCTTTACGAAGGTAAATAACAAAATCATCAAATGCTCAAATCACTCTAAAGGTTACTTCCAACGTTTTGCCTGGAATATTGAGACAGTTAAATGAGAGAATATGTATACGAGCACTCAAATTTTATTATTTTTTCATCTAATAGTGTGCATGGACATCGATGATCCCCACAACATCTCATGCCTAAGGGGGAGAGATCAGTCCCTCCCTTTTCGGAGATCAATTCTCGAATCCTTCAAAAAAAAATCCAAGATCCCTTCATCCCTCTGAATCCTTGGTGACCCGCGTGGCAGGCAAGTTGTTTGCATTGCGGTGTTACCAGGGGCCGAGGCTATCGACGAGAGATAGAGATTCGATTTAATATTTTTTTTAATTCCTTTTCACCCTCGTGGCTGCATTCTTTTGTACATCCCCAACACATTGTCCTTCAACCGCCGACGGCTCCCTAGATCCATTGCCGCAAACTTCGCTTTTTTCTCTCTTTCGACTCAGCGCACCCTCTCCCCATCCCCTTTCTCCTTTTATTTCTCCTTTCACCCACCCTTCTCGCTCCTCCGCTAAGCCCACCCCAGACCGTCCTCCTCCGCAATCCGACTCCCTCGCCGCCACCTTGACTACCGCCCCCTCCTTCCTCTCCCATTTAAACCCCGCCCCGGGTTCCCTCCCGCCCCCAGCAACCCCTCCCCGACCCTCGCCCCACACGCCGACACCCCGCCTCCTCCACTACTCCACCTCCCGCACCTAACCCCTTCGCTCCCGTCAATTCCTACTCGGCGCCCTACCCTCCGCACGCCCTTCCACGCCACCCCTCACAGCCTCCCCGGGTCCCTTGCTCCCACACCACATGCTCATACACACACACACACACACCCTCGCCGAAAGCCACCTCTACTCCCCCCTCCATTGCCCTCCCTCGTTGACCCCCTTCCCCTTTGCACGCCCCCGTTGGTCCCCCTCTTTCCGCCATCTACTTCCTTTCATCCTTTAAATTAAAGGGTCGTCCTCTCCACCTCCTCCCGTTCCTCTTCTTCTTTTTCCCTCCTTTTTAATTGGACTACGGCGTATGGTGGTCCTACGGAACGTGTGTCATTCTGTATAGCCCATTTTATGACTAAACTGCGTGTGGTTAGTTTGCCGGGCTGTCATATTCGTGCATACGGCTTTCGGGATACATTCGCGGAAAATTGTGCTACAAGGCGGCATAATGGAACGGTATTGAGGGATAGAGAGAGGTCTTCAGAGAGAGAGAGTGTGTGTGTGTGTGTAATTCATGAATAACGGAAAAGAGTTCCAATTTTATGCGTGGGCTCCAGCAGTCACGTATTCCATGCCGTGTGTTCATTTTTTTAATGATTAAAATGTTTATTAACCTCGTTATTGCGTGCCTTATTGAATGATGCTGCGGATAAAATAAAATGGTCATTCGTGGGCTCTGGGAGCTTAGGTCAATTTGTACGTCATCTGCGACGTGATTTTCTACTGATAAGAAGAGAAAGGTATGTAACATTTGATCAATTTTCAACTGCAATCAAAAATTGCATCTCAACCATATATTTTCCATGAACGTAATTAATGAACAATGGAATAATGTTTCATTTATTTGCGTGAAGTTATTTGAAAAAGCAAAGAAAGAGCGTTTGAAGGTCATCCGGACAAATCCATTTCTTTTCTTTATACAACAACTTCATTTTAAATGAAGGTTACCAAATAAATTTTTTATTTAACTTCATTTCTTTTCCTTGTTTTCAGTACAATGTGATGATATTCAGTTGGATTCATACACATAACCTTGAACATTATTTTATGATTTCCGCTTGAAATCACCGCTATCCCGTCCTTTTTTATTCCAAGTAATTAAATTATTCTCCACATTCCCCTATTCTGTCAGTCTATAGTGAAACTTTAAATCAAACAGGAATGTTATTTTTCTGTATAAGCGGTCCAAGAAATCAGATACCAACGGCAAACTGTCTGTTGCGAGACAGATTGGAACTGATATGAAAATAATATAGTGTAAGAAAACTTTGTCAAAAGGTTTAAACACGTGCTCATCTGGAGATAAAATATGTTTTGCTGCAAATATATGTAACGCAATTTAATTACAGCATCATGGATGCTACAATTTTGCTGAAATGAAATATACGTTTGTTCAGAGGAGATAACGTTGAAGGTCCAAGGTCCTTGAGATAATATAATGAATTTTCACGTTCCATCTGTCAGAATTCAATTATTTAACTTCACACTGCCGATCCGGCATTATCGATCTTCATAACGCACGCGCGTTGATCTAACAGTGATTCGATGGATAACAAAAATTCTATCGCCGTTCTTTAAATTCCCCAAGGAACTCAAAAGTATGCGATTTCCCGCGCAGCTACGAATCGCAGAAGCAGAGTCGAAATATCTACGATTGCTAAATTTTCTGCCGAGGAAAATCGCGCCCTGGATAGCGATAGCGAAAAGAAGCAAAGCGGGGGGCGCAATACTAGAATTGGAAGGCGGCAGAACTGTTCACTGAGCTGAGCACAAAGGGAATTGGATCAAACACCAATAGAACACAAAATCTGATTTTTAAAAAAGGTCTGCTTAATGACTTAAATGGAGTCATCAATCATCCCAAGCATTATTCTTGTTGCATGTGCCAACGAATCTATACATACGCAATGCTCCTCTGGACAGACTCCTATTGACCGATGAATTAACAAAATTAACAATACTTTTCAACACCAGTTAGGTAATGTTCATTATTATCTCTGTGTGTCACATTTATCTGAAACCTAAGGTATTTTTAAGCTTCGGCGTATGTTTACCAATATTAAGTCCATAAAAAATCTATGTTTTTAAAAAAGCCACTTTAAAAAATCCATAAATTCACAGTTCATATACATTCCGAAAGATTTGATATGTATACAATTATAGTATCCCTGTGATCAAATAACGGAAAATTTTTGTTAAAACTGTAAATTTTTCCTCTGGAATCAATGGTTTCTGCGAGTGGATTTCTGGAGGATTTTGTGTGCTGAAAGGGTCAATGCATTGGAAACAGATAATTCAAGTTTCCGCTTAAAAATATAGTATTCATACGAAAACTACACATATGCATTACTATGGTTGAAATCAATGTTCGTTTTAGGACTTGTGTATTGCCTTAAAACGTTTCCAATTAATTAAACGCTGAATTCCTGAAATTCTCTCCATTTATTTCATTGTGTGTCAGATTCACATTAAATTTGGCAAAATTATCTCCACGCAACGGAATATCTTTCAAATTTGCTTTTCTTTTCAACTCTACCATGAATTCAAACAGATAAAAGGTGGATTTCTAACTAATATCGAAATGGTTTTATATTCATTATTAAATGCAAATAAATACCAAAGGAATGCCATCTGATTTACTTGTTTTGAGTAAATTAAGATGTGACTGATATAAATAATGTTCCCGCGAGATCACTACCAGAGGCATTGAAAAAATGGGCAAAATGTTCTGAAAATACGTGCATTCGTCCTGTTTATGACTAAATTATACATTATTGGTTGTCATAAACAAAATTAAAAAGTAACTTTGCATTGAATTGAGAGAAAAATAATAGCACGCAAAGGAATCTCGCGAAATATAATGCATAGAGCACGAAATTAAAACTTCTACAACACCACAATCAGCAAGCCCACGAACAATAATACTCTGTGTATATATGAAATCAATATGTATATCCACGATAAAAAGTTGAAAAAATTCATCATTATAGATACATAACTTCGACCAGCAAGCTCTCAATTACTTCTACCAAATAGAAACATTTTGGCACACCAATTGATTTCCCTTTTTCCCGAACTCCATCCGAAGTACGGAAATGCGAATTTTCCAACTATTTGAACAAACTTATCTTAAATTCTACCGTAAAATGATTAAATAACCTATTTTATTAGGAAAAGATTTTAATATTTCTATTCTAATAAAAACATTATGATTAGGTCTACCAGAAATAACACTTTTCCCTCAAAGTTTCTGAGAAATATATAGTAGTTTTAAAATGGTTTATGTGTGTTACCGTTCATAGTGAATACGTATATCATGCAATAACTCCGTAATTTTGTTCCTTCAGACATACTAGAACACGAAGTAAGATTTCTTTCAAATACGTTCGTGAATTTTAGATGGAAAACTCGTGTTTTAATTTGTTACAAACCTTATGTATCGAAAAAAATAACCGAATTCCCTCAACTCGATTAACTCTCATTTAAGGATGTTTTCAACGATTGTTGTGTGTATCTCTCAATAGTACGTTTAATTTATTAAATTGCCACCATCTCGTAAAACTATATCATTTGTCGGCTTATAAATCAAATTTCTATTGTTCAAAAAATTTTAGAATAATATCTTTATTGAAATCTGACAATTATATGAGGTGGCAACAAAACTGAACGAGCTATGAATATATATTCACAGATGTCCTAAAATACTGGTTCCATTCAAAAGATCAGCTCAATACAACAAGCACTGAGTTTTATTTTGAAGTTATGAACTTTCCAATTCACTGTTGCCATATTTTTGTCCCCAAAGTCTCGTTAGAGGTCTAATTGTCTCCAATTGGTACAATAAAAAACTATCCTATGCGTTCTAAATACTCCACTACGTAAGAACTAACCTATTTACACGCATTCCTCCCAATGGTTTGCTTATTGGCATCATCACATGAGATATTTGCTAAACATTAACTAGAAATATTACAACCTTAAAAAGAGGCCTTTTTAGCAATTTTAATAATCATTCAAGGTTTTCATACAAAACTTAAATACTATCATATGAGAATATTCATTTTTTCAAATTCAAAATCCACGTTGCGTCATTTTTACCCTCGTTATACCATACTTGCTGTTCATAAATGTCTATTTATTGATACGGGTAAGACGTAAACCTGTAAGAGACATAAAACTATCTTTTAAAATTAACACTATTCAAAATCTCATCACAAAGATTTCATGTTTACATGAGCACTGAATCGATAAAAAACCTGAGCCCACCTCGTATAGAACAGTATATTTTGGAAAGTTCAAATTGGACAAAAAATAATAAAAACATGCATACAAGACTTTAAGATTAACCCCTGCCTTGAATGAAAAATAATTTCTCTCTGTAAATAAAAAATTGCATGCAAGACTTAATTGAATTATAAGGGGGGAAAAACTCCACTGGCCGTAAAAAACATGTTTTTTACGGCCAGTGGAGTTTTTCCCCCCTTATAATTTAACCTAGAGGCCGTAGAGCTCTTGATAATTCTTACTAAGACTTAATTGAATATTAATAAATGGATTTTAAATTGCGAAGGTGTATTTCACATGAGCATGGGTTGATCTACGCCCTTGTTTTGAATTGAAACTGGAAGGCACTCATTGCTGGGTGCTAGCCTAATTAATGATCCTGATATTTTATCCATTACGTCACAGGCCGTAAATAAAACTTCTTCTACTCAACATTCACAAAAGGAGAAATTTTTCGAGGAAAGTCGCGAGGAAATGAATTGGATTGGGACTAATTGAACGCGATCGTTCCAGACAACCCATATTCGCCTCACTACAGCGGATCATCTCGCAATCATTCTCTACTTTATAATTACATTTTAATTCATTATGCAACACATGTCTAAGATAAATGCTTACCTCTCCCGCATAGCAATATAATACACGGGCAGAGCTAATATTGAATGTTTCTTTCAACGGAACAATGAGCCGACTATGGTTTTCACTCTTGGTCTCGAATGCCTCTGACATTGAACGTCCGTTATAGTCCCACAAGACCATACGTGGAATTTGGGTTGCTTTGTAAGGCAGTTTTGTGCCTTCCCGGCGTCCCAGGAGTAAAATTTCACGGGAGGATGGGGTTGTATGATCGCCGCATGTGGTTGAAATTACTACTAGACTGGCATCCCTTATACCTCTCTTTTCAACCCCCAAACCCCACCCTGCAGCAATCTAGTTCAATCTGCTCGTAAGCTCTTGAGTTTTCCCTCGCAGTCAATTCCTTTTCTCAATTTAATTGAATGGAGACGTTGATGAAAATTTCATCTCTCGTCGTCACCAATAAGATAATGATCTTCAATGGCAAACAACGCCGCCCTGCGGGCGAAAATGCGCACTGGTATTGGGTGTGTTTAGGGGGGGGGGAGGAAATGGGAAACTGCCGCATAGCGTCAAATGCGCCGACCGCAGCGCTATGGTCTCGTCTAGGTGACCTTAGGCATAAGGGGGCGGTCGGCTCATGCAAAAGGAGGCGGCTTTCGAAGCGTCCATTGTAACCGCTCTCGAAACTTCGTGCATAGCCACCACGTTAGGCAGCGATCCCAACTCAAAGGGGCCACATGCCGAAATTCCAATGCGGATCGCGGCACAAAGCGACGGCTGAGAGGGTTATTCCCGCTGGTGTGAAATAAGTGATGAGTTCATGGGAAGATTCAGCCCGCTGGACACCAAGCTCTCTCTCTTTTTACCTCATTACTTTCAATACGGAAATTTGCCGCTGGCGCGAACAAAAGAATGCTCTCTCGCACACTCGATTCTTTATCCCTTCAATCGGGAGATCATTGGTGTTCATTCACACACGAGACGACAGCAGATGCGAAATTATCTTCGACCTGTTATGAAAACAGCTTCCCCGCGCAACTAATACTTGCGCACTGTAGTCATCTTGAATCTTGATTGAAATCATTGTCTAAACGTATCTACCCTCTTATTTTATAAATTCATATTAAGCAACGATTATATTGAACCGTTTACGTTTATCTGGCGAAAGTTATGGTGAGCGGTAATGGTAAACGCGAGTAAGGGGTTCTATTGCAAATGATTTTTTAAACTTTTTATTTAGTGTCCTACAAAGGTGTCCGAATATCATTGAACATTAACGCCGTCTCGGTACAGGTGCTGGCCTGGTGATAAAAATCCTTTCAATAGATTTTTCCCCGGTGTTGAAATGACTTTAAAACTTGATTACGCAATGCTTCGGTTCAATTGCAAACGAATCAGTTTCCAGTCAACCGATGGATATCTATCTGCATATGTTTGTTAGCATCCGTGAATTATCAATTACGCCAATGTTTCCATATTACCCTCCTCCCTAGGACTTCACAAACAAAATCCGATTACTCTCTCATCCTCGGGGGCTATTTATGGCTTCATTGATTGGTGTATTCCTCGAGGGCCTTTAACGGCGCCGCCGACACACTCCATTCTTATTTTTTTCTCTTCCTCGGTCATTCCCTCTTTGCCAGATACCCCATCCCCAACACTTCGATCCCTTAACCCCTTCGCCCGCTCCCCTCACACCTCTCACTCCCTCTTCCCAGACATCCGCTCCTCTCTTCTGCTTTTTCCGCTCCATTTTTTTTAAGTCTGGTACTCAAGGAGGCTTCGTGGCTGTGTCTATATCTCGCTCACGTCCGCCTTTCCATTTAATGTCCACTACACCTGGAGTCGTATCACCTTGATATCGCCACAGAGGCATATAGCTGAGGTTTTCAGGGCATTAATCATTAAATGGAGAATCTAGTAAAGCCAGGTTAATAGCACGATGAGAAAAAAAGAAAATAATGGAGGGGAAAATATGCGTCCGAAACAAAAATGGATGACCAACCATGCGTGTAATTTAATATCAGCATGTTCATTCAGATGCTCACACTTCTCTGCTTTTAAGAAATTCAGCTAGAAGATGCAACGCAAAATTCGGTTCTGAGAGAGAATAGCAGCGGGTGGGTGGGTATGGCGGTTCTCTTTGGAAGTCGATTCGCATCGTCAATGTCTCATATTAAAAATATATTTTTTAAACAAAAAAATAGAAACACAGGTGCAGTTGTGTCGGCTCATACCAAACTAAAACTTGTTTCCACGTAATA
The DNA here is from genome assembly GCA_037158775.1 of Hetaerina titia. Lineage (NCBI taxonomy): Eukaryota > Metazoa > Arthropoda > Insecta > Odonata > Calopterygidae > Hetaerina > Hetaerina titia. The sequence continues at coordinate 142,651,305 of CM073768.1, forward strand.
GAAATTTCTTTCAATCACATATTAGTTAATATTAGTACTTAATTACATAAAACTACTAATTTATTAATTACATTTGGCCCATGTTGATTTCAAGCTTCATTTTCGAAGAATAAATTGATACTTCTAATCACTGTTGAATGCTCATACAATAAGTCATTTTTATTTCTCATATTTTTAAGCTGGATACTGAATACAATCTCTTGGGAAAACTTATCTGACTGGTCGACCACACTTAATAAAATGTTGAAAGTTTTATATTTCTGATTTTTTATGAGTGATTCATATTATATTTTTCTCTCTTTTGTGATACAAGTGTACAACCAGCCGTAGTAGTCAGCCACAAGGTTGATAGATTCAACTCAGCTCACCTGGCACTAAACCCAATGGCGTGTGAAATTCACACATTAGAACAGAGGGAAACCAGTTCCTTCCCCTGTGCCCTGACTATGGTTTCTCGCAAAGAACTAGGATCCGAAAAATCACAGTTTGAGTTAAGCTAAGCTAAATGGTCAGAGCCATCTCCCAGAATCAAACTTGGGTCCTCAGGTTAGCGCTATATCAACTAAACTACAACCCCTATATAAAAGTAAGCAAATTAATGGCATATCCTCTGAATAAGTTAAATTTGCAATAAATAATAATAAGAAGAATTTGTAAAAAAAAATTCACAAAAAGTCTATTACGCGACTACAGGTTTCAACGCATCATTAGTTGTTTATTAAAACTTTGTGAAAAAATAAAAAGTTTGCTCCTTAAGTCATGAATGCTCATACAATACGTAGAGTCTGAACCATCGAATTCAAACGACTTCGAATCTACTTTCTTAACATAAATTCACCACCAGCAACAAAACTTATTGATTGATTTTGTATTCCTTTGTTCCATCATGTACTCATTCGTTCTGGAAGAAATGTTTCTTAACACTGCACTCATATTAATAGACACAATAGATCAAGTGTGAAATTATTTATTATTTATATAGTACATAACTACGAATTGCCTGAAGACGGCGGAATAATTAGGGCAACAAAAAGGTGAAAAAAACAGTAAAAATATAAGTTCTCAATGGCAGCTGTTCGTGGTGCTTCTTCCCTGAGACATGTGCGTGGATGTCCAGCGACCACTTTATTGTGGTTGAGACACCTCCTCCAAGTACACTCTCGGTTGGCGCCGCACCCTCTGGTTCTCTGACTCCCAACCACCACTCAGCCGCCTTCGTGGGCCCTGCCCGAGGCCGCAGCGCACTCTGCTTCACCACTCCCGCCAATCTCACCCGCCACCTTAAGTGCTTCCATCCTGTTTTCAAATGGGATGATCACGTCCACGACGTGAACCGAACCGCCAAGAATCTTAGCCGATCACCAGATCGGGTCACCTTCCACTATCTTATTCACCCGTACTTTCGATTAAGACGGCAGGGCCGTGGTAAGCATTTTTCTAGGACTTCCTCGTGCCCCCTGATCCTCGTGGGGGAGTACAAAAGGCAGGGATTAATTACGTGTGGGAGCGTCTCGTCGGCCGCTCCCCACTTCCTGTCTATGTCTGTGACTCCCCTCATCGTCACTTTTAGGGGAAGCAGGATGAGAAGCACCCTGCGCACGAAGCGCCTTGTTTATTAGGAGCAGTCAAATGAAAACCGAACACCCGCCATCAAACACACACACACACACAACCTGCTAAAAGGTAGAAGCTAGCTTTACAGGCATCGATAATATCATCACTGTGGTAGGAGAACCACATAGTGACAACTCACAGGTGAACGCAGTTTGCATTAGTCCTTGTTGGACTGGTTGCCATAGTGCTACTGGTTATTGTCGGGGAATGTCACCTCCGTTGCCTCGTCTTGGTCGGACTTGACCACTAAACTTCCGTCTGCACCCCCCCCTACGGCGCCTGGCGTAGGGAGGAGGGATATTTTCACGTGAGTCGAGGGAGCGACCAGTAGCGGCTTCCTTTTTGGTGATGGGTTCATGACCCGAAGCGAAAGTCTGGCATCAATCCATTCCCACTGTAGTCGGCATAGTCGTATTGGAACCGACCGGGCACGCGGATAGTGAACCGCAATTTGCGTGCCAGTGAAATGGCACACTGTGAGAGTTTCCCTCGTGGTTTTTCCAAACTTTTTCCGAGGACTCCTTCGTCATGCACGAAACTTCAAGGAAGTCTAGTCGTGGTGGTAAAAATGTACAGGGGGCACCAACCCTTCTACCATGGGGCCAGATGGCTGACATTCATCAACTTCAAGTTCTTCTGAAGCATTTCAAAAAGCATGTGACACTACTTTCGTCTCTTCGCTCGTGGCTTGAAACATTCGCCGTCCCTGTGACTCTCAGTATTCCTTGTCTTCCTCACTTTATCCATCTACAAGGTCTGTCCCTAATATTAGTAGAATAAATCTGGGGGGAAAATCTATTTCAGATCAAAGTAAAAATGTCTAAAGTTCTTCATAAGAGCACCCTTATGCATTGACACACCAATGCCAGTACCTCCGCCAGTATTGGTATGTCAGGCATCAACAGGATCCTCATTCAGACACATTCATCGTGGCCTCTTTGGCATAATCCAGTGGTCCAAAATGGCACTCAAAGGGATTATACTTGGGTCGTACTCAAAGGCTAATGTCTCGTCACTAGTAACCATCTATTCTAAAAGCTTTCCCCGTGGCCCAAGAGGTCCAAGGCAAGATTGTCACACAAGCAGTCTTCCGACAGCACCTTGGGGACCATCTTGACACACTTTCTTCATGGCTAAATCTTCTGTTAGAATGCAATGCGTTGTAGATTTCTGAATACTGCACTCTTCTGCTAACATCCTAACACACTTGGGGGTCAATCAAAATTGAGCATATGTCTCATTTTAGCACATTTTCATCACACTGTATAGTTGATGGATGTCCATGTCCAGGGCATTCCTCATCGTCAACCTCTTCTCTACCCTCCAGGAACATCCCGCACAGCAAAGTTGAACTGGAGTGACCGTAGTGGATCTCTCGGTCTTACTGTGAAGAGGATTGGTAACCGGGCGGAGTCGACTCCATCCTTTACCAAAATCGTGGATGTGTCCCTGTATATGTTAGTGATCCGCCCCAGCATCTCCTTGGGTAGGTCCATGTGTCGAAAGGTCCGCAGGATAGCCCAGTCCTTCCTCGCCCTCGCGTTTTAAAATGGCTATCATTCTGAGCTATTAAGTTGGAACTATAAAACTTTCTCATGTTTCTTGTCTCTTTTCCTAGTAGTGCAAATCAGATAGCAAGTATATTATATTATCTTTGTTCTTGAATAATTTTCTTTCAAATAAATGTATATCCAGGTTAAGGCGAACGGCTTTTACACTTTGAACTTGATGCATTTTAATGCATTTGGATGACTCCGTTAAAGTTACCGCGGTTCTTTGAATTTATATGCATATAAATAATTGCGTAGACTCACTGCAAGGAAAATTTTAAGTTGAATCAGTTAGGCAGTACAAGAAGAAATAATCCGGCATTCACATTTATTTCAAAATGCCTGATAATCAATCATCATTGCTAAATAGAAATTAACTTAAAGACTCGGAATACACATTCCGTGCATCATGCTTGGAAGTGTATAAGAATAGGAATATAGAAATCCGGTTCGAGAATTGAATATGATCGTCGTTGTTCACTTAATAAGAATTGCTTCTGGCGTAAATTAATATATCTGTTAATTACTGACACAACGTACCCCCTGAGGGCCTTGTTCTCATGTTTTGTTTCAAAACCACGCACGTATATTTTCTGTTCCATCACTTGTAAATTCGGAAGATCCACGTGATGCAAGTATTTCGCGGGAACGAAACACCACATGGAGAAAAAAAACGGAAATTCCATAAGTTAAATATTTATTACGACACATTGTTCGCTTATTACAGAACCATCACGTCAAAAGAATGTCAAGACAAGCCTGGTGTCACATGGTTCGCACTTCTTAATAGTTTCACCTGTTCTTTTCTTCTCCTTCTTCTGTTTCACCTGATGATGCTTTAATAAGTAAAACCTAAGTCTTAATAAATGTTTCACTTATTTAATTGCCTTTTTTTGATTCCCTTAGTTCTTTTTTTTAAGTCAATTTCTTATTCCTAGTCTTTAGTTATAGATTTTGCCAATCGTTGACGTTCCAGATAAATTCATTAACTATTTCTTGCCTGTCTGGTGACCTCATTTATTTACGCAAAGAACCGTTAGTAGTGGTTAGACAATCCGCCTATTTATATTTTGGGTCATGTGAAATGAATGTTCAAATTTTGGATGTGCCGATGGTGTGTTTAGAGTGGTTGTGGGAATACATCGGATGGAATGAGCTCGACGAAAACAAGGCACTGCGCAGCACACTGCGTTTAGCACTCTTGTTGACGGTGCTGCACTCTGAGCATCCTTTGAGGGCGACACAATGAAGGGGAAGAAAACAAGTCCACTCACAAAATCATTCCCTCTATTAGTAAAAACTCATGATAGCACTCGGGGTGAGAAAAGTGCAAACAAATCACGTCAAAATCCACTCTTCTTCCCAAATATGTTGCAATATTTTCCAAGGTGACACGGAAAAGCCTCACACGTGAGGTGGAGTCCTCGTAGCGGGGCGCGGGGCAATAAAAATGATTCAGATATTGGGACGGGGGATCGAGAACCACCAGAAGGAAAAAAAACATTATCCCCAGAGTCCCACATGATATTGGGACAGTCCCAGTTTGCTTAAAATGTATGCCGAGTGTTTTAGGAAATATCGACCGCGTCTTTGTAGCCAAGGTGGCAGAGGGATTGGCTTCTGACCAAAGAGCCAAAGTTTCTCGATCAGATTCGTACGATCCTTGAGGCAACCAACTAAGCACAGGTTGTATGATTTACTTGGTTCTGGAATTTTCTGATGAACGTCAGGTCCTACAGGAAATGGAGAATACCTTCACTCATTAAATGTGTACTTATTCCAGAGCGTCGGACATTGTAGCAAATGATATCTAACCTTTCCTCCAAAATGGAAGTTGGTTTCCAGCGAGGATTATTCGGCTTAAATATACTATTAAACAAATATTTGCGGATTAATTGTAGTTGATGATCTTTCCCTTGATAAAGGGAAAAATTACTGGCATTAAATAGCTTTATATTGAAATTGTCTAATAATTGTAGGAACTAAGAAGTAGCTACTTTTAATAAAATATATTCCATGGGAGAGAGAGAGAGAGAGTACTTAGAATTGTACTACTCGGCGCCGTAAAAAATGCACCATATCCTGCTTATGCATGCATATCCTGCATATGCTCCTGTCACAAAAGGCCAACGCCCATCCTACTTTTTCGATTGATTTTTAATAGCGATTCCCATCTACGGATGGACCAAGATAAAATAATAGAGGGATGCCACCGTGAGAAATTTGCCGAGAGGTATTTGCTTTACTCTGAGATAATCAACGTGTACAATTAGTATTATGAGACATGCCATTTAGAATACAATTTATGTGTTTGGCATTAAATAAATTATGCATGAGAGTCATATTTCAAATTGGAGCTAAATGACAAAGCAACCACATCCCTCATTACTACACTAATCTCGACGTGATGTAAACCGCATAAATTAATGAACCGGATTAAACACACTGTGCTTCAAATAACAGAGATGCAACTAATCAGATTCTGATCGTTATTTAATCCAGTCGTACCTCTAAATGGAGGAATAAGATGCAATTGCATTTCCAAATTACATTGAGTCGAGCACACGTGTAGCAAAGGATTTAAATGTGTTCGAATCTCATAGTTTTAAAGGAAAAATACCAAAGTCTGAACGTCTTGTCACGATACACGAGCAGACCACTGAATTTGCCCCTGGGGGCACAACGTTTTTCCATTCCGTCCCCCCCCCCCCATTCGTCCCTTCACATGTTTCACACGGAGACGGTGAAACCGCCAAATCCACAAAACGGACAGCTTTCCTCCTTGTACCTTGCCAATGACACAGGACGAACATAAATGGAAACACTCGTTTTTCCGTGAATCTGGCCACAAGAATCGGAAGGACGGAGTTTTTCACTCTCCCTAACCCATTCGAGTAATTCGAGACTATAAAAACAAGCCGTAGCCTGTTTCCAGTAAATTCCGGAAAAAAATTCAATTGGGTAGCGGAGGAAGAGCAGAATTTTTTCCTCGATATATATCCTCCTAAACTACAGCTGGACCCACGTCATGTCATGTACGCAAAAATGTCATCCACGAAGTCGGTCGCCATTCGCTTAATGGCCCAGGGGCATTGCTTCCGATGTGGCGAGCGATGCAACAGGCGAGGAGGAGCGGGTAAGATGGAGTCCGTCGTTTTCGCCGGGGCACGCACGCGGGACAGGCCGAAGGGGGGGCAGGGGGCGAGTGGCGTGTCCAGGGAGGAGCCGGCGATGGCGTGCTGGTGAGCGAGAGGAACATTTCTGTTTGGGGTGCGTAAACAGGTGTGCGATGGGTGGCCGTGGAGTGGAGGGGGTGGGGGGCGGAGGTGCGAGAAGGAGATGGAGGCCGCCCCGCGGCAAGTGCATAAAACGGCGGCGCCCTAAGAGAGAGGGGGGGCGCGAGGGGGGGAGGGGGGTCGCGGCCGGGAATTCCTCCGAAGAGGGGGCAGAGGAGGGGTGCGATCCGAAGAGGCATCGTCGAAGACAAACAAGGCCAGGCGGAGGCGGCGGCGACGAGCGCCCGCATCGATCTCCCGCCCCTGCGGAAGGCGTCGTAAAAGCCCTCTCTCTCCTCTCTCTCTCTCTCTCTCTCTCTCTCTCTCTCTCTCTCTCTCTCTCTCTCTCTCTCTCTCTCTCTCTCTCTCTCTCTCGCTCCGACTCACGGGGAAGGCATGCCATAAAAGCCAACCCCAACAATTTTCCCCAGATTCAAATCTCTCCCAAATTTAATATGGAATAAAACCCCCCTCTCAAATTCTCCCCCCACCCCTTCCCCTCTCCCTCCCTGCCGCCATTCCGTCGCCCCTCGTCGATAAACGGGGGAGGAGGACGTCGAGGGTGAACTTAACGCGGCCAATCTCGGTTGTTATTCCGCGGTCCTTCCGCTAGAAATCCATTCGCTCCACTTGCTGCGAACTCCGACATGGGACCCCCAACCCACCCCTTGTCATGGCATGTCTCCGAGTGCACCATAAAGCCCTGAAGGAAGTAAGTATGGACAACGAGTCGGAAAATAAGCAGACCCAGGTAGGGGGCATGCATGCAAGTTGCACCGCATCTCTTTCTTCCCTCTCCCTCTCTTACTCTCATGCCGCCCATATGGATGCGCTCTTAATCCACCACCTCCATTCCCGTCCCCTTCCCCCAAAACTTTAATCTCTCTCGGGCGGTAATAGCGCCGCTGTTACCCACATTCTTCGGGGAAGGACTCCCTAATTGTTTCACCAATAGTGAGGGGAGGGGGGGTCGCTGGGGATTCACGAATCGACTTTTCAGAGCGACGATGCCAGGCGAGGCCCGGGTTCGATTCGACGCGGAGGCGACTGTTTGGGACTCTCTCCCCCCGCCTCCTATCTGTCCCCGCCCCGCACCTTGCCCCACTTCAAATTGCGCGGAAGGAAGTCCTCGGAGGCGCGGCGCCGTGCGTGTGCCCCTTCGGACTCGGGACAGGACCTTCCAAAGGGCCCGTCACGTTCGCAGGCGTCTCTAAAAATAAACCCTCGCGTGCTAATTCGTCCTTGGTTCTCGCGTTGGCCATTGCCACTGGTCGTGCGACGCCACGTGCATTTGTTTCGTCTACGGAGGGAACGAACAAAAAAGAATCGAGCACGCACATCGAGACGACTTCGTGTGGTGCGTGGCCCAGGCGGAAATTGGGGGAGGAGAAGAAAACGAGATATATTTACAAGATATTTACATTTATTACAAAAAATTTAATATATTTCGAGAAATATTTGCAAGAGATTGAAAAATCCAGCTTCTTCTTATTTAGGAAGAAAGAGTCAAAGGTTTTGTTTTTCCATGACAGGAAATAATTTATTATATTCGACTATTTCCGCCACACTTAAGCATCATCTGGCGATCATTATAGTGCAGCGGCATCACCATGCAGTGTTGTAAAACTACTCGAATATAAACAAAAAAACAAAGCCTTTGATCCTTTCTTCGTGCTTTACAAATGGATTTCCATGCAAAGTATCGGCCTCAACTATCTCTCAAATCTTCATATTTATTTCATTTCGCTCTAGTTTCTTATGGATTGTGTCCTTAAATAACTTTCAATCCACCTCTGAAAGCTCTAGTGACATGATATTCCGAATTTTGGTAGATCGTTGTGTAGAAATAACCCGACAAACTGAATTGCATCAGTGCTTTCAATTTCAGTACTTTCTCTGTCCCAATTAAAAATGCTACAAGCAACCAAGCAAATGAAGTCTACTCGTATCGGAAAAGCTCTAGAATGCTAAAATAGTCACATTGGCCACGAAGTAAAATGTATGACGAATAATTAATTAAATCTTGGGGTGTTTCTCACACCCAACTCTCCGTTAAAAATTATGACTCGCTGCAACGTTAATAAGGGTCAATGTATATTTATTGAGAACACACGTCACGTGGAGGCGAATGAAATAGGTGTTATCGGAGTGGAAGGTGGATCGTTATCAAAGTGTCATTACAATATTAGTCCGATAGAAAATATTTGTAGTTATTCCTTATCGATCCAAGATTTAGAGCTACCTTCGCCTGGAATTTAGACCCCATAGGGCCTAAAATTGAAATTAGGCCATAATATGACAAGACTTATTGATATTAGGAAAGGCCTTATTAATGCCCTTAATTGGCTTTGAAACTCCGTAACCTGTAATTTACCATCGTAATATTCCCAAAATCAATCTAGTGACCAAAAGGTCACGGAGATTGAGGCATGGTTGCTCGAGAAGCGTCATCTGTGTTCGGAAGCAGGAAACATTCACTAATATCTCGGGGACATTAGCCATTTAACAACCACACCGGTTGACTTCAGATAAAATTTATATAACTTTTCATTATTTTACCACTACACCATTTGCTAGTGTTTGTTCCTGAGAAATATATAGCAATTTCCAATCCCAAATTTGGGAAACAATTACGTAGATGCTTGGTGAATTTCCTCCATGGCAATAATTAATCTCAAAGAAATACATTTATTCGATCATGAGGGATTTGTTCACCTGGTGGCACTTGATTAGATACTTTTATTTAAGTATTTATGACTTATCTTGTACGATTCCGAAATCATTAGTTGGTCACCATCTTTGGGAACACCTTTCTCTTTTACTTTCATGCACACATATATACTATATTTATCTTTTCAATCGTTCAGGTATACTTTTTACACTATACTCTTTTAGGGCACTACCGACCTGAAAGCGAGAAAGATTGCTTGAATTTGAACAAAATGGATGACTGACTGATCGCATTCTAAAAACCCCAATAAGTATTTATGCTTTTTAATTTTATTATCAAAATACCAAGAGACCAAGTATGTTGGGCACATCAATTTGTCCGTTACTCTCAGTGATTTGAAAACTTTTGTTTCATTTCCGTAATGTATCTAACTTCTAGTGTATTTCCACGGGAAAAATGTTTATATAATTTCAATGGTAGTCTAGTTTAATGAAACACTTCGTCTCGCCATAGTCAAACAAGTCAGATACAACATTTCTACAAACGAATTCAGATATGTGCCTCCTGGGGCAATAGAGGCTGCGTTAAAATACGATACATGAGTGGTTATGTGAGCAAATACGTACTATCTATCAAGCTTCTATCTTCTCCGATTCTCCTCAGAATATCTTTGTTCCTTTCCCTGTCCAACCTCGTGATCTTCAACATCTTTCTCTTAATCCAAATTTCGAAGTCTTCTTTTCTTTTTCTATCACATTTCCTCAATATCCATGCCTCGTATCTGTATAGCATTAATTTCCACACACAATTTCACTAAGCACTTTGGCCATTGATATTCCAACTTTTATTTCCCTTTTCCAGTCTTCCTCTATTTCTGCAGTTAAAATAACGAGAGAATTTTGTTTCAGAGGACAGAGATCACTTGATAACTAAAACAGTTTCTGGCGTAACTTGGTGGAAAATCTTCATACTGACTTTTAATAATCAAACCACTTTACTTTTCCACATAAACTTTTTAATTTTTACTACCCAGGTTTCGTTATAGCATAACATCATCAGGTCATCATAACTTGAAATTTCAAATCCATATGACTGTAAATCGACTATTTTCATCATGATACTTTTTAGTTTTTCAAAAATTATTTAAGATTCTGAAAGCTATGACAATTACATTTGTTTTCAACCAACTGATTCAATTGTACTAACTATTAATTTTAGATGTATATTTCGAAATTAAGCTCAACTTTTGGTCAATGAGCAGTTCAATAGCTTAATTACATAGATAATTATTTTTTATTCATAAACATTTCAGTCCTTATGATTTTATGGCCCAAATAAGATGTAACTCCTAACAATACTTGTCTCTCTAGACATTTTTGAAGCGGTTTTAGGGAACGCCATTCAAAATTCTTCTTGATATTTTATTAGGCTCTTTTTTAATCCTGTTCCAGATAGTAATGCTACAGCAAAAATCTCAACTTCTCCTTTGTCTTAAAAATGTCTTTAATGTGCACTTGATGCCATTTAATATCTTTTGGTTTCAAACTTCAGGTTAATGGCATTAAATGCGGACAACATTCCACTTTTATCAAAAAACTCAACGAAGATCCCCCCCCCCAAGTAACACAATGAAATATATTTCTCAACTGACTTTCTACGAAAATGTGTAAGTTTTATATTTTTTTACCCATGAGGATCGAAAAGAACACCGAAATGCTATGATTTTTACCTGCCATAAATATAGAAGTATGCTAATACTTTGGTTCTGCTTACCGCATTATGACACCCTCCTACTTTTCAATTTGTAGTTCTGCTTTTTTTTAATAATCTGTCAGTATAACTGAGATTTTTCTATGAGTATGAGCCGCTGGAGTTGCATTTATCCTTCAATTAATCGTGTACGCGTCTTCAAATTCAAAGCGGCAACCAAATATATGAAGATACTCAAAAAGATACCACGACTTGCGTTCTGATAAGCATTAATATACTTATGCCAATCCTAACCTAGTTTTAAACCTTACAGGCCTGAAACTCTACAAAAGACACAACTGTTTCAAGAATATAATCAGAAAATTTTAAGCAAAAATTATACTATGGATCAACTTGGCGTAAAAATTTATCAGTATCACTCACTCCACTCAAAAATTGTGTCATATTCAAAAATTCAAGGCTCATACATTAGGAATTTGATTAGGAATATAATTTTCCAAATAAATCATTTCTAAGGGGTCCACCGAAATGGCCATTTTTAGAACATACAAGATGCTCGCCCATTTACGGATCTTAATTTATAGGAGATTCTAAAGTACGTTCTTTACATACAAACCTAATCGTCCTCGACATAATTCCTTTCATAAAATATAAGATAAATTACCTTAAAAAGAGTCTGTACATCTTTTATGACATAACGAGTGCCTTTTCAGTAAAACATGGACTAGAAATTAGTCTAGAAAATAGTAATATGCACGGTAAAATCACCAACACAAAGAAATTCACAATGACATTTCTTTTGGCTCTTTAAAACCCTACTCTTCTACATATTCTTGGCTCTTACTAGTATCAATTCAGTGTTAGAATTCCATTTCATATCTATGGCAGAATAACAAGTTAAGTGGGAGCGAAACAATTGATAATGTTTACCTCTTCTTTTAATATGATACACTAAAAAGGACAACAGTCGTGTTTTTAATTGATATTAAACTGACAGGTTATTATTGGAAATTTTAACTAATTACGGCTTCTAATTCTGATTCGTTTCTAAGTTAATTGCCTATTCTGCTGTAACACAGCACGCTCCATCTGCTTGTCCATCATACCGAAGGCAAAGAACTTTAAGGGACTAACTTACAAATGTTGAAGGTTTATGTCGTATCGTAGGTTTGTAAACATATTTTGGGAGGACAAATTCATTATCAACGATGGTTCATCTTCAGTTTAAATGAAATATCACAGTATCGATGTACTCAAGCATATCAATATATCGATATGATTACGTAATATGTATTCGCACGAATGTCTATATAAAAATTATAATTGAAATATAAATCAATTTAATCCAAAATCCCGGGAGGGAAGGCAATTATCTCACAATAATCCCTTCGCGTCCTAATGGCCAACCTACGAAGTCTATCATTCCTAAATTTTTAGGACACGTCGTAAGATTTGGAATGGAGATGGAAAGAAAGATAGACAGTAACCAGAAATTAAAATAGTACAAGATGATTAGAAATTACTCCGATGATTCGTAAGTAGAATATTATATTATATTATATTCTTTTGCGAGAACGTGCAACTAGGTTTACCAACAGAATCGCGAAAACACTGCCCATAATACTCTTAATGCCTATATTTGCGAGATTAAATGCGAGAACAAAAATCTAATTAACATCGCCAGGCACATCATACGATAACTGTATACGTATGCTAACAGTTCTATCAGATTATCCTCGGTTATTTCATGATTCTGTCAACGTGCAAAAATCATGAAAAAACTAAGGATCATTGGAGCATTATGGTATACAATCTCCTGGACCAGAATTTAAGATTTAGGAGTCTAGGGAATCTGATTGTATTGGGCATCGGTAAATTAGCCCTGGAGAATGCTTCCCACAATGTCAACCGGAGGGGAAAAGGAAAGATCGGAGAGCACAATTCCTCACCACCTCGCATAAAATTAACTGCTAACCAAAAACATCACCCATAAATCACGAATTCATCAGCACATTAGTGCTCATGTTGTTTTTTTGTTGAAAGTTAATCGATAACTTGAATCTTTCACCCTAGGGATTCAAAATTAGCTCCTTTTAACTTCCCTCTTACATGAAGACAAAAATAGCGTCTGATAATGAATGAGCATAACTATCTCTGATGTTATTTTATGTTATAACGCACTGACAAAAGATACCTGAACATCACTTTTTCGATAGATTGTCGTAATTAATTGCTTTCTTACAATCTTACTTTATGACACCTTCCGAACATTCCCCTGCTCCGGCGAAAGACATAAAATTTATGCCGATTACGAAATTGTCTCTAAAACCCCTGAGACTGAAATAAATCCGATTGTAAATCTTAACATTTAAAATTTTATTATAAAATTGCATAAAAATTGTAAAATTAATGGACGTTCTGATCAAAGGAAGAGCGGTCCATTGTTTTGAAAATCAGAATTACTCACTCATCTTTTCTCAGAATAAAATAACCGTCGCCATAGGAAACAATTGTCCGACGACCAATTGAGGGCTAAAAGCATGGGTACCAGGGGAAATAATCTCTCGCATCGCCAACGCAGTGCAAATTCCAAATAACTAGTTGGAAATTACTTTCGTATTTCCGCTCCCTAGTTCCCTCTGTCACGCGACGCACGCCATATGAAATAAAGACCCGTCACCCTGGAGCACGCCACGATCAGCCGAGAGACCCAAAATATGGAATGCGCGGAGATTAATGCGAGGGCGTCCCGTATTTACTCGCACAATGGAAAGCCGCCTTCCCATCCCGAGATTTCAGCCGAATAGCAAAGGATGAGCAAACTAGATAATGCGGCGAGGTGTTGTTCCGCCCATGTGATCCATTGGCATCTTATCGATGCGCCAACAGATTTAGGTCAGCACCGTAAACGCATCGCAGCCTCCACCTCTTCCCATTCTACCCCCCCCCCGTTATTGCCCCTCCCCTCTTCCCCACCCCTACGCTCATCACTGCCCCTCCCTCCCTAAATCTCGCCTCTCCTACCCCCTGATCCTGCACACCAGCCTCCCTTCGGGCGCTGAAACCCAGTTATAAAATGTCATCGATTTCCTCTCTCTCTCGATCTCTCTCTCATACCCGCCTTTCTTCTGTCTTCCCTCTCCCTCGGCGCAAACAGGATCGATCCAGGGCCCACACGAGAAAAGGCTGCTCAACTACCTCCTCTCCACGTACAACACACTTGAACGGCCAGTGTCGAACGAGTCGGAACCGCTGGAGGTCAAGTTCGGCCTCACCCTCCAGCAAATAATAGATGTGGTGAGTATGGCAGGCCGCGATTCGGCGGGCCGACTGATAATTGCGAGGCGCCCGCCTCGTCTTTCCAATGTAAACACAATAACTGCATATCAACAAGGTGTTCCGGTCCAGGGGACTGGACCGCCTCGGAGAGAATCCCTTTATGGTTCGGCGCAGGACGAGATTCTCTGTGCTCATGGGGAGGGGGAAGGAAGGGAAGAGGGAAGGGTCTCGCGAAAAAAGAATTCGCCGAAGTGAGCTGCCTACGCCTCTGATTCGAACGCTAAAGGAATTTCTCCGAGTAGAACGCCTGCCTGGTCATAAATGTCAAATTTGAAATTGTATATTTCTCATGACTTTTTATTTCCTCGGGATATACACTAGCAACGTAAACTGGTGCCAAGCTCATGAATAATTGCATTTCTATGTACAATGTATGCTGCATAAATGGCATTGAAATTGTTTTTTAATGTTTGAGTATTCATACAAAAAAGGGGGTAAATATTAAGACAGCAATCCCTCTCTCCTTCAATTGCGTTCAATTAAATTTGAGAAAAAGATGAACGACGATAACCAGCTACGATATCCATGCAAATGTAATTTTAAGGCCACCATATAAATCTATATATATATATATGTATATAGATATATATATATATATCCCGAAAAACAATTGAAGCTGTGCACCTTTTAAACATTCTAACTCAATGCATCTAAGTCTTTTATTATCAATAATATGCAATGAAACAGCGGAATTGGAAGTTCGCATAAGAATATACGTACATTATAGCATGGACATGAAAAAAGTGAAAAATCATTGAACACAAACAAGATATGGCTGTTTCAAAAATAATTCAGTGGATTCACTGCTTTTGCGCTTCACACCTTTTCTGTTTCACCGTGTTTTTTAAAGGTAATACGCAAAGAAAATATTGTATGATATAAAGGAGATGAGAGTCAGTGAATATTCTGTGTTATATGGAAATAAATGCTTTGAGGACCGGAATGAAAGTGCCAATAGGAAAATGCACAGCTAAGCTATTGAAAAAAAGTATAATCCATGCTAATGGTTCATATGCCTATTATTTGGAGGCTGAATAGTATAATAAAGACTAATAATCTGCTTCCTGGAGACAGGAGGAATATATTTTGTTGCCATTTAAGTATATTTAGTTTACGTAGTATTACTTTGACATTTCATAATGAATAAATGACCGAATATGTAGCTTTTCAATATAAGTGTTAGGCCAGATATTTAGGGAGAAACAGAAGTATCAATAAGCTCTGATGATTATTGTGCCACTGATGAATTAATTGTAATCTGTGAAAGATCTGGCTTTAATGCCAAAAAAGACCAAAGATCCATTAGAAGGAAAATCAATGAATTGATGGAAAGTATCGGTTGTTTTTTTTAATCGGAAGAGTGAATTCCAACGACTATTTGGGAAATATGAACGGCTGTTTTAATTGAAATAACCGGTGAAATCCTGGCTTGATGATGTATTCTGTTTATATACCCCTTAATAAAATACAGCAAAAAAGAGGTACACTTTTTGTGCTGAAAGAGTCATGCCTAATTCGCGAGCACTCACGCGTTCCGTATTTGAAATATGATCTCTATTTTGGTTATTTCTCGTTTGAACTAAAATAATAAGCTTGAAGGCATACTACATCTATTGGCACCCTTGGCACACGAAAGATATTAAAAAGTAGCTGACGTGCTGACAGCCATTAATTTCGACAGGGGTGAAATATTTTTATATTTAAATTCGATAGAAAAACATTTTTAATATAAAAAACGAGTCGTACTGACTTTTCTGTAATTTTAAATTACTCACTGAAATATTAATGCAAGATCACTTTTAATGTTTTCGTAAAGGTAGATATTATAAAATATTAGAGAAAGGAAAGGAATAGAATATGAGATTCAGTCATCTAATGTGTTGCATTACTTTAATTTTACATTATATATATATATATATATATATATGGATTGCATACAAATATAATATTTTAATTGTGCACTTTATGCTCTCTATGTTTCATCTTCTTCAAAACAACAATACATTGTTTCTGTTTGGCAGGATTGAGAGACAAGAAGCATAAAAAGTCAGTAACTAAGGTAAATTGAAATAATATATTTCATACATACAAATGTTAAACTGAAAAATGGTAAAAATCAACATTGACACTTCAAAGTTCTCAACAAACTTTAGCTTAAATGCGTACACTGAAAGGTTAAAAGGCATGTATCATAGATCAAGCATATTTGAATTAAACCACACACTAGACAATGAATATACATCAATTATTAAACTGCATTCCTTTGAATATTTCTCAAAGAAATGACCGTCAAGATTTGATTCAGAAACTTCTAACCACTAGTGTCAAATGTATTTCCATTAGTGTTTTCACAACTACTCTCACCCTCCATCAAACTCTTCTGTAAAGTTATCTGAGACTCCATCATTTCTTCACATATTTTATTTTTCTTTGGCTTCTTTCCGTCCATCTTCAATTTCATCATATGTGTATCTCTTCTTTCTTCTAGAAGTTATCCTTTCGTCTCAATTGATGTTGATATTTTTTCTGATTTCCCATAAATTATTCTGTCAAATAAAATGCTAATTCCATTTACGTACATTAAATTTCACCCATACTGGCTTTATTGACCTCAAATGAAGTATTAATTTTGACTTTGAACGAAAAAACAGTAAACCATTTATTTCCTGTAATATTTGAACTTATTTTTCTTTTCATAAAAGCTGAATCGTTGGCAGAATATGCGATCAAATGTGAAGAAGCTAATTTTTCATGAATATTAATACTCCCTATTCTTATATTTTTGAACTTCCGCTCTTTTATGTTAAAGTACAGTCTTTCCTTGCCGTGAATCCCAACGGAGGATGAGAGATGACAATGGAAACCTGAAGGGGCAAGCCTGGCTCATTCGATGGAACGCGATAATACTTTCACCTCCGAAACATACATCAATTACGTGTAAAGAGAACCTAGTGTGGTACATCGAGTATGGTACTCCTCATTCGATGCCACAATGCTTTTGTGGATTTGAAAATTTATGTTCTGGCTCTTTCCAACATAATATCTTCATAGACATAGACAAGGTGTGACTTATTTATTAACGTGTATCTGCTGAAGAAATGCGATGGCCTGACCTTTTCGAATTTTCATTTATCATCCTCCAACTTATTCTCGAGTGCCTACTATGAATACTGGAATTCGTTTTTAATAATGGCGGTCACCAAAAAATAATTATTAACTTCTCCTGTAACACCTTTAAAATTATCCTAATTAAATTTTCAAAAATGCTATTTTCTTTATTATCATGCACTTCATTTTCATCTAAACATCTAACTTACCTCTATGAGATCGGAAATATATATGAATAACGACATCATCCCTCATATTTCTTAACTGATAAACAACTTTAAATTCTTCGCCTTTATATAAATACATACGAGTAGCTCTAAAGTTTATGATCGATTACACGGTTCAAGTTTCTTAGAATGCGCCTACGACGGAAACTACGTGCACAATGCAGTATGTTTTCTTTAAGATTGATAAATGCAGAAAAAGCTCATATAAATCAGAAGTGTAAGTTATGAATTCCGTCTTTAAGGGTGAAGATTTAGATTTCATACTCACAGAAAATACTAACATATCCTAAAGACATATTTTTCAATTAAGTTTGTGCTTTATAATCATCTTTTACTTTAGGTACTTCCTTAGTTTTCAAATTAACTTTCGGATCTGATGGCAACAAAATTTTATAGCCGAGATATCCAAGATATTTAGTCATTAATATTCCATATCTGGAGATATTTTCTACGCCCATTTGATAATTATCAAATGCAGCATAACATACATAGTCATACTAATATTCAGCTATTTATTTGAATGTTGATAAAACAGAGATACTAAACTAAAATTTGGAAAGAAATAAATAAAGGAACACACTAAAATCACCTGCACGTATTATTAGTGCACAAAAGCCGATTTAGACCAATACTAATGTAGAAAAAATGCTCACTAGAACTTACAGTCAGACGTCCACCTTATACTGAACGCCGTCAAGTGAAATTGGTTTACTTGCGCATGAAAGAGCATTGGCCCTAACGACTCACATTTTTCAGCCAAAAATAGTGTCAAATGAACCTTTGTGATTCATATCTTCTGTTTATTCATAGAAATGCGATGTGCCTTAGGGAAACATCGTGAAATAAATGTTTCCACTAAAGGGAAAAACAAAAAAAGCTTAATATAAGGCTACAGTCGTAGGTAAAAATGTAAAATTATTATAAAAATAAAGGTACCTTATCCTGATAAAATGCATGTAAATATATCGTTGTCGATTAAAAGCCATAAATTATTAAAACCAAACAAACAAGTCACTTTAAGTTTTGGCATTAATGATATGCAACAAGAATTGCGATAAACCTAATATCAGTCCCATCAGCAGTCGTAACAAGAAAATAACAACAAGCTCGTTAACTATATTTCCATTCAAATATCCAATGAATTTTCTGCCTAAACAACAAATCACTGATTGCTTATGTAATCGGGTGTCTTAAAACAATCAGCATGAGAATAAAATCAATTAAAAGATACGTGGCACAATCACATAAAAAAAACTCTCTCGCTGTTTTTCTTTTCCGACCCCTGCCTCTCCTGTGCCTCCGCATACACCTCTCCTCCCTCCCAACACCTCCCATCTTGCAGCCTCCCTGCCCGGACGTCCTACCTCACCACTCCTGCCACCCATGGCCCTCCTCTCACACCACCCTTCCCTTCCACTCCTGCCACTCCTGTAAATACTCTCCAGAAATTGTCACCGTCCTACTTCTGATATTTCTTGTAGCTACAATCTTTCATTCCTCCTTCTCTCTCTTTCTATCTCTTATTACATTTCCGTTGTATATAGAGCGTTTTGGTTGGTTTCCAGATTCATGCATTCATTATTTTTATATTTTTTTCTAATATTTCTTTTCAATAGCAATTTGTACTTTCTTAAATTATATCTATAAATTTGGGTAATAATGCTTCTTCGAAGCCATGTCTCTGCACCAAAAATCACTTTAAAACTATGCCTTAATATTTCCTAGACTTGTTTTACATTTCTCAAGGACATTTAACATGCTTACTACTGTTGTTAGCGTGGCTTCCAAAATTATTTTGTTTTAAAACAGACCAATAATTGTAAAGAATATGGCTCTCCAGTTAACATTTGTGTTTATTCTAGTCATAATTAATTTAATTAGGTCGCTTCCTTACTCCGCTATTGGTAAGCATAGTAAAAATTTTGGAATGCAGTTTATTAATTTGTCACAGACTTCTGAAAAGATCGAGTGTTAGTTAAAAAGAAAAGAAACCCATATTTCTTTCTATGTTTCTGATTCAGCATGAACTTTCCACCGTTTTCCCTCTGTCGCTCATCCTTCACAGCACCTGTCTTTTTCTGCGTTTTTTTTATCTTTCTCTTTCTCTGAATTCTCTCCACCTTAGTTTTTCGCTTTCTCATAATGACCGGGAATCCGCAAGGTGTCTTTTGCACACATTGATTTTTAAGTGTATGTGTGTGGCGATTTCTTTCACTTATTAACTGCCTTCCCCCTCTCTTTTCTCTCTCTCTCTCTCTCTATCTCTTTCTCCTCCTCCTCCTCCTCTCCGAATCCCTCCTCTCCACCCAACCCGCCAAACATCCCCTCTTTCCTCCTCCAGGACGAAAAGAATCAAATTCTGACGACAAACGCTTGGTTGAATTTGGTAAGTGGATCTTTGGCCATGTCACGTTGACACGGTTCGTACGTGCGTGTTGTGTGCTCAATAATAATAATATTAATAATTACAATGTAAGAGAGACGGGATGGCGGCCGTCGCCGCCTCCGGCCGACCGGTGGCTAACCCGAGGTCGGGCGGAGGCCGAGGAACGGACGCCGCCGCCGCCTCCTCCGCCGCCCCCAAAGCAGCGCCACCCCCGAAACCACCGCCAACGATCTAAATTCGTCCTTTGCGGCGACGGGCACTCCTGCTCCTCGTGCGGCCACCCGCGGGGGGCGGTCTTCACGGCGGGCGGGGGAGGCGTTTCCTTCGGGGGCAGAGGTTGTCGTGTTGGTTCCTTGCGTGTGTGACTCTCTCTCTCTATCTCTCTCTTTCTTTCTTTTGTGTGTGTTCCGGCGAGATGGGGCGCGGGAGCCCGCCACCCACCCACCTCTGACCCCTCCGCGGGTCAACAAACATAACTCGAACCCCCTTCCCCGCCTACCTCTCTCCCCCTCCGCCCCCTCTGTGGGAGGACGAATACGGGGGAGGAGAGGGGACGTGGAGGAGGCGGGGGTGGGGTCTAGAGGGGGGATGTTTGGGGGTGGGATAGTTCGGCCGGCTCCGGCGCCCGCTTCCCGCCCCCTCCGTGTCCCGTTGGCTAATTTGGCTGGCTGCTTTCACACGAGGAAGGCTAACGTCCTAAGGGGACGTCTTGCTGTGCGGCTGCTGGTTATGCTGGCGACGATTGGTGAAGGCGGAGAGGACGAGGGGGCGAAGGTACCTCCCCGCGATGTGGGTGTGAACGGAGAGCCTTTTTAGTATCCTTCTCTCGCTCCCCTTCCCCCACCCCAACTGCCACCTCACACCCCCTTCCCCGACGCCTCCCTTTCAAATTTTAACTCAAGTGGATTTCGATGGAGGATCCCGAGAGATGTACCCGAAACATCACCCCGAAAACGTGAGACTTAAAAAGAGTGGCAAGACATCCCCTTTGGTGCCTTGGCCAATTGATTTAACGGTAAATCTCTCTCAGGTCTTTATGGAAATGGATCATTGGTCTAAATATTGGTAATTCAGATCTTCAATCGAGTCGAGAATTCATTCACACTCGTGCACAGCATTTTCTCGCACGCTTGGAGGTGGGAACTAAATGACTAATGTGTGAAACGAAACTGAATCTGGAACTATTCGTTGATTTTGTGTGAGGAGACACTATAAAAAAAATTTATGTGAAAATATAACAATCGTATCACCCGCACGATACGTTTAGCTTTTATAATTTGTCATCATATTTCAAACCCTTTTATGCAGTGTGAGGGCTAGTAGATAACACAAAATAAATCAAATCCCCAGCGGAATTTTTTTTCCAATATTTCAAATTGATAACGTTAAAATAAGAGACCAATTTATTGTGAGTTGTCCATCGTTAAGTTAAAGGAAATAGATGTACACTTTATCCTTTTTCACTTATCCTACACACGCCCTCTACTATCGTTTGTTTGTAACATCATTCTCAAAGAAAATACCTGGTTAAGTCAACCACCCCAATCGGGAGCATATATTACCACTTCATTGCGTCTTGCTTCTTCCCCCGCCCCCTCCCTCATCTCCCTTCCAACCTCCAACGCTCTCCAATCCCTCCTACCAAAACCCGTCTCCCCCCACGACCCCCACCCCCTGGCTCACCTTCCACCTCCCCCGCGCGCGGAATCTCAAATGCATTCGCCTCGCGACTCTTCTCCGCCCTCGTATGTTTGCTGTTTGCATGTGTCTCGTGACGTCACTAACATTCGTTGTTTTCCCTTTTTTGTTGTGTCTTACTATAGGACGAGAAGAACCAACTCCTAATAACAAATATTTGGCTTTCCTTGGTAAGTCTTATCAAAATCATAACAACAGTTGCTCCTCTCTACACACACACGAGCACTCTGTACCGGGCAGCCTCCTCCATCTCCTCTCCTCCTTCCTCCTCCTCCCTGCCCTCTCGCTCTAAGTGAAATTGGTGGACAGACTCCAACAGAATATCCATGCCTATGCTCTCTAGCGCGTATTTTATGAACCATACAGTTAGTGCACATGATCTAAGCAAAATTCAATCCATACCGTTCCCCTCCTGTCTCGCTCGCTTAAAACAGAACATTCGAAGTGGTATAAAGGCTACATATCGTTCTAGAGTGGTTATTGCGCCCAGAAGGAATAACTGTCACAGAATAATGTGGCTCGGTTTGAGTCATATATTAATTTACCCCATTAAGGTGGGATTACGGCATGATCTTTAAAAACAAAAAAAGAATGATATGCGAATTAAACCTATTGCAAATTGTTTTACAACCCGCGAATGCGAAATGAAGCTCGTGAAACTAGCTCGTAAATCACAGTCTAAAACTCCGTTCGAAACCGGATAGCCAAAATTCAAATCTTTAAAACCCGAGGTGATATTTAACACGTGAGGTTAGAGCTAACCTGGTACAAGCCCTACGAAGTGTTAAATTACTCACATGGCGCGGAAGTACAAACCCATTTCCCTCGACCGTATGTGAATTTGCAAAAATTTTTCCTTCCCTGGCTGAGCAACTCTCCTTTAGAAAAACCGCATATTTCGAGTTTAGAGGCAGTGCCTAAAATTTTACCCTACGTCATTCAGACAGGAGCTATATACTATACCGCTAAGGTACCTTACTTCCTCGAAGATTGAATCCACTCTCCACTGAAATTGATAATGGCACAATTTAAACTGTTTTTATTGCGAAGCACAGTTTATTCAAAAGATACTCAGAAAATGTTGAATATAATATTCCCCAAGATTTGACTTTTGTCTTTCGGCTATGATTTAAATCTGTAATTACCTTCCCTGATCACTTTTACTGCTTTTCGAGGCAAGGCCATGAAAATTCTTTCGACATTTCCACCATTTTTTTACTACAACGTGAAAATGACGTAACTATAGCTAAATTCATTATAAAAAATAACGAAAGGTTAAAGAAAGCATTCCGAAAGAACCATCGACTCTTCCAACATCCATGAATCCGGAAGGGGGGCCATGGGTCTTTCTCATCCAAGTTGTCACAACTTATGCCCCGGATATGATGTGAATCTGCTATTTTCTCCATGTTTATAACTTTACCTTTCTCACGATCCTGAAACTTACCCTTCACTTGACGCCATTTTAAATTTCTTCCTCTCCGGAGGTTGCCATGTACGAGTCATTTCCTAAGATACTTTCTCTTTGACTTTCCTTAAATTTGCAAACTTAGACCAAGTAAATTGAAAATCTTTTTCTTAGAAAAACATTCGCACACTACCTGTACTTGTCTGCCTGTTTGACATAATCCAATACATTCTTTAGTAGATCCTGCAAAATTCCTAACTCCATTAACCCACCGCTACATTGAATTTTAGCCTTTCATGAAGTGAGAATTTTGCTTGAAAATCGCGCTCAGTTAATTTGTTCACACAACAGTGAAAAATCGGAATTTGTAATACTCAAGCTTCATATCCATGTGATGGCACTAAAATTCCACTTTAAGTTTTATCCTCGAGAACCATGTACAACCAGCCAATCAAACAATAATAAAGCACTTTTACCAATCACTAAGCACAAATAAATGTTTACTGAGGGTAATTAATTTTTAAATGCTAAACAATCATCTTACACAACTGGAGACTTTGACAGGAAAAATCTCACTTCTTTTTTTTTAAACTTTTTAAGTAGGTGATGAGTCCCTCCTATCTTGCTAAATATTTATCGATGGGTAAGTACTGAAGCTAGTACTTTTTCTCTTGGAAACAAGGATATTGGAAGTTAAAATCCCCTCACGTTTATTAGAAACCGTCACGTATTTCAAACTATCTCGGCATGTACAAAATATATTACGAATAAAAAACATTGTTTCTGGAAAATTTACCAATTAATCGTATAATGTCTTCAACATGTTCACGCATTATTTTTTTCAACTCCACTTTTACGTTTAAATGTTTCTTTACATTCATTTGCAACCTTTTTTGAATGTAAGAATATAAAAAATATTTTTCTCGTTATTCCTTTGAAAAAAAGGAAAAGTCTAAGATTTTTAAGCCTTAAAATATCCCAAATATTAACTTTGGCTTCAATAAGTATTTAAAAAATAAGAATCATTCTCTCAAGTTACTTAGAGTTTAAACTATTTTAAATTATAAAAATGCTTCACCACTACTTCATTCTCGAAAAAGTACCGTTTTTGAGCTCCTTTTATACACGCCAGAAATAAAATTCTTCGGAAAAAATATAATTTGTTGTCTCAATGTTAAATTTACTAAATGGCGATTTATTTCAAAGTCTTAGCATGTCACACATTTCTATACTCATTTTAGTAACAAAAATTCTCAATTGAGTTTGTAATATTTTTCTCTGGAGCACTATAAAGATATAAGGGAAGGTCTCCATGTCTGCATAGTATGATTGGCTAATGTTATTTTTCAACAAAAATTTAACAATTTCAGCAAATTTATATGGAGTCTACATGAAAATATAAGGTGACTTTTTAAATTGATTCTTCATCTGTAATAAGAAGAAAGTCTGCCTTAGTAAATTGTTTGAATTTAACAAGTCAGATTAACGAATAGTACTGATTATCTAAATCCTTCCTGAGCTAGAGTTTTTCAAGGTAGATGTCTCCGTAGTCGATTCATCACTCTCTGCAGTATAATCTATGATGCATGATTTTATTTTTCAACGCCATGTAACATTAGTAATAGAAAATACTAATACTGTTGTGCTTCGATGTGCATGCTATGTTGTGTTTATGCTTGGTAAAATAGTTTTTGTTATAATTTTATGTAATTATTATTGTTTAAATAATCCATAAATTTACATCCCACATATTTACGCCGAATTTGCATAAAGCTGTAACCCTGGAGACAATATTTTTTAGATTAAAATGTCATGTTCTCAAGTGTTCATTGAATCACTTAATGAGCAATAACAAAATTCTTACCAGAAGGCGGTGTGAAGTCATTCTTATCGTAATTTATCGAATGTAATTGCTTCATTAAAAATATTTTGCTGTTTTACACCATGTATTGAATAAACATCAATATGACATAATTGCGTTCAAAAAAATTTAACACAGGAATAATTAAATTAACACAAGAATGAGAGCTTGGCACAGGTAAAATGAATAATATCGTCAGCATGATTTTGACACTTGGTACAATTTAATTGACCCAATGCAGAGCGTAAAACTGCAAAAGATCAATCTACTTGAAGTATTTATTGAAAGAATCATGGAGGAAGGCCGACGTGCAAAAGAATTCTCATAAGGTCGTAACATATTATGGACTGTGAGGGAAGCGAGAAACGCTTCGAGGCCCCGTCAACTGAGAGACCACATACACTAAGGACACGAAGGAAGCCTGAAGCTCTTCCTCCGTAAGAACTTTTGTGTGCGACGCCAACCTTCCTGGAACCCCTCCGCTGGGCAAGAAACATTTATGAAATTTCCGGTTTAGGTGACCCTTCACGAAGAGGCAGTGGTCGTTTTCAGGATACCTTGCAAGTCCCCCACCGTCCACGTGACGGGGTTCGCTGAAGAGGGAGCCACGTACCAGGAGAAAAGGATTTTGAAAAGGCCGGAAGCTTATTAGGAATGGAAAAAGGGAGAGACGGGTATTAAAATATGAAGAGAAACAGAGCAACGAGGTAAAGAGCTATAACACGTTCTAATCGAAGAACTAGGTTCGAAATTTATCGACGTCAGCCTATTGATATTGAAATGTTAGCAATTTTCTGTGACGAGAAAGTTTTCGTCCGAGACTCTCAAAATTAGTTGACCCAAATATGTGAGGACGGAAAGGCGTTACGAACCTTGGTTGAGTAGGATTTCCAATGAATTAATGTGACACTGAATGAAGGTTCAAAAATTGATTTATGATTCGATTCCTAGATTGATTAAAATTCTGTGGAGACAGAAAATTCGTTTTAATTATAAAACAAGCCCACGGCATGAATAATGAATGTCAATTTGTCTTTGAAATTCCTTATTACGCCCCAAATTTGCATTCAGATAATCTATTCCGATTAATTTGGAATCCATAAGTAATGACGAGTATTCTATGATTCCACTCGTTGTTAAATGTAAATTATTTTTATTCGATTTTTTAACAAACCAAAAATTGTATCCCGCCACCTTCCTCGCCACGAACCTTAGGTATGTAAATCCGTTTTGACTGCACCTTAGTTCCCAGGAATCACGGCAATGATGGATGTTTCTCTATAATAATGTTTAATTAAGGTTGGAAAGCTTGTTTTTGGATGACGATAGGTGGGGAATATACATATTGAGGCATACCTTAGCATATTTTTACAGAAATAAAATCAATCAGCTAATTTTATCAACCTCTTTTTGGCATGTAAATCACTGTATATATTTGCAAAGCAAGAGAGAAAAATGCTTATGTTTTCATCATTGAAATAAATGTTTATTTACTGTCAATGGTCTTGGCAATGCTGACTGATTTCACTCCAAAATAAAGTATGATTGAGCCAGAAACAATGATTTTATTTACAGGAAAATACACAGGAGGTACCACGAAAACAAGAAAAATTGAGTCGACGAGATTTTATTCGTTATTGAGAAATAACGTCCGTTGGTCTCGTGAAGACTTCCTATTAAAGAAATCTATGCAACTATTCAAATACACCTTCCAACGCATTATCAAAAGTATTTATTTTATTTAAAATAATGCGAGAGTAAGATTCATCTCATTATTTTCATTCAGTGAGCAGAAAATTAATTCCAAAAGGCATCATACGATACCTCTTACAGAATTGGTTAGTTATCAATTCACTCGAACCAAAAACAGAGGTTTTTTGCAGACTTCGGGGTGCATGGACCGCACGGGCTGTTGGATTGGATTTTTGTCATTTAGCCTGCCCAAAATAGTAGGTTATCCAGCATTTAACGGTGAGTCATTGAAACGTGACTAACACCATAACGCCGTGAAAAAGAATAGAAATATCCACATCGACATCTACTCAATTCCCCGCAAGCCGCCGCAAGGGCGTGTGGCGGGGCCCGTAAATGCACCACCCGTAAATTAGGAAAAAAAAACCGCATGCAGAAGCCACAAATTTATAGCCCCCAAACCAAATATGGTAAACATTAATATGACTCATTAGAGGTTGTAGTTTTCCTTTGATCCTGCTATTCACCGCAGTAAAATTAGCTATTCAATCTAACAGTGCCAAATTTCCGATAGCATGCCTCGTAGGCTCTTATACACAAATGGGACACAAAACCGAAAAGTGAAGCAAGTTAGCACTTTTTTCGCGTTGTCTGCCAGCACAACAAAATGGGAGAAGGAAAATGAAAGCTCACCACCCCGAGTTGTCACCTACTTTTACAGGTTGGGACCTAATTGTACACAGAAATTGTTGAAAAATCAACGACAGAGCTCGTCCAGGACTAGTAAATACGATAAATCCTCCAATCACAGTTCTCCAGGGTTAAACAGCGGCCAGTCTGCTTTAGTTTGGGCCACTAACCACCCTTCTCTCGTCTCCGATTCACTCCTCACCCCTCCCGCGTCGACTCCCTCCCTCCCGCTCCCATCCTCCGCCCTCCACCCCTCCTCCCGCCCCTTTTCCACCCCCTCCCCCTCTACCTGGTCCTTTGACCCTCTCGGCCCCTCCATCATTCTTCACGCTCCCCTGCCGCACACCCACTCCACCCATCTTATCCCCATTCAGGAGTGGAATGACTACAATCTGAAGTGGAACGATTCTGAATATGGCGGCGTGAGGGACCTCCGCATCACACCCAACAAGATATGGAGGCCGGACGTGCTCATGTACAACAGGTAAAGCAGAGACCCGGTCTCGCCTGCCCGCCCACCCCCAAAATACACTGCCCGCCACCCACAGGCGTCACGTCAGTCTCTTCTCAGAGACACAGACGACAACTGCATGTGCTGTGTCGAATCGCGGCACTCATAGCCGTGACTCCTATTGATTATTAGCTTCTTTAAAAAGTCTCTCCTTTTACTGAGTGTCCGTGCTCTGAGTTTCCCCGCCTCCAAGCAGTACTTTCTAACATTTAAAAAAAAGTTAACTACAAATTTTTGTCACTTGAATGAATTTTTATATTTAGTATTATTTCAAAAGTATTTTCGTAAAATATAGACCATGTTGTGCTTAACCGTATATACTTATAAGTTATTGCTGTCTTTATGTGGACTATATCGCAGTTGTTGAGAAATATTTTAGATGTGTAATTATGTCTTTATGTTAACTTTAAATACTTCATTTCCAGATGTATCTTTAAATGTGTACATTATTTTGGATTTAATAATCTATTGTGTGATAAATTAAAACGATGAAGGACATCTATATGTAAAATTTTCGAAATCCACTTGTTTATTTATTCGATGGTGGTGCAATCAAAATCTAAAACATAATATTGCATATGTTCTTATTGAATATCTAACATCAAAAACTTTCTTTCTCTTACTAGCTGCATTTATGGCAGACGCTCTAATAACCTTCCCTTAAATTCCTGTAAACTGCAAGAATGGAATTATAAACATTAAAAGTAACCTATTTTTATTATTACAATTGCATGTTGGTGTGTAAATAAAATTAAGAATGAAATGAAAAACAAGGGAATATATAAATTTTTAAGGAAAATAAAGGAAGACCATTTAAATAAAAGTAAACGTTTGCACATTTCATTTACCAATTTCTTATCTCACATCA
Organism: Hetaerina titia; assembly: GCA_037158775.1. Taxonomy (NCBI): domain Eukaryota; kingdom Metazoa; phylum Arthropoda; class Insecta; order Odonata; family Calopterygidae; genus Hetaerina; species Hetaerina titia. The sequence goes on from CM073768.1 coordinate 142,679,913, forward strand.
GTAACTAACGCATTTCTGTAAATATGCACACTGTCATACCTGGAAATCCGATATATTTTTTTAAAGAAAGGAGGAGTTTTTCCTCCCGAAAGATCATACTACGGATGTGATGACAATAGCGTAAACATGTTGCTGAGGAAAATGCATCGTAAAGTGATTTACGCTTAATCATGAACTTGGAGCTTTAAAGATCAATTTCTCATAAAATATTATTTTTTTTAATCAGACGATAATATCGTGCGTTGCTGCATTGTACCAAAATTATCTTTCCAAGATCACTTTCCTGTCAAAAAAATCTTTCATAAAATGTTCACATTTGCGGAAGAAATTCAATTGAAACTTAAAGCGCACTTTCCTCCCTCTGTGTTTCTTTTTATCTCCTCTTTTCTTCCACGCCTCTCCCTCGTTCATTCTCTTTGCACTTTCCCTTTGCCTCACCTTCAACCTCTTCCAACGACTCCCCTATTACGCTTAATAATTTACCTCCACCTCATGCATTCTCCAAAAAGGCTCCAACGCCTCCCCATCTCTTAACTCTCATTCAGCTTTCCATCACGTCCCACTTTCGCTCGTGTCTTTCCTTTACCACCGCCGACCCTTCTTCCACATTCCCAGTGCCTTCCTCCCTTCCCCTCCGACCAACACTCCACTCCACCCTGCCCTCACTCCCACACCCCTTATTCCCCAACTCCTGCTCGGATCTTATACTCCTCATTCCTTTTCTCTCTCTCCCTTTTTGTTTTTGTGATTCTAAACAACCCCCCCTATCCATTGCTATTCCCATTTATAAGGCGCTTAATTAAAAGTCAGCCTCCGCGTAATTTTTTAATCTTGTCATGCGATTTTAAATCAGTGTTTCAAAGTCGAAAGTTTACGCTACTTTTAACGCACGATCAAGCTGGGAATCCCATTAGGTCCCTGTCACTGCCCTCATTGACCCATACTCTGTGCTCAGGTAATAATCATTCTCTCTTTATCTACTTTTTCATATTTTCTTTGTATATCTCTCTAAGTAATTTAATATTTTCTAAATTTCCTAAATATTTCTTTCTCCTTAGGTGACGTAGAGTTTCTTACCTTTCTTATTAGCTTTTGTAATAGTGTTCGACACAATTTGTGTTAGAGTGACCTGCATAATGTTTTACTTAGTGAACTTGTGTCTATTTATTCATATTTTTGTTCACTTTTAGTGGCTTCTTTTCCTCTTTATCTTTTCCCTCTCTCATGGGGGCGAAAAAAGTAATCTTCCTCGAGTTCTTTACTCTTTGAAATGTTTTTTGCTAATATTTGAGATTTAAATGTTCATTTTTGCCCAATTTACCGAATTGTAGATTAAACAACTACTATATCCTATCACTTATTTTCTGTGGCATTATGATGTTTTCTCATAGGCAATTTGTTTTTGGTCTTGCTGTTTTGAATTCCAGTCTGTTGGGTTTTCTGAATTCAAGTAATGCATTTATGTATAATCAGAAGTGTGACTATAATCATAACATCTAAGTTTCATGCAAGCTTCTGATACTGTCCTTTAAACTTCTCCTCGTGCAATTTAAATGTTTTCCTACTGAAAAGAAATGATCCTGCATTGTCACCAACCAGTCAAGTTTTCCGCTAGTTCCAGAAGGCTACTTTAATAAAACACTTCACGTTTGTAGAGAAATTATTGCCTAACCTAGATCCATTAGGGATTACAAAATTATTGATCATGAAGGAACGACCATTGGCCGAAAGATATAACACACTTAGATAGTCACCAGCATGTGCTACTTTTATGTCATAACAAGTGATCGGAGTCCCCTTGGACTGCGAATCAAATATATGAAGTCCAATTTGACACCTTATTTTTCCCTGGAAAACTTAGCTATACATCGTGCAGGTGCATTTCTCGTAATTAGCTATAAATACAAACAGTTCCAATAGAATCACAACCTTTTTTCACTTCCATAGAAACACCCTTACTTAGAAGCATCCACTGTAGAGCACCTGTCTTGCGTTACCCTGACTCCTTGGGGTTGCTACTGTTTATGATATCTCTTATCTCTCTCTTTCTCTCTCGCTCTCTCTATTTCTCTTTCTTGGAGCGTAGGTAATAAGTAATGAATCAATTATGTATTTGTGTGTGTGTATATATATATATATATTTATTTATAGAGACTTTGAGTGTACAAATATATTGCTCCATGGCCTGCCCTCCTCCGGCCCATTACGCCTCCTATGCCCCCCGGCCGTGCCAAGCCCTCCTCCGAAGAGGCCCTCGCCGTGACCTTCGCATCCGCGTGGGTCGACTTTGAACGCGAGCGAACGGCCGTTGCGGAAGAGGGCGAGCGGTTGCCCCCATTCGACCTTCGCCCTCTCCCCCCCCCCCCCGGCCCCTTTCGCCCGCCCCACAGGCAGCAGTTGTTGTGGGCCACTTCATCAGCTCCTCTCTTCGCAAAGAGAGAAGAGGGTTCTCCCCGCTTGCCTTTCTCCTATGTCGACCCAAGCCACTTGAAATGTATATCAATTGAGTGTACGATCATTGTGTTTTCCCGAAACAATGGTCTCGTCGACGAATGGTTTTTGCGATCTCCGAAGACATTGCAATTATACCTTCCCAGAAAGGCGGTCGTGGATTTCCCTGATTAAAATAATAGTCCCCGACGAAATCTTACATCGAACTACATTTCCATTTCCCTCCACCCTCATCTCAAACCAAAATGACCAAGTGGATTGCTCGCAACTTAAAATGCTTGTGCTAAGTGACTTTAACCAAATAATTAATCTCCATAACTAAATAATAAACACTGCTTTTTATAACACAACTTAAAATACGAGTAAAAGATGATAATAAGAAATATAAAACATTTTGCTGCTATTTTACTCTCATTATCATACGCCTTATTTTCAAAGCATATGCATAAACTATTGTCCTTAATTAGGACTCAAGTGATGCAAAAATAAATTGTTTAAATAAATATAAATAAGTGCCTCAAGCAAGACACACTCGGCCACTAATTCAATTTCTTTTCATGCAATGAAGATGACACTGGCCGCTTGTTGCGTAAACCAATGTATGTATGAGTACGTTCAATGGCAACTTTTTCATTCGCACTTTAATTAAACTATTTAATAATGCTTGGCCTCATTTAGAAAGTGCTCATCGAGATATGCATGAGAGACCTTATCATTGAGAAATTTGCATGTCTTGAATTTGCAAGTAAAGAGCTTCTTCGATTTGTTTCACTCGCTAACGAGGCTTAGCATAGGTAAATAATAACGCACCTTTACCTCCACTTTGTAGTTGTACATAATTAAATAATTTTTTCTACAACACTCGTATACCTATAACATGAGCATGAACCTAAGTACTTTTTATTTTATGTTAAATAAAATTCATATTTACATGAAGTTGCGCATTTTAAAAGTTTGAATAGATCACCTTTTATTTACGTAGAATTCACCCTTTAATAAAATGCTTATTTAATAAATTAAATTCCACTAATTCGACCATCTTATACTAAACTACTAAATACAATAAACTTTTAATCTGATCCTGATTAACATTAATGTTACAAAATAATTCCTTGATGCTACAGGATGTATCCAATATTTTCAACTAATTACAATATTAATGAATTTTATTTCAACATGTATTTTTATCATTTGGTCGTTTTTACATTAGTGCCTATTTTTTCTACTTTCAATGTAATACAAGAAGTAGCGGATGAATAAATAAAATAATATAGCCTTTCTGTGTACCCTTTTTTGTGAAGTGCCGATGAAGGTTTCGACGGGACATACCACACGAACGTGGTGGTGAGACATAACGGCAGCTGCCTGTACGTTCCTCCTGGCATCTTCAAGAGCACATGCAAGATAGACATTACTTGGTTCCCCTTTGATGACCAACACTGTGACATGAAGTTTGGTAGCTGGACCTATGATGGCAATCAGGTATCAAGAAAAGAGTTTTTATTTAGTCGGTCCTTAATGTTGATAAATAATTATTTCTGCAATAAGACCGTTCTATAAAGCTCAATCTAATCTTTATTGAGCTTAAAAGTAGGCTTCTTAACGGAAAATTCCTCGATATTTTCCCTATAATCTAAGAATCATGATTGGTAAAAATTGTTTCCAGAGATTTTATTTCTAAGTTGTCACATAAAATATCACCTTGAATTGATAATAAATTAAGAGATATATTTCTAATATCACTCGTGATGCAACCCAGAAAAATTCCAAGGAGTAGGTAAAAGTAAGTGCAGCTCCAAATATGCACCTTGCATTATCTGAGCGTCTCTTCTATTTTCTTTAGTCTTTGAAATGAAATTTGGTCAATTCTTCACACAGTTCTCTACTTTGGTTCACAAATTTATATTAGTTGACATTCAACTGAATATGTACATCCAACTTCATTTAGTTTCATTGTATGGAACTTCATGGCATATATAAAGAATTCCATAAACAAACTAGACAAGGACACGTTATAATATATACTGAGAGATAAGAAACATAATGTTTGGGATGATGACAAGTATGTGACATGACAACAGATGATCCTGAGGGTAGATTTCGCATAAGTTACTTCTCTCCACGATATATTTCGTCCAACACCCCCTTCAATCAAATTAATATGAAGAATAATATTCAATTATCCAATCCATGAAATCTTATTTTTGATCATAATAGTTTAAATAAAAGCACACATTTCATGTTTTTCAATGAATTAGAGAAGTTTCTAATTGGAATATTCTACCCCCAAAAGTTGAGCAACCGTACTGCAAATGCAATCCCTATCAAACCCTTGGCCCTCCTCCTAATGCCTATTTCATCTCTATTACTGCTAATGCTTGCTCTAATTGGCTAACTTGGTATTATGTATCAATGGGTATTTCTCTAAAAACTGCCAGCTTTTTCTTCATTTCATGTAGCAAAATGAATATTAAGGCAGTAAATTATTTTTTCTAGCATAAAATCACGTTCAGCAGTGATATAATAATATTGTATTTATCTAGTTCATTGTAATTCATTGTTCACAGTTATTGCTGACATGAATATATTATGAACTGTAAAAATAAGTCAAAAATATAACTTTTTAATAATAGGTCATTAATTTTTATGCAAATCATAAACATTAAAGATTCATCATAATTGGGCAGTATAAATGCAATGAAAATGGGAAACTTGAGGGAACAACATGCGAAAAAATGCCCAGTACCTGATCAAAATATTAACATATTTTTAATTATGTATATTGTATACATCATACAGCAAGAATAGGCTATGAAGCTGCTGTATCAGATACAAAAATAAACAATATTTCTACATGAAATGCCAAAATCACCTATTCTATCAGTTGATAACAGTTGCTTTACCAGATATGACCAGTAAAGCCATTTAAATTAATTAGCGAGAATAGGTTAAATTTTTACTGATTGTTTCAATTTTCAAAATTTATTTTGCCAGGAATAATAAACAACTAATAGACATGTATACCCTTCAATGCAACAAAATTTACAGGAGCAAATAAAATAAATGAAACACATCTTGCACATATGTTAAAAAAATAATTACTCCTCCTGGAATAATTATCTACACAGGTTCCTTCCAAATGTAGATATCAAAAGTATGAGGCTCAAACTTCGTCAGATTAAGTCCCTTAACCTTAACTGAAATGCATTGCACATATTTATTTAGGCATAATTATAAAATGTTTCAAAAACTTCTCAGTAATTTCATAATTCCAAGTATGCCACTGAGATATTCGTTATTCCAAATTCTAATTAATTTTCATAATGGACCAACCTGAAATGGCTTTAAATGTCAATGATTAACAAATTTTACTGTTATTTCAGATTTTTGGGGAATCATCTTCTTATAATATTCTAAAAAATACCCTAAGTCATTTACATTCATTGAGCAAATTAAGTGATACAGGCTAAGAGATATTTTTAGTAAACTTAGGAAAAACTGAGAGGCCTACCTTAAGCAAAAAAGTAAAGAGTAAAAACCTTAAAGGGCTTCTGAGGTGGCATGATACACATTTAAATTGTATTTGCTAATAAGAGCTCATATTATATTTACTCATGATTTATTTACACAATTTAATATTTTTAGTTTCCATTATTTACTACCCTACAGTAAAATGTTCAGAATTGGGGCTGAAACAATTTTTCATGACTAATTTTAGCATAAGTGAATAATCTTTAATTTTTTCTGACAATATTTTGGTTTTGTTCCACTTTTATACTTTAAGGGCTCCATATGATATATGAAGATATGGGTTTAAATGTCAGCTTTAATGTATAACTATTATATATATATATATATATATATATATATATATATATATATATATATATATATATATATATATATATATATATATATATATATATATTGGAAAGCCATTCATCCAATATTTATTTTTTCCATTAAATTAAAATTCTCTTGTTCTGGCATATTCAGCAAAGTAAATTACAAAGGTACCATTATTTTCATTGAGCCTAAGGTCACATATTAAGAGAATAACATAATTATCTTACGATCAATTAAAATTTAATTGAAGATGGAGCAAGATCCTCAGTTCCATAGAATTTTAAGTTTTGCAGAGAGTACATTACCGCAATTTAACATATTTTAATGGTGCTGCATATAGTGGTGAAGATTAAAGTTGTATCTTACTAATTATATACCTTCTCTATGAGACTATAAATAACAGGTGATGTATAGTGTGAATCAAGAAATGTTGCACTTGAACTTTTAATTGGAATTTGTAAATATAAATTTGAAAAGCAAATACTGTTCTTAAGACAACAGCAATTGAATGGCCTAGCACAAAAACAAGTCCCCACAAGAACAGCCACAAATTTTGATGTGGCCTATATTAATATGCCATTGAAATTGCTTAAGCAGGAACTCTATTAAGTAGTGTCCAACGATATTTTTCTTCCTTTATATCCACCCCAAGTTTTAAATATTCATTTAAATCTTAGATAATCATTACCAGCACCTAATGGTTTCTGTTGATAGCATCAGGCAATTTTAATGGAAGGTATCCAAGTTACTTTAGAATATGTACTTTTATTGTATCTTTATTTTTATCTGTATGTAATTCAGTCCAAAATTTAGTTTAATGCTAATTATATTTAGTATCATGGTATCAAGTATCATCCATCACCAATCAAAATAGAAATGAGCATATCAATACCTTTAAGAGCTATTTAAACTTTGAACTATTGAAATTGAAAATTTTAGGAAATTTAAAAATTAAGGCAAAAGAAAAAATTATCAAGGTCATAAAATTGTAAAGATAATTTTCTGACTGAAAGTACAATAATCTTTGGTTCTTCAGGGTGTTTGAGTGCACCTAGATATGTTATCAATTTCATTAATGTTTATTCAGTTTTACTGGGAAGCTTTGTATCTTGCACATGCAAGTATAACAGTTGCAGGATTCAACACTCAATTAAAACGAGGAAAATTAAATGTATTCTCCGCCAACATGAAAGCTTTAGAACATTACTTATATGCTTAAAGAAGTAAACTCAAATGCTCCACAATGAGGATACCTTTCTTCATTCACAAACCCCTGCCATTTAATCATCCTTTTTATATTTTCCCATCCATTTCCATTTTTTATCAGTCAATGGGATAACGGTGCCTACCATAAGGGGTATGCCAAGACATATGGGGTTCTGAGGGAAGTAGGATAGTCAGGTCCTACTGTGAATGAATCAACAAATTTTTTCCAATAAATGAGAGCCTGCATCCTGTCATAACAAATTCTTCTCCACGAGCCCTGCTCCTGTTTACCTAGTCCTTAGACACCCATGCCCATCCACTCTACCCTGATAGCATATATCCTGTCAAGAATTTTTCAGTCCATTCATCGTTGATTCACCCAAAAAGTCACTAACGCCTCCTTTTTACTCCATTACTATGCATTAGCATTATCAACCTCAGTGTGGATTTCTTTCAATGTGAGCCACTTAGCTGCTTCGACAACTTAGGTTTCATCATTGGTTGATCATCAGATGGGGAAGCAATTACATTGTCGACTCCATTTTGCATGGAGCCAAGTGTTTTCCCCTGTCCTCCAATTGATTTCATTAAGACTGGTTTAAATAGGCGATCCAAAGAGAAATTATGTCGTCAATAATGAAGACATATATACAAAAAGCAGTACCTCAAAAATAACTAGAATAATACACACCACTAACAGTTAGTAGTACGCCACACCCAGCAGAGACCATGTAGTATTTGTTTAAATGCGTGCATAATAAGAATTTCTATTTAGAGGGCCATTTAATTTAATTGTTGACTTGTTTAGAAAACCAACACTCACTGATAATATAAATTCCCAAAATGTATCTTTGATAGAGTTTGTAGAATCACGTGATGAGGGATTAATTAAAACTTGACAAGTCTACTAATAACTGGTCCCTGGGGTTTAAATATTCATGTCCTAAAAGTCACTGGAAAAAATTCTACCATTTCTACAATCAAAATAATAAATGTATATCACACACAATAAATGTGTTAATTACTTTGAGTAGCCACAGAAGTGAAAACAAAAGTTTAACCCCAAAACTTCTCTTAAAAAAACAAAGTATAATTTAATCAAATTTTATTTTATAATTAATTAGTAAGAAAACAGTCAATTGAGGCAGGAAATTTCTTCATTATTGACAAAATTTCCTGACAAAATAATGATATTGGTGGCTATTTAATCATAATGAAATCGATTGTGAGGATAAGATGACAGAATACAATGGGCAGGCCTGAAATACTGCAGAGAAGAATTTTCTGCAATGAAGAGTCATGCAATTTCAATATTTATTTTTGTGAATGTGAATGTATAGCTTTTTTATGCTTAATTTATTGTCATACATTAATTTCCTATGTGGTACCTATCCTCTGGTATTGGTGGAATTTGATGACAAAATAATGATGATTCCAACAATTTTCTTTTACATATTTAAATATTAGGAATGAGTAACTGTTATTGCCATAATTTTTTTGAGATGCACAAAAAATGCATGATTACTTTTTAGTTGTAGAATTGAGAATGTTATCCATAGAATATCTCAATTGACTATGGTAATAGCTTCAGTAGATGAAATATTGAAATGCTTCAGAAGACTATACCTTACTTCATATGGAATGGATTACACCATGCATGAACATCTCTTTGCTATGCCCAGAGGCTAATCGCATATTTAATTTGAGGCTAATTTTCAAGATAGCTGACTGACCATACCCATTTCCAGCTTGACCTAGTACTCAATTCTGAGGAAGGAGGTGATCTGTCAGATTTCATTACCAATGGAGAGTGGCACTTGTTAGGTAAGTTAACTGAGTAACTAACTTTTTCATTAGCTACTCCTTACTAATTAACAGAGTGAAATGTATTTTTCCAAATGCCCTGGTATTAATAAGTTTCCACATGATAAATTAAATAATAAGTAATCCCAGTTTCATCAAAATCATAAAAGTTCCTAGCTTTTCATTTTTTTATCAACTAATAAAATGCCAAGAATAGAAAGAAGTAGATGAAAACGTATTATCTTTAAAAATCTTTGCTTCAATTTTTGCCCTCTGGCCTCAATAATCAAGGTTCAGATCAAACTAAACTATGCTCCAGATAAAAATTTTCACCAATCTTGACTTTTTTACCAGTCCCTATCATCAACGACACACCTATGAGTATGAACTACAACATTAACTTCAGACATTTTTACAAAAAAAACATATTTTTGCCCCAAGTGAACACAGGAATTCTTGAAATCCCTTTTACTCTCTGTGTTCCATTCCAATGCGTTATAAATGATTCAAGTGCATATAATCAAAATTCACCCCCGTTTATTTGAACTCCACTATTTTATTGGTTATTCTCTACTACCATCACATTGTATTTCTCTCTCTTACTATTATTTCATGGTTTTTCTTTGAGAATGTGAATTAACAAAAGGTTACTCAGAACAGAGAGATAAATGTGAACTTTTTCATACTTTATTACATGACAATTTGTACATATCATATGTCTATACAATGGCTTTATAGTTACAGCTTTAATGTTTTTATACAATGAAAGAGAATAAGGAATGCCATCTTTAAGATACATTTACAGAAAAATAATTAACTAGGTATCTCATTCCTTGATCAAAATAACCTATTGCCAAATTTGTCTCAACATTTCTTTCCTTCCCTAAAATTTTTATCTAGTCCAATCACAATCCTTACCTTTCTATAGAAATGCAAATGACCTCAGCAGTTGATCCACTGATAACACCCATAACAAAAATCTCTCTGTTTTAATTATGATGTATTCTTGAACTAATAATACATACTTTATTACATATAGAATAAGGCTGAATGATATGCCTGGATCCTTTATGATAATGATGAAATACATAATAATTACTTCAGATACAAATTTTCTACTCAAGGGCATATTAAAAAAAATTGAAAAACTTTCTCTGTTTTCCTGAATACCTGAGCGATTAAACTTTTATGACAGGTATTGCATTTACCGTAAAACCAAACAATCTTTTATTAGTTGAAATTAATTATGTCTATATGTCTGATAAATCCTGAGATATGAACTCATAGGGCTTAAACCTTGAATATTTTCCCTTTGGTAAACAGATAATCATTAGATCTATGGTACTACCATCAAATCTCATTCCTTTTTTTCAACCTGCCACAAATATTACTTCCTCAGCAATCTACATGAACATTGGCTTTTGAGGATCCACATGTAATGTTATGAGCTATTTATGCAATAATAGAAACATGCAAACCTAACTTGCTTTGACAAAAGTTCCAAAATAAATGTTTAGTTCATCATTGAAGAGCGAATAAATAAAATTAGATATATTTGGTTAAGTTGTCATTTTATAAAAATTTCTTACCAAAATTCAACTTACATTGTTTCAACTGAATTCAATCCTGTATTACTTTCAAGAAGTAATCGGCCTTTGAAAATATTTGTGGCCCTTATCATATTTATCAAACTGACCTTCCATTCTTATCCAATATTAAAAAGTCAATCATTTCTATTAAAATTTATTATGCTTTATTCAGCTATGTAAATATGATTTTTTTATGTGCTGCCTTGACAATACGAGCTTTGTATATCCTCAATTTTCTTGTTAACCATATCAGTAATTTATTAATTTTCCTTTATTTGGAAAATGATAAATATTAAAGAAAAGTTCATCACTTTGGAATGAATAACTATCAATCGGATAATAACATGCAGAATAGTTTGACCTAATATTGACTTCTTGCTCAGTTGATATTGTGGCTGCAAAAAATGTCATTCTTCAGTTCAATTGTCCTTACAAATGAGTCCTTACAAAATATTATAAATGAAAAAACTATAAGTAATAAAATTAAAGTTAAAACGATTGGTTGCATAAATAATATGCTCTTTACATATGATTTTTCAGGTATGCCAGGGAAGAAAAATACAATAACCTACCAATGCTGCCCAGAGCCCTATGTGGATGTTACCTTCACAATTCAAATCCGCCGAAGGACCCTTTATTACTTCTTCAACCTCATCGTCCCCTGTGTCCTCATCTCATCAATGGCACTGCTTGGGTTCACTCTTCCACCGGATTCTGGTGAAAAGCTGACCCTAGGTACGACAATCACATCTATCTACTGAATGACTTCATTTCCCTGGGGTGAAGTCACCTCAGCGGAAAGACTCACCAGGTCAGAAGAAATGAGGCATCATCATATAGTATCAGGAGTGAACCATGACTATGAGGGCCTTTCATTTACATATCCCTAACAACATATTCCTAAGGGTATCTGAAAAGTTTTCCACATAGGGGTCTCCCTCTATATGTTATCCCAACAATTTCATCAACGTCATCCATCTATATGATTCAAAAAATTAATACTTACCGTTGACTAGATTATTGAAAAGGAAGGGGATGGACCAAAGGAGTATAAAAGATTGATGCATCTATATCTACATTAGCAAATGGATTTTTCTACAGATTGAAGATCAGGCAACCAGCTGGGTGCCAAATATCCCAGCAAATTCACATTCTCAGATTACCAAAGTACCCAAACACACAAAAACCATTCACAAAAGTTGCATTATTTCAGGCCTTGTGCTAAAGAAATAATAAAATAATAATCTCTTTCATTCATTGTCACATTCATCTCATTAATTCAAATCACTCATCTTTTCACAATGGTAAATGTCCTGGTTAAATGAAAATTCATTTCAACCAACTGTCCCATGCATATTTTCAGATCAGATCCATTTTCACACAATTGTTAGTCGCAACGAAAACTGAAAATTACCTAGATTTCCAAGGAATGAATATTATCTTTGACTTTCATTTTTTGCTTTATTATGCAAATATATGTACATACATTAAATTATAGGTAAAATAAGCATATATTAAGAGGTCATTAAAGGGGGGGAAAATCGAGCCTTAGCGTACTCAGATGAACAGTCAGCAAAGAATGTTGAACCAAGATAGGGAAATGACTTATCACCCTTTTTTTCACAGCAATCAGTCCGATATTGATTTTAAATTGACAATTCTCCTGAATGACAAAATTTCTAATACATATGTACCAAGTAGGTATGCTATGAAAAATAGTAGATAGATCTTTTTCTTTTAATTTGATAGGAAGATCATTAAACATCCACATTGCCCCTTGATATTTCATACCTATTTAACGTAAATGCAAATACAATGCCCATTATTTAGATGAAATAAAGTGTAATTAATACATATGTCAGTTTTCTGCTTAAAAGAGACTAGAGGTACAGTTGAGATCTCTCAAAATCACAGAGCATTAAAAAATTGTCCAGGCATTTACATTTTTGGACATACCCAGGCATTGAAACAAAGGGATAATATATTCTTTGAAAAAGAGAATAAAATAAGTTACCAACCTACTCTCTGAAATATCATGCTTCCTACATTAGATATAGAGGTACTCAACCATATTTTTATACATAAGTATAATAGAATCATCTGTTTTTTATCATGGCATCATCAAAAAATATAAGATATAATGTATTTCTGAGTGTCCAATATGTTGAACATAGCTTTCAAAAGTAGCCTTGACAATGATCCTTCTATTCTAATAAACAGAGCTCAACTTAGTCAAGAGAAAACTGATGGTAGAGTTCATAATTTGAAAAATAATGAATTGAAATACAACTATCGCCACTTAAGCTGGTAAACTAATGCATAGTAGTAACAATATATCCCAAATGACAGGGTAATTAACAAAAATATAGCTATATGATCAAAAGTTAATTGAAGAGTACAGGTTTTTTCCTCAAAGAATTGTAATGAGGAAAAAATGTCCTCTCAAGCTTCCTGCTTGAAAAAATAAAGTAAAAAATCATCAATCATGTTTCATGCTCAGCAATCAGCAGAGATTTAGCTAATAAGTTACTGCCCAGATAGAAAATTGAATACCTAATTAAAGTATCATTAATTAGTAAAATTATACTTCAGTCAGGTTAAATGGAAAATCAGGATCAGGAGCATTAAAAATAACAGTGATAATTTTGTAATTGGTACTAACAAGATTCAATAACTTTTCTGGGACCGGGAAGAAATGTTATAAATAAAAGTTAATTACATGTACATGAGGCATAATTAAACTACCTAATGTTTCTAAGCAAATTATAGATAAAATATATACCATTTAAAAAGTTAAACCAATAAATGATAGCTATATATAATCAAAAAAATTTAAGTGGTACCTTTACGTCAGGTAGTAGTTTTTAGTCTCCTCTGCCAGTTCCCTGATTTTTCAAATTTCAAACTATTTTTAAATTGCAATGCAATGGTATTGGAAGTTCTTGAGGCCAAAAATATTTTTTAAATAGAATAGCATTTTTCACTTGAACTTTATATCTTTTAACGTATTAATACAAACAACTTTGAGGAGAATAAGGCATTCATGACCCATGGAAGCTAAATATAAAATATGTTGCTAAATATTGTAAATTCAATTAATGCTACATAAGTAGATCCATACACAACATATAAAAAAATAGCTAATCAAAAGGACTTTGCCAATTTTTAGTCTCCTTGTGATTCTTCACATAGTCACAATTGAGATGAATAAAATATTCATTAAACTTTCACTGTAGGATATTATGATTCAGTTCTAAATCGCTCACAATTTGCTGGAACAAGGATTATGGCAGTCTAGAGTTGATTTTAAATTTGCAATAAACAGGCAACAGATCAGGATAAATTATTAAAGTCACAGGCAAACTTTGTAAAAACAATTATGGTATCATTATTTTTATTTCATCCTATACTGGTCACTTAAACCACCATAATACCCACTGAAAAATTATTTCTTTATATATTTCATTCTCACTTGCTTCTAAACTGACATTCAATTAATTAAATCATTTTTCCTACTTTCTCTTGGTTTGAACTGCAGTTTAACTATAACTAATTGCCTTTGTTATGGGAAAGAAAATCACAACTATTATAATAAATTCATACTATGCAACATACTAATTAGTTGCTAGCATTCAGCACACTTTTGTTTGGAGGAATAAATCAGTCTGATACTTTCAAAAGACATTAATATCATTTCAGCAATCTTGCTCCTTTTCTTGATTTCATCCTATTCTGATCCATAGAGTTGCTTCAGCAATAAAAGACTAAAACTAATACCATTTTCAGCAAGCCCTTCAATTTTTGTTATGTTTCTCATCTACGAAAAAGATGACCATTTTATCATTAATACAATAGATAACTACTATTTGAATCTCAAAAATTGTTACAGTTTCCTAATTTTGTTAACTTTTAACGTCATAAAATCAGTGTAGCATCAAACATATTTTTACTTTCAAAAGACGCTTCATATGACTCTATCAACAATATTTTCTAAATTTAAACAATCCTCTAATGTATAAATAAATTTCATTAAAAAATGATCACTTACTGAATTAAAGATATTGTTTAGCACTTTAGACCCACAAAAACATTAAGTATATTTCAATGTGGTTGTAACATTTATCAAAAAATTTTTGAACAGCTTGTATTTCCACTTTAACTTAAAACTAACTTTTAAAATGGACAATATACTGAACTGATTTTGATTTTTGAGTCATTTGTTCACTATTAAGCAAAATTTTCACACAATTTCAAACAAGCAAGTATTACCATGCTTGTATTACTATAATAATGGTTTGCCAGGATTTAATATAATTAGGTCTTTCAATCTTGCAAGGGACTTATTTATTATAGTAAAAATTTAAAAAACCCCATTTCAGCGAAAACATTCAAGGTTTACAATGGGCTGCTGATATTTTTTTGCTTCATAAGGGCGCATTATACTTGATTAATTTCGTGACAGCAGCTTTTCATTAATGGCTGAGAGGATTCTTTTTTATTTTTCTTGATTTTTACCCAAGTTATTTTAATTTGGGATTTTTCACTGTGTTTTTGTGAGTCTTACAAAATTAAGAATTCAGTTCATCACTAAATATCAACTCTGAAATCTGATTCCAGGAGTCACCATACTTCTTTCGTTGACTGTATTTCTCAACTTAGTAGCTGAAAAGATGCCCTCAACCTCCGATGCTGTACCACTGATAGGTATGACCTCTGACCTCTGACCTCGGATCTCTGAACGAAGGCAAGGTCACTCTGATACTTGGAGGGCTCGTTCTAGGCATCATGCTCATTTTTGCAAGTTCTACAATCATTCTCATATCCACTTCTCCAAAGCCAATGAATTATTATTTTCAGCAGTTCCATGGTTTACACTATTGACTACTATGTAACCCCATACATGAAGTATTTCACATTTTTCAATGTTTTACTATACTACCCCAACAAGAAGCAGCTGATATTGACATTATATGGACTTCAGTATGAAGGCATTGTTCTTGAAAGACAACAATGATTATTGTGCTACTTTAATGAATGTTACAGACCAATATTTATGTGCATTTTTGAGTATTCCTTCTGTGTTCCATCCCACCAAACCTTTCTTCCAAACATAATTCACCAACAGCATCCACCCAGCCAATAGCTCCGCTGCTATATGTTGTGCTAAGCGTGTGACAATATGTGAGCCTTCAATTAGATATAGATGCAGCCGTTTGTAGCCCCTACCCCTTTCATCCCAGCATTTCAAAGGGTTTGTGTCTACTGGTGGCATTGGCATTATTAAAATTACCCTCATTCCCCTGCCTCATGGGCAATCCTTATTGTCTAATACCACCAAATAGACATCCTATAACCCCATTTCTTGTGTCTGCTATGCAGAAGTGGATGTGCTTTGACTGTTGTCCCAGGCAAATTATTTAATTTAATGGAGAAGGGAATGTAGTAGCAATGAACCAATAGAATTTTTTCATAATTCATATTATCTATATGCTCATATTGTGACCAAATTTCACACAAAAATTATTTAAAATTATCTTGTTTTAAAAAGGACAGAAATACAAACAGTAAATACTGGTATTTCATTGAAAACAGCAGTCATTGCTCTTTATCCACCTTCTTAAGTTACCCTGTGACTGTCATTAACTGTCTTACCGTGTCCTTGAGTCTCATGAAAGTATAGTGTTTAATCATGCTCACTGATAAGAAATATAAATGTTTTCAGCCTAGTTTATTATATGGGATGATTCATTATGTAGTAAATTTATCTGGTTAGATATAGATTAATTGTGGGCAGAGAATATCACTTCAATGGAGTAGAATCAAGTCAGTAGATACACTTACTGAAATATTTTAACCGCCATAATTCACTTGGCTAGGAAATCTATCACAAAATCCACAGAAACCATCAGTTATATTATATCTACAAAGAATACATTTCATTCATCAAAATTTTGTAACTTAAAAAATAGTACATCAGAGACTTAAATTGTCAACTCTTCATGGTTTCACTATTTTTCTTCTGTATCAGATTTTTCATTTCAAACTTAAAGTTACCTCTTAAAAAAACTTGTTATCTACTAAATTTTCTGCTTCCATTATTCTATCATCTTTCACATTATTTATATTCAGGATTGATAGTTAGTAACTGCCTTTTTAAATAAACAAACATTACTGTGTGATCTTCCCTGTCAATCTTAAAACGGGACCCCGCATGAAGCGATTATCAAGAATATCTAGTCGATACAATCTTTTACATGGCCTACGTAATGAAAACTGTATTTCCAAAAAAAAAATATTTATGATATCATATCATATAGTCATATGATATCTCAAATATATAAGTAAATCTTTGATTTCCATTTTTTGATATTACAACGATAGTGCCAAAATGTGCGCATAGCATGCTGTGCCATTTACAAGGACTAAGGGATACTAAACGCCTTGTTCTATTTCAGGAGTGACCATCTTGCTCTCGTTGACTGTCTTCCTGAACCTCGTGGCCGAGACCCTCCCCCAAGTCTCCGATGCCATCCCCCTGTTAGGTAGCTCGGGTTCACTCTCGCCTCTGTGTCCGTACAGCCATAATTCTGTGCGTGCGTGTGAGTGTGTGAGGGTGTTTGTCTCTGCGTGCCTGGAAGTGTGGCCATATACATGTTTGCATATGTCGTAAATTTTTGGAGCCTTTTCTTGGTTTTAGAGCTGGTGGTGATAACTGTGTGTGACAGTTGTTTGCTTCGTGATACTTGGATAGTTGGAGGAGGGGGATTTGATGCAAACTTCCATATTCAGCTAGTACCACGGTCATTTTTCGCCGTTTACATCACATCAGTAAGGCGATAACCACACAAAAAGTAAAAAAATAACCCTTGTCCTACTTTCGTTGTTGGTCCATATTAAACCTGTTGAGTAATGTCCCTAACTCTCCTCGAACCCATTATTCCATTCTTTGGATGGTTTTATTCACGGCGTGGAATGAATTTTGGCCTTAATCCCTCGGGCCTCGGTTGATTTAATTTTTCGGTGCACTCGGCAGTGGAATGTAAACAGTAAGAGAAGAGCCAATCTTTGGCCATTTCTCGCACTGCCATTCGTTGAAGAGTGTCTCTTACATTCCAGGTGTCACTATCCTGCTGTCTCTAACAGTATTCTCCCTTCTTGTGGCCGACGTATTGCCCCAGACTTCCGATGCTGTCCCCCTTATAGGTTAGATCGGTTTTCATAATCCTGTTTCGGTTGTATTGAAGTACCGCTGCATGAGTTGATGCTCACCATATCCATAATTAAGTTTTTAACTAGGAATCTATAAAACAACTATCAATTCCTGTAATTTCAATTTTAACCCCTTTGTATAATTTTTGCAAATGCAACAATTTTAAAGCCCCAATAATCATTATAGTTTCTGATGTATGCATAATAAGAAGCTCATAAAAAATGGTAGCTTGGGCCGTTTTTTTCCTACACCACATTACAGCAATTGGTTATAAATTACATCAAATGTATCGACACATAGTTCTGTAGGTCCCAATCACTTTCAGTAGAACATAGGAATGAGACTCTGCTTGTGTTCTGACTTTTGATGGTGAAATATGCTTATAGTGACGCTTTCACCTTCTACCCAGCATGGCTTCATCAACCTTTAGCATTCCCAGTGTAAGAACTGCACCTAAATTTGCTTATGCCTATGTTACACCTTCCTACTCTTTCTTTCATTCCAAACCTTTAATACATTCCTAAAAATCCTTGCTAATGTGAACTTCAGACCAGTATTCTAATAACCATGTTAAAGGCAATATATCCATGATATGTTATTCTTACCCTGCCTACTTTTTATTTAATCAAAAGAATGTTTCACTCATACTGAAGCTGCTACCATTTAATGTACGCCTTGCTCCTGTATACATAGCCCCCTTTTTTAAACATTTGTCTCCAAAGCTATCTTTTATTGCCTTTTGATATTCCTGGCTCTTGTGCCTGCTGCTGACATGATCCCATGGATATGTATGTGCCAAGGAAGTAGATTGCCTCTTAACCAGTTTAATTGCCTAATGATTTCTCCACTCTTGATTAGTGTGAGGAAAGCAACCAATTTCTAAGAAATTGCTCAATGGAGACCCTTTTCTGCTATCTTGCCTCTAATCTGTAGCCCTATTTTGTTTCATTTTCTACCACCAAAACCCTAAACCCACTTTTAAATATCTGGTATTTTCCCATCATGATTCCTCTGAATGAACGACTAACTAACTTGATTTCAGATTTCTTACTTTCTTGATCATGAGAACTGTTTTTAACCAAAAGATGTAAAGCCACCCTCCACCTCCAAGTATCAACTGACTCTGTCCCATTCACAAAAAGGCGTACTTTTTATATATTTAGTTAATGAACTATTTTTCATTATTATTATTGTTTGTTATTATGGATTCGTTTCCTCCTCACCAATTTCATATTGAAAGGGCAATTTCCTAAGCATGTAAATACCAAGAAATGCAACGATATGAAAATTAAATTATATAAAATCTAAACACTCCTGTTATAAAGCAAAAGAACAAAACACTTTGTTCCTAAAATCTATTTTGTCGTGCATTCAGTGCGAAGTTCACGCAAGGAGCAGAACGTCACCTAACAGCAGGACTTATAAACAACCATCTCTCTAATCCCCTGGAATGCCTTTGGAGTTTGGTAAGCACCTGAAGGTAAATTAACGTCAGAAATAAATCCCATTTCTTAAATCCTGTCACAAAAAAATAAAGAGTCCTTTGCAGCTATTTGAACTGAATGAAAACCAGTGCAACTAAAGTGAAGCTCCTCGTACTCAATGTTAATTTCATTTTGCTTATTCCTTTAAATTAAATTTCCTTTCCAAAAGTTAACCATCCTAACATAGATGGCTGATGAGCATTTAGCATCGTGGACTCTACATAATTTTTATCATTAAAAGGGCAAGCAGAGTGACCCAGTGGCATGCATGTCAAATGGCTAAAGTAGAAAATCAATGAATAAATGAATAACTCTCAAACCTACGTATCCTTGAGAACCTCAATGAAAACAGAAGATGGTCTGCCATCAAATTATTAAATAATTATAAATTTTAGCATTAAAGCAGAACTTGACCTCCAAGTTAAACATAATGCTTTTTGTTTAATAAACTCTGCTTTTAATTCTGGTATGCTTACATTCAAATTAACTGATTTTCTGCTTACTAAGTGTTGGTATTCAAACACGTTTCAGTAGATTTTTGCACCTATTTTAAATTTAAATTTATTTTGAGGAGGCTACGACACATTTTAGTCCTAGTTATTTGTAAATTAGTTATTTTATGTATTATTATATCTATTATATAAATTATCATCTTTCAATGGGAATTAAAAATTTGAATATTTAAGATAGTATTTAATATGATGATTAAACTGCTTATGGGAAAAGTAGTACCATTGTTTGCATCTAATCAGTGGGAATATTAACATTTATTTTTAAGTGGGCTATCAAATACCAGCAAAAGTTTTTTCATTTCTCTAACTTGTTACATTATCAGAGCAAATATTACTTTTTTTATATTTCTTAAAGTAAAAGTTCTTTGGCCATTACTCATTGAAGTAGGAGTGGAACCATTCATGTCTTCATCAATGGTGAATTCCAGGAACATACTTCAACTGCATCATGTTCATGGTGGCATCTTCGGTGGTGCTTACTGTAGTCGTCTTGAACTATCATCACCGAACAGCTGATATACATGAGATGCCACATTGGGTGAGTAATATGGAGGCAGAGGGTGAGTGACTCTATTCAATTCTTTAGGTTCTTGCACACAGGAAAAGGAAATTATCACCACTGAATTATCCCTGCCATATGAACTAATAATACTCTTCTTCCTTCAGTAGTCTCACTTCATTTATTTTCTCTTACACGCTTTGAAGCATATAAGAATGGAGTGACATTAATCACTTGAGTTTCCACTCTAGTAATTTCAACATTCTGAATTGTATGCTCTCTCTCTTGTTTTCGTGTATATTTTATAAACAGACTGCTGCAGTACTATGGAGCCTGTTCCAGTAATTAAACATAGAGAGAAAGATCACAATAGTGGAATAAGACAAAATCCTCATAATCCCTCCACACATTTGTTCATTGATATTTTAATGTTCAAGAAATGCCATAGCTAAGACTAATTCATTTTCATTCATTTACCTTCCATTTCAGTCTAAAAGAACTACCGTATTTCCTGGACCATAAAATATTTTTCTCCAACATATGCTCTAAAATCAACCTATATCTTATGGACCAGGGGTATAACTTCAACCTATAAGCATAAGCCAATTCACTGGAAAAATACTTACTACCAAGCAAGTATTTTTTTAAATTTCCAAATAAATCATAAATGCTTACAATTTACATAATGGGTTTAATTTCATCTCAAATGTGGTACTGCTACCACAAAACTCAATATGTTTTTAGGCTAACAGGGACATTAACCCCTCTGCTAATACATGCATGTACATTGTATCTTTCCCGATAAACTCGCCACCCACAGGCATTCAACCTTCAGTGGTATGAGAGTTCCTCAAAGACAAAAAAAATGGTTGCTTTTAAAACAAATTGTGATAATATCAAAATAATAACAGAAACTAAGTCTTGCATCAGAATTTAAAATAATAATAATGTCATGGGCTCTTAAGTGAGAAGATTTTCATACAGTATTGCATTTAAACAAGTTGTGAATTAAGCTTCAGAACATGGAAACAAGGCAGCATAAAGGCATTTTGGCAGTTATTATGAGTTTCCAGGATTCTATTATGAATTAAAATTGATATACATGTAGCTGCTAATTTCAATTATAAAAATTCAATTACCTTCAAATTCAGTGCTAACATGAAAATACTTTGGTGCTCTTCTGCCTCATCCAAGATTTTTTTCAATTATAACCTGAAAAATCAGAGTTTGTCTAATATAGTCTAGAATACCAAAGCATAGTCTTCTTCTAGTCTAGATCTTATGAGCCAGGAAATATGGAAATTTTATAATTCTATCATCACCTTCTTAAAATTTAAGCACAACTGGGAAATTAAGCAGAAAAAAATCATGTGTCCATACATTATCTCTTCTTTTTAAAGGTGTAATTCAAAAAAAGATCTAGCGTTATTAAATTTTCATATTAGCAT
This sequence comes from Hetaerina titia, assembly GCA_037158775.1. NCBI lineage: Eukaryota > Metazoa > Arthropoda > Insecta > Odonata > Calopterygidae > Hetaerina > Hetaerina titia. Next base: position 142,701,961 of record CM073768.1, read on the forward strand.
TACATTGTTTGAGTTTAAGATTGTGAAAAACTTTTCAATTTTTGTATTCACTTTGGAGTATTGAGCCACATTATAATTAGCAATACACCTATGTGGCAGTACTGTTAAAAAACGTGGGATAACTTGCACCGCAGATGCAAGGCAGGTCTTACTCAGCGCACTATGATATACAATTTATACAATTTAGGCGAAGAAAAGCAATCCCAAGAGTTCTTAATATATTAATCAGTTCTCTAAAAATCTTTTGCTCAGGAGCTGCTCTGTAGCTCAACTCCAGTTCTTTTCATACAATTTATTTTCAGGTTACTGTATAAAACAAACATTCTCTCCAAGAAAGAAGCAACTTACAATTTCAGCTTTTCTGTATACAATTGGATATAAATCTTTACAATGTTCATGTTTTGCAGTTATGGTTAATACCATCAAAACAGCATTCCTACTAAAACTTACATCTCCAGCTTTATTATCAAATGTCACTGTTTTCATAAAATGTAAAATCTAATCTTAAATATTATATGCAAAAAGTTATTGCATATAAAGACAGAAGTAATTAATGTAATAGATCATAAGTTTCATTCTAATCAAATCTAGTTATGGAAAAATAATTCTTAGAGTAAAAATGCTGTTAGCACATTCACTGTCACACATAGAATATAAAATTTTCCATGCTTCACTTTGACATTTAATCACTCCCTAGGGCACCTCAAAGATGACCTGGTCACCAATGACTTGCAGAATTCCTCACTTGATTTGTAAGGCATTTTGTATAGATTAAAATTCCTTCTGATTCATTACTGATAGGGATGCAACCTTATGTTTGCAATATAATGACATCAGTGTCTAGAAATTTAAAGTTCGCTACAGCCACTACTCCAATTGTGGTATGAAGCTCAATTCCCCCAAACTCCATTCACCATGTGATTAAAAGAAGTATTCAACTCTGCCAATACAACATTAATTTTCAACAATGATTCCAGGCCATTGTAATTCTCTACTGATTTTGATGCATTTTGTCTTATTCTTACATTGATAGCATAAAATTCTCCAAATATAATGAATAATAATAAAAGGAATGTCAAGAAAATAAAGTCATGCTTGTTGCCTAATCCAATATTTGGGCATGTCGGGTTGCCTACGTCCAAGGATGTTATTCAGAAACTGGAAAAGAGCACAATGTAGCAAGTATGCACTCAGTTAGTTAGTTGCCACTTAAATTGCTACCATGGTGGTACCATTATTATGCCTTTATTAAAAAAATCATTTCACTTGTGTTTCATGCCCAAATGCGTCTTGCGAATTAGTTAGTAAATATCGATCATAAACTGCACAAATTGCCAAATAATGCCCAACTCGGTCTATGGGTTCAATTTGGCAAGTGTTAGCTTAATAGCAGAGATAAGTTTGTTTGACAACCTCTCTGCAAATTCTGATAGAAATACAAACATTGGCAGTGGTTTTCACTGAATACTAGATTTCAAGAACAAGGGAGGTTTTCTCTGGATGGTTTTTAATTAGTTTTTAGTTCTCTGGTTAGTTTCAGATTAAGAATAGATAAAGAAACATAATCAAATAACATCTTATCCAACACTAATCTACAAGTTTAAGAGGCTCACAAGTCAGGATTGTGATATCGACGATTTGAAGAGTTTTAACACCATTCAACCCTCATGCACCAACTTACAACCAAGCCTAATTTTTTCATTAATTATCAGTTAAAACCTAATAAAAATTTCATTTGAATATGCAAAACACAAAAACAGTCAAAAGACTTAAATATAATAAATAAAACCTGTTATCTAGAGGAGGCAGTTCAGTCAACAGAATCTCAAAGTCAATCATGCACTATCAATCAGTCCTCAGCATGGTGCGTTACAAGTAGTCTTACAAGAGCATTGAGTAAGCCAACCCCGTTGTGGAATTTTATAAACCCCTTTCTATGGGTGAGACTCTTTGGAATGTTTCAAAAGAGTCAGGAGTAACCGTTACATAGCTTTAAAGTAATCTTGGTCTCTTGTGTACTGGAAAATCCTACTAAAAGTAGGATTTTCAACACATTCCTTGAAGAATACATAGGTGTATCCTTAAGAAAGATGTGGTATACCCAAGAGTTCAGGATAGTTGCCATTAACTCTGCAGTGTCAGTTTGTGTTGCTGTGCATCACATAGCAATATTCATGAAATTAGCAGGACTGAATTATAATAATAATGACTCTGGATTTAAATCATGGACATATTTGTGCAAGGATGTTCATGGGCAATGAATGTATCATAGAATTAGGCCTGAATTTAAGTAGCTTTTTGGGAGAGTTTGTACCATGGCTAATTTGATTATGACAACATCAGAATAATGCTTCCAAAAAAGATTACCTCTGCACCTAAAGTATGAAAAGGCATATCTCTCTACCAAGGAAGCTAGTAGTAATTTCAGTTATGTGCGCAGTAATAATAACAGTTCTGCTCTGAAGGTAAAAAAGAAAAACTTTACACTTCCACACACTTTTAATACAATACGACCATGGTTTCAATGCTGCGCATCATCATGGTAGTAACCATGGTCGTATTGTATTAAAAGTGTGTGGAAGTGTAGAGTTTTTCTTTTTTACCCTCACCATGAAGTAATTCCACAAAGTTAAGCCTGAAACTATTAGCTTTACTGCTCTGAAGCCAATGGTTCAAAATATTATTGAAAAATGACCCTTAACTTTGATTTGGAGTGTATTTTAATCAGAAGAGAAATGTGAAACTACCAATATCGATGAGTTGTGGTGTCTTATATATTCTTCATTGACCCCTTCATACATTTTCAAGGATTAAGATAGTTAATGAAAACAAAATTTTTAAAGAACTAAAGAGGATGCTATAATCATTTGTCTTGACATTTACATTCTATAATTAACCAATCTATTGCTACTAAGCTTTTCCAAATATTTTCCCCAAGATAAAGTCTTCTCTGCAAGATTCATGAGAGCTGTTTTACTTTTCTTGAAATAGAAAGTCAGAGAATATTAAAGGTTTTCCCAATTCTCATTTGGCATAATATTTTTTCCAGATCAAGTGTGTCTTCCTCCAGTGGCTGCCATGGATCTTGGGTATGAGTCGTCCAGGGAAGAAGATTACCAGAAAAACGATTCTAATGAGCAACCGTATGAAAGAGTTAGAACTAAAAGAGCGGTCCTCCAAGTCCCTTCTAGCAAATGTCTTAGACATTGATGATGACTTCCGTCATGGTGGTACCTTACAATCCAACAGTGCTGCAGCATCAGCTGCCGTTGCCTCTGCCCCAGCTACATCCTTGTTTCGTGGTGTTTCCTCTTCTGGATCTGGACTTGCTGTTTCTGCTGCAGGGAGTGGATCTATTCCAGGCACAGGTGCTTTCACTGCAACTCCCGATGATGCCGCATCCGCAGCCGCTGCAGCCGCAGCAGTGGCTGCTGCTGCAGCCGCTGCATCTGCAGCTTCCCGACGTTTATCTCCCCCACCCTGTGCCCTCACCCAAAGGGAGCTGCAGGCCATTCTGCGAGAGCTTCAGTTTATAACAAACCGCATGCGAAAAGCAGATGAAGAAGCCGAGTTGATAAGTGACTGGAAGTTTGCCGCAATGGTAGTTGACCGTTTTTGCCTCATTGTCTTCACATTATTTACAGTCATTGCTACAGTTGCAGTCCTCCTCTCTGCACCACACATCATTGTCCAGTAACAAAGGTTCAGCCTGCATTATAGGCTTTTTCAGGCCTGTATCTTTTTTGGCACTAACCCCAGAGCACCTTCAAGGTAATTTGGGAACGATGAGCTTTTTTCTATGATGAAAAGTCAGTAGATCAAAGATATTATCCTGCACCAATAGAGGCAATCAAATTCTACAAATGATTCCCTTTAACATCGCCGAGAAAAACTCTCAAAATTAGAAGTGAAAAAGTCAAATGTGTTGGTTACACCCTTTATTGTTCTTGGTGGCAATTCAGAGAACACCAGGGACTAGAAATTGCTGTTAGGGCTGGTCTCTTAACTGCATGTTGTTGTGACAAAACTAATGACATTTTTATATATGGAAATTCAATAGACTGAATTGGTTGCTATATATCAATTTTATAACACTTGTGGTATGTCTAATCGCTCAATCTTTCTGTTTAAGGAGTGAAAGTTAATTGTTAATGATTCCTGAAGATTGAAATTATAGCTGTCCCATAATACACACATAGATTAAAAGCATAGGATGATATTCAGGCTAAATTAGTCTGTTTTAAATGTGGGATATGTTGCATTTTGGTAGTAGGACCAATGTACAAAGTTATATTGTTATAAATGAAGGAAGCCTGTTTACTTCATTCAGAGTGACATCCTTCTATGTTAAACACGAATTAGTCGATATATCTTCAGACAGGTAGGTTTTATAATTATCTTCCCGGTAACAATAATTCATTCTGTGTTGTGAACCATAGGATAATACTCAAGCAATGTTAATAACATGAGTGACTGAAGCAAGATTTTAACAATGGATTTACAAAAAAATTGAAAGGATGATAATTATGGTAATTCAATTTTTATGAAAAATTTGCCAAAATTTTTCATCCACTTAATTAAATTATTAACAATCAGAACAATTGGAGGATAATCTTTCGTGAAAATGCACCATATGCCCCTATACCTGTCTCACAATGAGTGTTTGTAAGTTTATGGTGTATGTCTGTGTATCTGAATCTACAAATATGCCAGGGCATCTATGCAAGAAATTTGGGAAAGTTATTGGAAAAGCCCAACACCCAAGTATAAGATCACAAACCACACTGAAGACCAATTTCCCAACACCTACATGAATGCACAAAATTTTTTCAAGAATGCAAAATGTTGACCTATTATTAATAACCTTATTTTTATGTGTGATTGAATTGCTAATTATAAGAAACTAATGTTTTAGAGATCGACTAGAATTTTTGATGAATGCAAGCCAAGAACTGAAAGTGTCAAGAGTTATATCTCATATGCCTCACAAAACCAAGAATTTGATATTCCAAATGGCTCAAGTTCATAGGTAAAAGTTGAAAAATGCATGATTTTTTGTAAACTACCATAAGCCAATTTTCCATTGCATTTCCATGTTGCTCTTAATCTGTTTCCCAAGTCAACATACTTTGCATCACAGTGATTTTAAGAAATAATTTAATTTTCATGTTAAAATTATGATAAATTCCTGGCTCTAAAACAATTTCCTCAACCAGCACAATAACTGCAAACACTGCTTAAAAGTTTGGCATCATTAAAGTTTTAAAATTGGAAAATTTTTAATATTTGGTTACAAAATAAGTAAACAATTCTTATAATAAAATGTTTAAATGAAAAACCCACACTAACTTAGCATACCTACATGGAAGACAATCTTACAATTAAACATTCCTGTAAGCTTCATTTGCATACCTGTTTTATCTTATAACAATCTGGCGCATATTTTCATAATGCTTCATATAGTCTATATAGTTCATCAAAATTATGTTTACTCTAATGAAAAAGTAATTCATATCCGAGTATGGCTTACAACTCAGGTACATATTTACATAAAAATGTAAATGAAATCATGTTTATTGTGTTATCCCATTAGTAAAGAAATATAAAAGGAATGAGATATTTAAAATGACTGTTAACAAAGGTTGTGTTAATATCTAAATCTTTCATTGCCCTATTAAACATTAGAAGTAACTAAATTTTCAATTTAAAAAGTGATTAAGCTTATTAATTAATTACTTTTAAGGGTTTATCATTTACAGGGATTTTTTAAAGAATGAAACCTATATAGCACATAAAGTATTAATATATTCTTGTATAGAAGTTACTCGGTACCTATCATACTTCTATTACAGAAGTATTTGGTTCAACTGATTTAACAATGAATTTCTTTCCAATACTTTTATTGAATATTTTATTAATTTTCCATTTTCAACTTACTAAGGTCCAATTCAACCAGGTAAAATGCATGTGGATATAAATTTATAAGAACAAACATCTCATCAATAAGGCAGGCTTATGTATAGATTGATTTTGGTTTAAGATGTTGTTTTAATTTGGGAACTTTACTTTAAAATTTCTGAACTTAAAGTGCAGGCCAGCCATTTTAATGATCAGAAATTTTTCAGCTGTAACGTGAACTTCTTTTGTAAAGAATTGCCATTTATGGTATCAACTACTACAGACATTTTATAAAGAACAGTACTGGCAATAAATGGTAGTTCTCAACAAAGGTTATGATAAGTATTTTTAATAACAGCGAACTAGGATGGAAAATATCACTAAACATTTAACCAATGGTATTGGTTGTGTTAGATGAAAATTATTTCCTATTTTGATGAAACTCAATACTGATTCATCAAAAAGGATATCTTAAAATGGAAAATATATTATATTATACTTTAATTTATATGAAAGATCCTCTGGGCAATAAGTAGAAAACACCGGAGTAGATTGAAAAATTTCCCAGATTTTCCTATTTTTGAACTGCTATAAGATGTTTATGCTCAAGTAATACCACGAGTTCTTAAAGCTCTAAAGTTCTTTGAGAATAAGCCAATTAAAAAGCAAAAATTACTGAATAAATCACTTTTCATACAGGAATAATGACAAGTGAATTAGTGCATAAAAGCAATGAAAGATATAATACCTATTCAAGAATAAATCATTTGTTACTAGCTTGCCGCGGGAAAATGATGTAACATTCTTACAATGTAAGTGAAATTTTCAAATGTAATAAAAGACCTTGTTACAACAGTTTGTCAATTTTTTACCAACAATTAAAAAATGATTTTCTATTATCATTATTCAACACAATTAAAATGGCAAAAATGTACCATACACACATGCCCATACATACATACATACACCATACAAACAGAGATACATAAATGCATATAATAGTGTCAAATATGTATTAATAAGTGTAAATGCAAAAATTATAATTTTATGACAATAAAATTTAATACTTTGTATCAAAGATTTTAATACATTATGGGATATACTGAGATTGTGTAAATGAAGTTTTAATATTGAAATGTTTGTTAAATAAATCCTGTGTTTTGATTTGACATATTTTTATAAATGACTTGTAAATGCTAAATGTTTACACCCTATATAAGACATGTCAATTGTTTTTTTAAAAATTACCATCACATCTCATCAACCCAAAACCCAATGTGAAAAGATATCATTATTATATTTGATTCATAACTCCTTCGCATGATATTTCACTTAATAACCCATCTAATAATGAATTATAAAAATCATTCTTTGTTACACTAGAGTCCATCTCTAGCGCAATTTTACAGAATGCTTGCATTCTGTAGAAGTGCTTCATAACCATTACAAGAGCTATAACAATTCTGTAAACGATTTTCCATAAATAAATTTTAAAAGAACTTCTCATTGAGTAATGCATGTATTTGAATAACATAGATAAGTAGTTGAGCATATAAAGGTTTGTAGATGATGTAAAATTTGAAACTGCATGATAAAGTGCCCATTAAGCCTAAATCTCTTCTAGCAGCTCATTTACCAGGAAATATTACTTTGCTGTGACAAAGACTGCATTTAATCATAAATAAAAATGTAATATGGGTGCACACAAAATATTAGCAAAACTTAGTAGTAGATTTTTAATTCTGAAGCCATAGAGCTAGTGGTAAGAGCTCTGAGGTCACTGGCCAGGGGAGTACGTGTGTACAACTTCCTACAAGCCTATCCTAATTTCATATATTTTATTGACTTTTATGAACGTTTTACTACATTCACCTAGTGATGCCTAGTTTCTCACTATCAAGGAAGTTTATTATAAAAATATTTTTAAAACAAATAATATATACACATGCCAAACTTAATACTGGGGGTATAAGCTTCAATAAATTTGCATTGAAGAATAAGCATGTGAATAATTATGATTTTAAAATGCTTCAGCATGCTATGACATGAATGCTAAAGACTTAAACAGTCATTTTAATAATCATATCAGCATCTCATTAGTAATGTGACACAAATTACCATTTTACAAAATATATATTACTCGAATAAATTTAACAGGCACAATCAGAAACATTCCATAAAAATTTTCATTGAAAAAAGCCATAACAAATCTCTCATGATATCACCTATATTATGAGCACATTTAAATCTTTTTACTAAATCTTAAATATTTTATATTTTAAACTAACAACCATGCAATGTCAATGCCATAATTTATGTTCATATGCAGACAGACAACTCACTACTCCAATATAACCCTTGTGTGTGACATTTTTTGAGTAACTCGGTTTTTTTTAGCTGCAGGTTATGTACCATTGTGGAATTTGATTATTTCAGAATCTTCCCAATATTACACACAATGCTGTATAATGCCACAATATGTTTTGCATCAATTTATTTTTTCTTAAAAGTTGCATTTTATACTGTGTCTTTAAAAACCCACATAACTACTTATTTATTATATATTCAGATCTTAATTCTCAGTTGTGTTATTTTTTAAGTTCGCCAACAATGAAGGTTTTTCCATGTGGAGTTGGAACCTATTTAAATTGTAGCACATACACAGAGTTTACTAATACAAGCGTTAAGTCAAAACTTTCAACGTGATGATACATAATTCATAATTCTATTGATAAACATCAGAATATAAGTAATAACTTGCAATTCCAATGCTATATTTTCCACGTTTGGCCAACCTTTGGTAAACTTGATTTTGTAAAACTGACAGACAAACACTTCATAAAAATTATCTCCTCATTAAATTGATGGGATCACTTCTTTATTTTACATATATAAATACAAAATATATGTGGGCAAACAATGAATCAACAGCTTTTTCATCAATGAATATGGCAACATTCCTTTTTCTTCCTTGGTTTAATACAGCAATTTTTTTCAGTTAGAATTACATAAGGAATATTGCAAATTACCATTCCTAAATGCTCAAACTGTTAATATTCTTAGTTTGCCTATGACAAAATATATGATAGTGGATTTATGATATGTCATAAGATTTTTTTCCTTTCATGGAAAATTTCTGTTTACACATGTATGCATAGTAATTCAATTATGTTTGTCAAAAAATTTACAGTAAATAATGAGAAAACAAAAAGATCAAAAGTGTGCATAGGCACTCAGAAAAAGGGTCCCTAATAAATTTCCAATTAAATTAATCATATTCCATTAAAATTAGCCACACCAATCGATGTATATGAACATAATACGACCATAGGTAATTGGAACTAATGTCTTCATTTACAAAGTAACTTCTAGAGAAAGAGAGGAACCATTCAGTGAAACAGAAAGAAATTTCTTCAAAACGCCTTAAGGCAAGCTGGAAGTGAAGGGATTTCTTTTTGCATAACAATCAAAAGGCTTCAAGAATATAACAAATACAATTATAACTTATAGTCATGTCAATAATTTTGATGAAAATGCATGTACCCTTAATACACAGTACATATTTTCTGGCAAGACAGTGAGTATGATGCCATCTGGTACTATTATGTAGATCATTGGACATCGGAAATATAAAGGCTCAAGTGTTCCACTAAGGAGGCAATCCAAAAAGAAGAGATGATAGGGGAATATTCTAAGGTAAATTTGGAAGAGTATGATGCAGAAATTTCTAATGTATCTAAATTAATTAGGTTAAAATTAATATTGCCGTCAATTAGCTAGCCAAAAATACTTTCTGGATACCTAGTATTCCTGATAAATTAATTGCTAGAGGATTTCATTGGTATAGACAATATAATAATGCATTTCATGTTTATACATTGAAGAAAGATGGAGACTGGATGCTTAAAATGAGGGTCACTTACATCTTAATGGTATGAGAAATAATCTTAATCCTACTGAATCCAGATAACTATGTTTACAAAATGCATGGCAACTGTATGTCATGATTATAATGTATAAATGTTAAATAAATTGTTACATAAAGATAATAGTTGATTGGATATATTTGCATATATCTGTTATACAGGAAAATTGAATTTAGAGAACCCAAAATCTTGATGTAAAATGTTGACTAATACCTTAAGAGGTGGATTCTGCTGTTACTACATTAAGTAAAAATTTATAACTGAGTATTCATGAATATCCTCCCTGGAAAACAATTTAACAACATCATCAAAGTAGGGATGAACAGAAACTGAGGCATAGAGAAGAAATTGGTAGGTACATATTTATGAAGCACAAGAGATATATCTTTGGAGTGACAAATACCTGTGCATATTAAATAAGGAGAATAATAATCCATTAATTTGCCTGTGGTAAAACAGTTGAGTAGAGCACCTGCTGTTGACCTTTGCTGTTGAAATTAATCTTTTGCACTTTCGTGGCTTTTATAACTATTACATTGTCACTAGAATTCTTATAAGTATAATTATTACTTGAACATAGATCCTTAAGAGTTTGATAGCTATCATAAAGCATATTTACTAAGTTTGAGGGTCATAGTAAGACACCAGAATTGCTTATTTCAGAGCTAAAAGAGATTTGCTTGTGTTGACAAAGTATTCAGAGGAAACTCAAATAGCCTTGGTCATGATACGCTCTTTATTCCAAGCAATACCTATAATGCATTATAACATGGAAGGCTTTCAATATCCACAGCATCATTAATATTGCAATGTCATAGGTATTCTTAGCATAATAATAATAATAATAAACTTTATTCATCTTAATCATATTTACATATGGTGGATGTCGTCATTTTTGCAGGAACATAATAACACACTACAGAGCACAATATAAAATCAAAAAAAAACATATACATAGATATGACACTAAACACTACACCTTAACTGACACTAGCCACACCACATAGACACTAAACCTTAAAATTTTAGGCTAGTAAAATCAAGCTCATAATACTCCTCCATTGAGTATAGAGGATTGGAGCTAAGCCAATCACGCAGCACCCTTTGGAACACCACACTGTGGGCTGACTTCAAAGAATTTGGGATCATATTGAACAACTTGATTGGCAAACCTTCAACTTTATAGGTCTTGTCTAGCCTACAGTGTGGTAAATCCATATTCGACTTTGCTCTCGTGTTATGGCTGTGAACATCAGCCCTAGTCGAGTACATACTTGTGTTTTCTTTTATATGAACTAAAGTATAGAATATATATAAATTGTAGACAGTCATAATTTTTGAGTTTAGAAAGAGAGGTCTACAGTGCTCAAGTGGACATGAGTTATTTAAGATACGGACTGCTTTTTTCTGCATCAGAAGGATTAGCTTAATATCAGATGCATGCCCCCAAAGTCTAATACCATAAGTGATATGTGAGTGAAAGAATGCATAGTAGGCATTAATTAAGTAGTCCTTACTCACATATAATTTCAATTTCCTGAGCAGAAATAGGGTTCGTGCAAGTTTCTTCCTAACATGTAGAATATGGGTACTCCATGTTAACTTGGAGTCTAAATAAAATCCCAGCAGTTTAACAGGGGCAGTATCTGGTGTAGTAGATTTTAGTGTACAGAGAAGATGCTGAGTTTTATCGGGATTCATAAGGAGATTGTTGGCAGAGAACCAATCCACTGCCTTTTTAAGTATAAAGGGAACTCTACTCATCGCATCAGAATGATGGGGGGAGCTATGTAGAAAAGTAGAATCATCCGCATAGAGGACACAGTCAGTAATCATATTGGGGCACAAGTCATTAATCATGACCAGAAATAAAAGGGGTCCTAGCACGGAGCCCTGAGGTAACGTACAGTAAGCAAGCTTCATACTGTACATATGTACAGTAAGCAAGCTTCCAAGTTCTTGATTTTATTTTACTTATTACCTAACTAAAAATAACATTAATGAGTATGGACAAATGGAAAACAGGAGTACAAGTTGTTGAACTCTTCAACACTCCACCATAAATCAAACAAGTCAAGAATACAATGAATTAAATGGAGCAATTGACATAGCAGATTAACAAATAACCTCCTTACAAACACCCACATAAAATATTGGTTGATGCTTCATCAGTTTTGTGTCTCGGGCATTATGCCTCTTCCTGAAACTATTAAATACCAAGGCTGGGCAGTGATTTTTTTGGGTCAGAAATAAAAAATTCCTGAGTAAGAAAATTCCTAAACTGTAAATTATTTCTCAAGTATAGAAGCACTTATTCCATTGAATTGTATTAAGACTATTAATTCAAACAAATCATCATTATGAATATCAAAATAGTATCAATGAGAATGATAAATATAATTAATTACAATGGCAACTGGTAGGATATAGTCAAAATTATTCATTTTTAAATCTATTCTGATTGTTTCCAATGATTTATGAAATTGAGTAACTGGAGGATGATCAGTTCTGAATGAGCTCTCCAAGTGGGAGTTTACTGTCACGACTTGCCAATTAGAGTTGAAATTTTGGAGAAAAATTATAATTAACAATTGCAATATCAATGCAACAATTTCAAAGAGTAAAAATCATTTGCCTCGGCTGGGATTTGAACCCGAATCCGGTAACAGGATGTCTCGGCAGCTCAACTGGCTACAGCACTCGGACAGACAGCGAGGGATCCGGGTTCAAATCCCAGTCAAGGAGAATGATTTTTACACTCTGAAATTGTTGCATTTTAATGCGCATTTAGTGGATGACTCTATTAAAAGTTCTGGTCATGGCATCTCCCAAAGTTTTTTGGTATTGTGATGCCCACTATACTATTTTCATTCGCATAACCCAGATTTCAATATTTCATGTCATCTTCAGGTGAAAATTACATGCATGTTGGCTCTTGTTGATGAGAGGTAGGAAGAGGGGGATTTATAATTTAATTTTTTCATTAAAAATAGTATAGTAGATAAGGCAATTGTTAATTTTCATTTTTATCCAAAATGGAAAGTTTCCACAAAGTTAAGCCTGAAACTATACAGTTCATTAAGAGTTGAAATGGGCTAGTAAAATATTGTTTCAAGGCATTCATTGGGAAGGAAATGGCTCATAAGTGAAAGGTGAGAGGATGATTCAGGGACAACATTCTCAGTTCGTCATATTAGAGAGTACATAATCTATAAAGCATGTGTTTCAAGTTAGAAGACGCCACATTGTTTAGTATTTGTTTTCAATTTGTGAAAATGGAGAAAATTGGTCATCGCTATGTGATACAATACTTTTATTTGAAATGTCTCAGCCAACCAATTCAAAAGTTGAACTGGATTCTACTCTGGGTGAGTCTGCTCCTTCATTTACAACAATAAAATGTCGGGTAGCAGAGTTGAAATTAGGCCACACAAGTTGTAACGGGGAGCATCGCATTGGTTGACCAAGTGAGGTGACGACTCCGGAAACGGAGAAGAAAATCCACCAAGTGATACTGGATTATCGTTGACTAAACGTGCGAGAGTTAGCGGGCATAGTTGGCATTTAAAAAAGTGTCGTACATTGCATACTAACTGAAAATTTGACCATCTGAAAGCTGTGTGCAAGATAGGCGCCGCGTTTGCTCACCCTCGAGCAAAACCAGTGCTGTGAAGATGTTTCAATGGAGTGTTTAGCAAAGTTTCACTGCGACAAAGCTGAATTTTGTGCAGTTTCATAACCATAGATGAAACATGGGTCCATTATTTCATCCCCAAGGCAAAAGAACAATCAAAACAATGGATTCAAAACGGAGAACCGACTCCAAAGAAGGAGAATCACCGTTTCACCTGCAGGCGAGGTCATAGCGTCAGTTTTTTGGGATGCGCTTAAGATAATTTTCATTGACTATCTTGAAAAAGGAAAAACTATCAACGGCGAGTATTATGCGAACTTATTGCAACGTCTGAGGGAAGAAATCAAGCAAAAGCGGTCACATTTCCCTAAGAAGAAAGTTTTGTTTCATCAAGAAAATACACCAGCTCACAAATCCGTTGTTGCAATGGCCAAAATTCATGAATTAAAGTTTGAATTGCTACTTTATGCACCCTATTTGCCAGATTTAGCCCCCCCCGGATTATTATCTGTTCTCAAACTTGAAAAAATGGCTCGGTGGTCAAAGATTTTCCAACCGTGAAGAAGTGATGTCGCCAGTTAATGGCTATTTTGAGGAGCATGACAGTTCTTATTACATAAAGGGTATCCAACTTATTGAACATCGCTGGGAAAAGTGCATAGAGCTGAAATATTATGTTGAAAAATACTTACATTTTTTTCCAAAATTTTTGAGTTTTCTTTGTTAGATTGGGTACTTCTGGGACCACCCTCTTTTTTGCCTAACCACAATGGCATCTCATTGATATCCTAGTCTCTACATCCCCACAAATTTTCTCATATTCCCATGAAATTTAAACTGTGTTTAAGGAGTGTTCATTATGATTAAGCCATTTCACTCACAGATATCTATTATTGCTTTCCCCCATGGTCATTCCTTGTTCCTAAACTGTAGTCCCCTACCTAACTACCATCTCACATTCAATAGCACTTTTTCATTCAATACTACTGCCAATCCTCATCCCTCATATTACTCTACAAATAATGCTCCAGGAATGCCTGCTATCCAGTCATTACATAAATATTACACCCTTCTAAAATAACAATATTTTCTCTTTCCATCTTCTGGTTTATATTTTCTAAATGTAACACAGTAGTAGTAGCTTTAGGGAAGGTGAGCGATAGCTGAGGTCATTTATGCCCTTAGGGGTGGATGAGAAAGTAGAAGGGTGGAGAGAAACCCAGCATTGGCATCAGCCTACTCCCAAAGAAAGGTGCTAAGGGCTCCGCATTTTAACGTCACATCCAACAGATGCCATACTCACTTTAAGTGATCTCTACAAAGCACCTCAAGTAGGTATCGGGATGACACTGAGAAAGATCTGCCATCTCCAGGAGTCAAACCTGGGCCCTCTGGGTAGGAAGCCAGTATGCTATCCACTGCATCATCCCAATTCTCTTATATTTTCTAATTTCTCCATCCTTAAAAGCATTCAAAGATTCCAAGTCTGTATTCTAATTGTTTCCGTACTCTTCTGTTTCTTCTTTTATCCTGCTGTTATTAATTCTGCTTTGCAAGGAATCCACATGATGATGACCATGGCACTGTGTTGTACTTGGCCTCTCCTGCTGTCAGGCACAAAACACAGCCCAATAGGCTGAGTTCTATAGCTTCTGGGATTCATTATCATTAATATTTCCATCACTTTTTGTGGGATTAATAATGGAGGAGGTTTCCTGCTGCCTTCCTCAATAGTCTATTGAATATGACACCATCACTCCAGTGATCATCCCACTGAGGTTAGAGGTCTTCACAACTGCCTCTAACTGAGGCAAAGATCCTGAGAAGATTACCTTTTATCTGGCTACTACCCTTTGGCCTATCTGGCATGAGTGACCCTGCTAGAAGCAATTATTATTACTCCTAACAGCAAAATCCCAGGGACCATCAGAGCTCACAAGTCCTTCCACCACATCAATGATGGAGTCTATGGGGAGGGAAGTATTCTATTGCTATTAGTATAAATTTGCTTCGTAAAAGTTTACAAATACGTCAACATGCTACATACTTTTTAAGTTTGTCCAATACTTGTATATTATCTTTTCACATTCTTATGTATAATACTCAATGCAATCATGAAATGAGAATCAAGCATTTAATGATTAGAACAAATATATGTAATTATCTACTTGTAGATTGAAATAATTTTCTTTAAATACTGGTATGAATGAGAATGTATTTTTCAAAATGTAAGTAGACTTTTTTTGAAGAAATTTATGAAGTAAATGGGAACACTCCATTTATTTGAATTCTAGCGACCTTCTTTTGTCAATAAGTTAGCAATGCATTGCCTGTGTTCCAAAATTAATGAAACATGGAATTAAAATTTACTCTCAAAGATATTTTGGTTATGCTTAAAAATTAAATTTCATTAACCAATGTTTACACATTAAAAACTCTCTGATACCATAATAATCTTTTAACCAACAAAATATAAACTTAAGTTCATCAGATGATGTGGAAAGGTACTATTTTTCAGCTGTTTATTCATGGGGATTGATAAAACAGGATCAGTCAACAGGGCCTATAAGTTAATTATCAACGTCAACAGCAAATAAGAAAATGGGGAAATAAAATACTTTGACAGGGAAAGTAGCTCAAGTATTAGTATATTGTATAAATAACTTTGCTTAAACAAAAAATACTTACAACCTGATTTTATAAATATCACAATGAAAACAATTTTTTAAAAAACATTTCCTTGATTTGTACTGTCGACATGTAGGCTTATGCCTTTTCAATTTCATTCAACTCTTCTATGTTTGTTATTCCCATTTGCTCCTTCTCTTTCCAATACTGGTAATTGGCCTTCAAATATTGAATTAGTTCAGGCATGTCAATGAAAGCTGCAAATAAGAGCAATCATCATTATAAAAAATATTTAATAAAGTCATTTACTAGATATAATAAACATGATATCGCATATTTATCATCAATGAGACATGAAAATTGTTGATTAGGACTGATTGGCTATCATTATCTCAAACGTAAGGCAGTACTTTCAATACGACAAAACGGATATGCCTGGGGGAAGATAAATTATTAAAAAAAGAATAGGTGCGTGAAGAATTGAACTATACAAAAAGAGAATAATGGTCTGGATGACTACTCAGTTGGGAAAATTGGGGGGCAAATGTTCCTATTCGGAATAATGAAACCCAATTACAATGTTACGCACAATATTGTTACCATATCTTAAGCACAACATCATCAAAGGTAGGGCATAAAACAGACAGCAATTCCTATCAATCTGAGGTTTTAATTTCACAGAGGAGAGGAAAGTTAATGAGCAAATTAAGGTCCCACGTCAGATGAAAGACTGTACAGTGAAAACTCAAATTTACATTTGTTTCAAGGGGTCAGGGAAAAATATGTAAAAATCAACTAATAATTATAACTACAATTGAGGATGGGGTGACAAATATTTTGCAAAATTGGCAAAAGGTTACAATGAAAATTTTGGAGAATGATTTCTCATAATAGGGAGGTTTCCTATATAACATAAGGTTTCCTATATTTGTATCTTGCAGAGTATCCTGATTCTTTCAAGCTTTTCCAAGCATTTCAATCAATATTAAATTTAAATAACATGTAACTAAAGTCAGTCAAGTGGACTGCATTGATATATGAGGAGGGCTATCTGGGCCATGCAATATCATGTAAATTCTAGAATTATGTTAATTTTGGATCTGTAAATTTGAGGATTCACTGTATATGTATGAATTGTTGGGAAAAATAAATTTGAATCGTCAATGCTTCAAGTAAGAGGGCTAATGTTGCCATAAGTTCGTGGTTAGAAAATTACCAAATTAATAAAGTAACACTAATTCATATTTTCAATTTTAGGGTTATCCTACCGTGAAAACATGCCCACTTATTTTTAATCTGAATGTATAACTAACCAAAATGCATAAAGAAAATGAAACAGTTATTAAAAATAAAAAGAGTATGAGCTTTCTCAAATGGTGCATCAACAGCTCTAGTTCCAACATACATTTCATAAATGGATAGGTAAATCTTGAAAGGCTAGTGAAATGAGAAAACAATAATAGAGAATAACTATTAAAATGATACATACCTCCCCAAGCTTCAAACATGTCATTTATGATATATTCTACAAAACCAATTTGTGATTTTGGTATTGAGCACGTGGCACGATCAAAAACTGGCATGACAACTGGAAGATTATTTTCCTTCTCTTCATCAGTCTAGCATTTTGAAAAAAAAAGTTTTAGTTTACAGCAGAGCATTAAGCCTTAATTTAGTCAATGGTATGCATCTCATTTTAATATATAGTGAAGTGAAAATAACTAATTCTAAAAACAAATGCAGTAAACTCGAGATTATCCATGAGTGGATTACATTTTTTTTGGATTATCTGTGCTACTCTCTCTCTCTTCGCAGCACCTCAAAATTTCAACCCTTTTAGTGCAAGCCTATTTTCCCTGGTATACATGAGAAATGCCAGGGCTGCTTGGATAAAAAATCTGCACTTAGAAATTTATATAAAGCTTAATATTGGTAAAAATTTTAAACAGTTAAAAATACCATAGCAAAATTCGATGATGTAAATATCTCGTCTACACATTTAGAAAAAAATATAAGTTTCTACTAAAATTACTTAGCTCACACAAGCAGTTTAATACTTTTGACATTATATATTAAATATGTAGCTCCATTCAGTCATATATAATGTTCATTTCTAATATTTCATCAAAGGCCATCTCATTACCAAGTAGTAGTGGTGGAGACCTATGTGGTACATCACCTGGTTGAAATATTCCTCTGCTATTCTTTTAGTCCATTCTACACACAGCTTCAATGGTCTGGAGGGATTTGACACATCAGCACATTTTATGAGCATTCTTTTGATCAATGCAACATTTTCAGGGGTGCTTGTATAACCAAACTCAGATGCATCACAAGCCACCTAAAAAATTAAAGAGACATTATTTCCAAAAACTGTTTGTTTCAAACTCAATATCCATAACCATTAGAATAAAAATGACTAGCTGACATTCTCTTGCTGAAAGAAGGACTCTTTTTGATTAACAGTTCAGAAAACTAAAACAACTAAACATTCACATCCAGGTGACAATAGGTTGACAGTTGCCACAGAAGTTTTAACTTATGGCAATTATTTTCACACATCGTATTGTCATTCCCCTTCCCAAAGGACCACAACTTTGAATCAGTGGAAGGGCTTACGTGTTCTGATGAACCCTAGGGTTGCACAGGTGAGATCAATGATATTTCTTACCAAAAGGGTTATCTATGCCAAAGAGGACAAAGGGTATGAGCCAGACGAAAGAAAGCCCATGCAGTTTCTGCCCCTCAGTGAGGCAGTTGCAAAGACATCTGCCCCATGTGGGATGGCCATCTAAGTGATGACGTCAAGTGAAAAGACTATTAAGGAAGGTAAGGGGAAATTATTTCAATTATTTATCTTATAAATCAATGATGGACAAAGATTTGATAGTGAGTACTGGCACCAACGGGACTCGGCCCACTGGGTTGTATGCTGTACTGTACTTGACAGCAGGAGAAGCAAAGCTTCCACATTAATTATCGCATGGAATTTTTGCAAGTGGAATCAATAACAGCAGTAGCAAAGAAGGTTCAAAGGGGTATTGAGCCACATAGAATAGGGACTTTGAATGTTGGGGCAGTTCTAAGGACAGAAAAATTAGAAAATATAATGCATGAGATAGCAAGATTAAATATAAATACATTATGGTTGTGCAGGGTAAGATGGAAGAATAATGGGGATTATTGGAATGGTAGTTAAAGAGCTAGGTTGAGAGGAAGAGATCCAGCAATGGGTAGTCGTAGTATTGAACACAAAAGTATGAATGTGAAAATACAAAGAAGATCAGTAACCATTTAGAAGTTGAGTGATTACATTCATTCATAAAAAGTAACCCGAGATACTCCTAGGAATTAGATAGGGTCAGTTTCCATCCCTTTTATCAGAAAGTTAAACTGCAGAATTATCGTGAGAGATATATTGCATGGAAACAATAAACTAACCAGCAGGATTTAATGCAGAAGCTCAGCAGTAGATATTATTTTCACTTTAAAGCTGATGTTGGTGAACGTATTACAAGTCGCAAGAGATGCATGTTGCTTCAATCAATTTACAGAAGGTACATGATAATACTCCCATAAGTCATCTTTTCGAAAATTTAGTTCTAAAAATTATGTCCGCATTTGGTTGCTGTAGTCAGGAATCTATACACAATTAATGTATAACAAGTAAAGCAGGAAATACTAATGAATAAGTTTCACATCAATCAATGGCTACAACAGAAATGTGGATTATCTTCAACACTTTTTACATCATATCTTGGTTCACAAGAACTGTAGGAGTATGCCAGATTTTTTAGGTGATGACAAAACATTTATGCACTTCGTACTTTTCAGATGACCATATTGTTGTAGCAGAAGATGAAGGCATTTTAGCAAGGCATAAAACTGAGAGGATAGATAATCCATTAATGGAATGAGAGAAGACAAGAAGAAGTGTCCTTTAATGAGTTTGGAAATGGTAAAGATGAAATATAATAATTGAAGGAATGAATAATGGCAGAAACCTGGTCAGTGTACTGCAGTCAGTTATTTAAATAGAAGAGTGGGTGTAAATACAAAGAATAGAAGATATGGATTGCTAATACAGAGTTTTATGTCATAAGGAACTGAGAAATAGGATTGAAACAGTAAGGGTAAACATCCCTAGATGGCAATCAAAATGGATTTTTTGTAGCATAACATACAAAAGACTAGCTTGGAAAGATGAGAAATAGTGAAATAAGGGAAAAAATGGGAAACCTGGGATATGGAAAATTAAATGAGATACTGCAATTAGGGCTTGAAATATCTGGTGTAAAGTTTTCATCCATCGTATACACCATGAGGCCTGAGAAGAAATAAAATTTTAGACAATGAATTATGAAAGCAGTGAATTAAAAAATAGTACTAAGGGCTAAAAAATATAAATTGCAAGCTTGCCTCCATAGAAAATCCATCCTCATCTCTGGATGCTGGTTTTGTGAATGCATTTACAAACTTTGTCATGTGCTCAAAGTGTTTTGTCATTTCTGTGGCTAAAACCATGTCAATGATGCTCTGTCGTAGGATTTTATATTTGTCACTATCTAAACCTGTTACAAAGCAAGGAAATAATTAAAAACATGTTATTGATAGTTATGCATAATATTTGCACATAAATAATTAATTCTACCTTTAAAAATGTTGACACGGTCATCAGATAATGTTAATTTGAAGGTCAATGCTGAATGGTGTGACTCAAGAACACTTAAGTCATTATAAAGAATTGCTAGTTCATTACTGGAGTTAATAAGGAATGCACTGAAATCAAAAGGAAAATCATATATACATAAAGATCACAAAATATAAATGGAATTTTGTCGAAGAACAATTTTAAAATTATAAGTTTGAAATTTAAAATACTTCAAAAATGCTGAACTTTTGACATCTTGTTTCTCACTAGTTTGTTTAAAATTCCATTACAAATGATGGGTAAATACTAAAAGGTCAACATTTTCCAGCAGCATGCATTCGAACATGCCTTACAGAGCAAGTGAAAATTGAGAGCAATGAATCACAACTCTGAAGATGAAAGTCTTGAGCATCATTGTAATGATCAATTATGATTGGATAAAATACATTAATGGTTCAGGTTCTTTTGTAGTTTCCTATGATAATGGCTCAGCAAGTTTATAATTCAGGCAACAACAATTTTCTTCAGTCCAACTATTTATGCAGACAGTCATGAATAACAAGAAATTTTAAGACACCACATGTTTTTCGAATGAACTAAGTGAATTCTAAACTGCTCAGAGTAACAATTGTAATAAAGTTGTTAACATAGTTAATGACTCCTCAAATGCAAATTTTGAATCAAAATCAAAATAAAATAATTATAAATGATTAAGTAATATAAAATAGCAAATAAAGATTTGAAAGCTGCTTAAACAGAGTGCTATGTTAAATGATGAAAGCAAGAACATTGCAAAACACCTGGAAGAGGAAGACTCCTCACAGTACCTAAAACTAGAATCTCTCTATCTTAAGGAAATTCCAGGATATAAAGATTGCCATCAAAACTGAGGAAGTGAGTTAAATAGATCCATTTAGAGAACAGTTATTTCCCTAACAATATATGTATGGCTAAGTTGAAAGAATACATGTCAAATATTTTTCTAATTTTATTTATATATTTCTTCAAGTGGTAATTTTTAAGAAATTGCACCAGTCAGTGGTTCTTTACCTTGACTTTCCAGGGTGATCTATGTCATGGACTGTTGCTGCAATCAAACAGGCTACCTCATCTAAAGGCTCAAACATATCTTTAAGGCAGGCATGCTCTAGAAACACTGCTGTTGCTTGAAGAACATCAGCTGCATGGGTTGAATTATGATAAGAATTGTTACCATGGTAATTGGCTTCCACTAAATTTAGCCAATTCTGCAGTGTGGTTTCATCAATGTTAAGCACCTGAGGCACATCAAAGCGGCAGAATAACTTCAATCCCAGCCAAACAAGTGGTCTGAAATAATTATTACAATGATGTTGTTAAATGAATATATCTGTTTGCTATTCATAAGACAAAGATATAAAATTAGAACAACTTGAATGAATTTGCAAACAAGCTAAATGTCCCAAATCTAATGTCCTCTTAACTATTCCTAACAGTAATATAATGATGCAAAAGTAATAATTTGAAAATATGGCCAATTGGGGTAGATAAATAAATCTATCAATCACAAAACATCAGGAAGGATTGTATGGTTACTCACAATAATACAGCAAACTATCAATGTATCAGTGTCCTCACAGTAATATAGCTCCCATCTTCTTAAATCAATAATAATACTTTGTTCATTTGAAAAATGGTACAACCATATTAAATGTCATCAGTATAAATTAGTTCTTAAATATAAGTAAGATTGTCACAGAAGAATTCATCCAATGAATCAAGTGGGTTAGCAAGTAGCCAGGTATATGCCCTATTCTTGAAACTCTGGATACAGTCTAATTTCAACCGAGTATGCAGATAGTTATACAGCCGAATGTTCATATTATGAAAAGTATTGTAGGTTGTTGACAATCTACAGTAAGTGGTGTTTATATCTGATTTACCTCTTGTGGAGTAGTTGTGGATATTAAATCTCAATTGGTAAGTTTCTAGATTAACTTTCACATGAATCAAGGCCTTAAATACATATAAACTAAATACAGTCATGATTCCATACCTAATAAAAAAAAAAGGTTTGCAGGAATCACGTGGTGGTATATTAGCAAGGGAGCGAATAGCCCTCTTTTGTAGTAGCCAAATTTGTTTAACATGTGAGGAATGACCCCATAACTCAACACCATAATTCAAATGACACTGAAAGAAGGCATGGTAAAGTGTTAAACAATACTCATTTGAAATGAGAAAGTTGAGCTTTCCTAACATTTAAACAGCTTTACTCATCCCAGTTGAGTTTTGAATCAATATAAATTCCTAGTATTTTAATAGTTTCAATATCAGTTATTTTTTATTTAAGACGGCAAACAGTATGCTGAGTTTTGTTAGTATTTAAATTAACTTAGCCTGTCTTTGGGTAGTGCTAGATTGTACCTTTGCATCTTCTAGATGTTGACATTTTTGCACAAAATTAGTGTCATCAGCATATAAAACAGATGTAGGTTTCATATGACAGGTCAAATCATTAATCATGATGATGAAAAGTACTTGGCCAAGCACAGAACCCTGTGGTACATCACATTTTACTTTAAGAGCTACAGATTGACAGCCATCAAGTTTGACCAATTGGTGACAATCATCCAAATATGACTTCATTAGTTTCAGTGCAATTCCCTTTACACCATAATACTCTAGCTTTGTTAGTAATATTGAATGATTAACACAGTCGAAAGCCTTACTGAGATCACATAGTGTCACAGAGACTAATTCCTTCTCTTCAAATGCATTAATGAAATAATGCTACGATACAAAGTACCATTCAGTTAACTACATCAAGATTTAAAGTTCTCAAAATTTATGCAAAATCATCATCTAGTCACATCAGTTTTATTCATATTTCTGATCCAAAAGAACCAATTATGATTACATCTTTGAGAAAGGTCAATCGTGAACTTATATAATATTTTATGATTTTAATATATTCAAAGTGATCAATAACCTACAGCACTGGAAATTACCACAAGGTTTACAATATAAAATGTTTAAAAAGGCCTTCAATTACCAGTTATTTTGAAAAAAACTGCAGGAGATGAAGGAACAGTAACTTTTAATGGAATTATCTGCTAATGTGCATCACATTGCAGTAATTTTCAAAGAGTAAAAATAATTCCCCTTAACCAGGATTCGAACTCAGGTCCCTCAGTGTCGAGACAAGTGCTTAGGATGTTTTCTCTTAAAGCTCCCAAGATTTTGGCTAGTAAGAGGATGTTTCAGTAGCTTAAAACACTCAACCAAACATAGGGTTTGGACTCCCAGTCAAGGTGAATGATTTTTACACTTTCAAAATTGTTGCACTGTACCAGTTATTTTGCTACAAATCTTTCTCAGTCTTTTATAGAGGGCACACGTTTATTTCACTTCCATTTTTCTACTTTTGGGCCCAATAACTGCTACTTTTGGAACTACATTGCATTAAGAAGCTCAAACATTCAAAATGGCTTATTATGTTTTAACTCCATTTTTATGTTGAGTAAAACTTCACATTTTAATTTTGATTTTTCCAGAGTTAAAAATTGTGAAATTTTGTATTCCTCAGTTGTATATTTCAGTATTTACCATTACAAAATTACCTACTAAGAAAATAAGTGTCATGATCACAAAAGACATGATCTCATCACATGGGCTCACAATAATATTGTTGATATGCTGTTAGATATAAAAGTGTTGGATTAGTGGGAAATGTCCATGTGCAAACAAAAAGGATTCACATTTTAATATCAAATTTCCTGTACGAGAAAACTATTTTTTCCCAAAATAACAAATAAATTTTGTTCATTTATCAATAAGTATTTGTATTACAGATGGGATGGATGTTCCACTTCTCTTTTTAGTGCTTGGTTTCAGCTCTTGGTTCTAGTTCCAATAGTTCTGGTGATTATCAAGCTACCAACATTTGCAATGTTTACACAGTGAGGATAAGTAAACTTTGTAAAATTAAAAAAAAATATTATCATAGTATTAACAGTTTCATCACATAGTGGCATTTTGACCTCTTTGATGAAACCAGTAGTACTGCGTTAATTCATTTTTTGTTAATTTTACGAAGTTTATCTTATTCCTCAAGATGACTGTTCACGAGGTTGAGTCCAATACCATTGAAAGGAGTAAACAGTCTCAATAATTACCAAAAAAATTATGCCCTATTTAGAAGTTAAATGATTCATGCTATTTTTAAGTTAAAATATAAGTTTTATAAATGTGCACTGTAGAATATTTTTTCAAATCATATTTCAATAAAATGCTCAGTCAATGGTTGGTTTCCTACATTTTTATAGAATTATTCTCATACAAAGCCAAGTAAAGAGATGAAAAGTAGTTTCCAACATTGTTCGAGATGCATAAAAAATAAGTTTCAAGATATTGCATGAACAAAAGACTTTGGGATAAATACCTTTTTTCTACTAAAATAAACTGAAATAAAATATTTTTTCATATAATGAATTTCACATTCATACTTAAGACATATAGTTTAAAATGTACAGAGTTATGTGCATAACACACACAACACATTCATCTGTTTGAATAAACACAAAAGCTTTTACATAGCATTTCTTCACATCATGGGAAGTCACTAATATAACTACAGATAAGCAGGAGTGTAGTTATACCTCATATTTGCAAAATTTTTAAATAAAACTTGAACTCTCATAAGTTTTGACAAACCATGAACAATCTTGGAGAACAATTCTATAAAGATTGAATTTTGTAGCACAATGAGACATTGGTACAGTATTTCAATTTACTTCCTTTCAATATACTTTCAATTTTCTGGAATGAAAGGGAAAGAATAATCCCAGATAATGAAAATTCTCAGTTACTCCACCCCATAAGAAAAGTAGGCACTACACACTGCATCATGGCATTCACTTTTTGTGGCACATACAATGTCATTATCTTCATTATAATTCAAGACACGACATAATTCAGGTTTTCTCAGCATGTGAACATTTTACTTGACAAACTTTCAGAGATAAGAAGGAAAGTATAAAAACTGTTACACAAATAATGAAAAGGCATGATCTCAGGTAGCCTATAATGTAGGAAACTATTTCTCAATAACTATTTGTTATAGTTTATTTATTTTGAACTTGGGAACTTTTCAACTTACAAAACCAGCTCTCAAAATCTTCCTGTGCATTGGTAAGGTAACACCTGAACCTACATATGTTGTGATGAATAAATTCACATACAGGAATACAGTGTTATTATGCAAGTATGACTGGCTTTTGCAAATCATTGTTTTCACTCTATCTCTCCAATATCAAATCACTTGCATAAAATTTCTGAGATATTTTCATGCACAAAGCACGTACATATACCTGAACAAGACCCAGTTCACCAGTTCTACTTTTATTTTGGCTAGTAATATTTTACCAGTTGCTTGCTCTAAGTTTACTAAGCTTCTTCCTTTTTATTCATCCTAAGCTACTTCCTTCATATTCATATTCATACCTCAATGGCTTTTTTCCCCTATGCTGTATATTACTCCAGTAATCTCCACTATCCTTCTATCCCACCTCACACAGCCCTTAAACATCTATATTTCCTTATCCCATCTCTCACTTCATATTCTCTAATTTTCCTGTCCTTGACATTGTCCTAACATTCCAAGCTCCTATTATAATTTATTCGGTCTTCTTCCGCATCTTATGTGCTGCTGCTGTTGGTTTTACTTTGCAAGGATTAAGTGAGATGACGACCACAGAAGCCTTGCCTCTCCTGGTGGGCATGACACACATCTGATTGGGCCAAGTCTAGTAGTAGCCAGGACTTATTTCCCTTATATATAATCATAAAAATCTTGGGAATAATAATTGAGGTGGTTTCCCATTGCCTTCCTCAATAGTGTTTTTAACCTGACACCATCACTCAATGGCCACCCCACTGTGGTCAGATGCCTTTGCAGCCACCTCACTGAGGAACAGACGCTGCGTGGACTACCTTTCGACTACCTAACCTTCAACCTATCTGGCATGGATGACCCTACCAGGAGCAATTATTATTACTCCCGCCAGCACAGCTCTAGGGGTCATCGGAACACACAAGCCCTTCCACCACGTCAAGGTTGTAGCCCATGGGAGGGTGGCTAATTATATGGTAAAGCAAATAAGTGTATCACATGATGAACCCATTATAAAGTAGGGACTCGCTATAATTTTATAAATATTTGTTGGTTGACATTAATGCCTGTCCCTTAGTGCAAGGCCAGAGTACCCCAAGCAATTAGGTACCCTTCTCATTCTACTGCTGGCTTCAAGTCCATTTTTAAACGCTTGTGGCACAGTGCCAATATGCAGTGGAAAATTCTTGTAAAAATAAAAACAGAAAGACAAAATAATACATGTAGCACTTTCTTTGAGGCAAGTGTCAGAACTCAGCCTTCATAACAGCTTTTGACAATTTAAGCTGAAAAAAATACAGCTAAAATTTACAAAAATTAATTGAGATACTCATGTTCCTGGATAAAATCTGCAAAATGACTGCTCCACTTCTATTGAATTCAATTCAATTCAAAATTCCCGTAGAAAGCAAAGATAATATTTAATTTCTTAAGTTGAATTCAATTCTAATATTTTTTTAGTTATGTTAAACGTTGGCACATGTGAATTATTTTATAAACTATTACTTAAAAATTTTCCGCTTATTTTTATGAAATTCTACGAATTTTCCATGCGTAACCAAATTCTGTCTGTTGACTTTTAATAATAAAACCACTTTACTTTTCCACATAAACTTTTTAATTTTTTACTACCCAGGTTTCGTTATAACATAACATCATCAGGTATAACGAAACCTGGGTAGTAAAAAATTAAAAAGTTTATGTGGAAAAGTAAAGTGGTTTTATTATTAAAAGTCAATATGAAGATTTTCCACCAAGTTACGCCAGAAACTGTTTTATTTTTAAAATTCTGTCTGGTTTTCCAGGTCACTAAATACCATTAAAGATGAGCAATGATAGGAGGGCCTTCCCTTGATCTTAATATTATGGCAACATGATGAATGCATCATTTTCTTACTAAGTGATCTGATTTTTAATTAAAAGAGTTGCATGATTCACTTGACTAATTCATATAAAGCGGGAGAAAAATAAAGAATTAAACAATACACTACAATAAATGCATTGTCGGTATTAAAGCAATATGCTACAATCAAGCTTATGCTACAGTATTTGAAACATAGCATAATGGGTATTCCATAGAAAGTTGCCAAGTGGTAGGAATGATGAAAGGTTGAATGTCTTTGTGCCCACAGCTAAAATATCACCCTTTTGCATACGTAATGCCTATGAAAGTGAATAGGAGGATCCTCCACAAGAGACATCACATCAGGAAAAAATGAGGGGTGAAGTAATCCAAATAAGGAGGTTACAAATGGTAAGCATTAAATATGCCAAGAACGTTTTCACATTTTACACAATGAAATAATGGTGTGTTCTGTAATGGGCATGTATTATAACAGAAAGTTATAATATTAAAAAATATACAGTATGTGGTCTTCAAATGCCATATTCAATAGAATTTGCAGTATTTGAACATGAGATCTAGCAATTTAAGCACTACAATGCATTTAGAGTATTCTCTTTTCCATCTGGTATGGTGCTCATAGAGCAAAGAGCATTGTGTAATTTTCCCTTCACTCAAATATAGTATTTTCTGTTTTCACTGAGAAAGCTGATATCCCCATGCAATAGCTACTTATAAATACAATTTGTTATGCTGAGAAAGCAAGTCAAATACTTATATATGTGTAGCTACGAAGGTAGTTGGAAAAGTTCTTGGAATCACCACCAAATGTCAGCACTAGCACAACGAGTTTTCCACATAGCAGTAGGTACTCCTATATGAGTAAACAAGTAATGCATCAATGCTCTGGGAAGAGATCTGTGGTGTGGACTCCTTTCTGTTGTTATTCCCACGTTTTGATTTGTGAAGATGGAAAAAAATTGAGAATTGAGCAGTGATTGAATACTTCGTAAAGGAAAGTATGAAAGCAAATGAAATTCATGTCGACTTTCAGCACTCTGGGGGACTCTGCTCCTTCATATTCAACTGTTGTCACGTGGACAAACGAGTTTAAGTTTGGTCAGGATGGCTTAGATGATGATCCACATAGTGGTCAGCCAAAATGTGCCACTACCCAAGAAATTATTGCATCAATGCATGAAATGGTCATGAAGGATCACAGACTGTAAGTGCAAGAAATCACTGAAACTGTATGGATGTCATCTGAATGGGCATACCACATTTTAACAGTGGAATTGGATATGAGAAAATCATCTGCTAGATGGATGCCGAGACTCTTGATGCAGGATCACGAACTCATCAGAATTGAGATTTCCGAACAATGTTTGATCCATCTTAAGAGCAATCAACAAGATTTTCTGTGCTGGTTGGTAACTACAGTGATATTTGGGTCCACTACCATACTCCAGAGATAAAACATCAGTCAAAGCAGTGGAAGCATGTTGATTCACCACCACCAAAGAAAGCAAAGGCAATACTGTTGGCCAAAAAGGTGATGGCTTCAGTTTTCTGGGATGCAAAAAGGATTCTGGTGATAGATTATCTTCCCACTTGTCAAAACAATTACTGGAAAATTGTATGCTAATCTCCTGGACCAACTACAGAAAAAGATACATGAATGAGGCCAGGTTTGGCAAGGAAGAAAGTCATCCTTCATCAAGACAATGCACGTCCACACACAAGTGCTGCTGCCATGGCAAAAATATTAGAACAAAGATACAAATTGTCACCACACCTGCCTTATTCACCTGATTTGGCTCCATCAAATTTTCATCTCTTCCCCAAAATCAAAATTTTCTTGGGTGGCTGGAGATTCTCTTCAAAAAAAGAACCAACAGCCAAAGTAGATGGATATTTTGTAGGCCTGAAGGAATGTAATTTTTGAAATGGGATTAAGACATTGGAATATTGCTGGAACAAGTGTATTAGTGTGAAGGGAGACTACATTGAAAAATAAAAAAGTTTCACTGAGGTAAGTCATTTATTTCTATTCCACTCCAAGAACTTTTCTAATTACCCTTGTATTATGGCCCATTTTAAGCAGTGAAGAGGCATGATTGACATCGATGTTTAACCTTCCATGATGTTTGCACAATTATTTAAATAGAAACAGAAAACAAGCAGAGTAACTTTTGCCACAAAATACCAAGAGTTGAGGTGGAATTAATAAACTTTAAGTATCATTCCACAAACACAAGATAGTCATGACTATGATCAATAAAATATTTTCAGACTAAAATTATTAATAGATGCAGAGAAACTTTTGAGCACAAGGTGCTTTGAAATTTTTTAATACTACTGAAGAAAAATATGTAAAACTTGTAACTGGTAATGCTTTTTTAATTGGTAAATCCTTAAACAAGGATGTATTGTATGTGGCTTAAACTGGAGTTTTAAATTAAATGTACCCATAATTGTAATTTTAAAGAAAAAAATCATACTTGAAATGAGAAAGACTCTCCAACTTAAAAATATCAAATTCCCACAGAAGATCTGATTCAAGCAATTCTTGAAGATTGGCTGGAACAACTGCAATCGCAGGCAAAGAGCCACGAGGGAAAACAGATCCTCGGTGACTCTTAACGGTTGATTCACTCGAGCTTCGCCGGGTTGAGAGTGGTTTTGGGCCTTGCTGAATCAAAATCCACAACAGTAGAAATAATAAGTGAAGATGAAATTTTATTAATAGCAAGCTTACACATTGGTTTGTATATAACCTAAAATATTACAAATTCTGATGTAACTGCATGGTTAGATAAATACACTCATAAAGACATGGTTTTTTTAATACACATAAAATGGAAGAATTAGGAATAGGGAAAAAGTTACGTGGATAATACTGCACTTAAAGCTCTAGTAAAATACAGCATTATTTTGAAGATTTGGTTGATGAAAAATTCAGCTCTGATAGAAATTAAAACAAAAACATGACCACTGGAGTGCTCAATTCCAAGTAAGATGTTTAAGAGTATCAGTCCATCCATATCCACTAAAATAAATGAAAGCATTTCAATAATGCACACGTAGTTGGAAGGAGCGTCATTAATGAACAGGAAAAAGGGTGCATGGCTTTAGGCCATTTAAATTAATTGTATTCAACAGAATAAAGCTGAACAATTTCCTTAACGTATGCTATCATTTTATTCTATTATTTCACAGTTCATTTCCCAAGGAGAATATTTAAAGAAGACTAATAGCCATTTTTTACATGCCTTCAGTTAAGAATGATGCATTTTGCATTTAGGTCATAGAATTTTCAACAGGTAGACTTCCAAGCAACTCTATGGCATATTTATTTGTTTTTTGTACCAAATATGTACTCCATGAATTGCAAAAGGAAGGAACTAGGGATCAGGTCCAGGGGAATAAAATTTCAGGACTGGTGCGGCAATATAAACCATCCTGTCCCTAGAATCAGGAAGGCTAGTTGACTGCTATCTCACAATATGTAGTGCTGCATCTATAGATGTTCTCTTCCCATGACTACAGAGATGTAGATGGGGTAAATCAGGCAGAACTTAGATTGTTCATCTACTCTGGTATCATTTAGAAAAGGAATATCATGGATTTAATCCCCATGGCTTAAATATTCCAGAGGATTTTAGATAAATAGTGATCTGAGTAGATTGATGGATCAGAAATAGTAATTTCTATAAGATATTACAAATAGGTCGAAAGGATATTACCCATAGGTCTAAAATTTAAAAAAAGGCATTTATAGAGTGAGAGGAAATGTTCATTTTATTAGGTGATAAGGTAGCAATGCCAACAATAGCTGGTACATGAGATTGAAGAACTTCCATGTTTATAGTCTTGATAAACTACTAATAAGAAATTGTTCCCACTCAAAAGATGAGTAAAAGACAGTCATTTCTTTCAGAAATCTTCCAGAATAATTATTCTTATATGCAAATTCAGAGTAATAAGTAAAGATAGTTTAATTAAGAAAATAGCAATTGTAGAAGGAAAGAAGTTCATACTATAGCTGAACAATGTACCCGAATGAGAGTATGTGTTTCGCTAAAGAAATGAATACATGCATAAACTCCAAATGATGCAGTTTCAATTCACCCTCATGAATTCTAATGAGTTGGAATACATGTTATGATTTTATTTCTTTGTAATGGTGCCCATGATTTGAAGTTAAAATTGACCAATTTTTTTCCATAACTTTCAATTAAATAGTATTTATTCCTTTACCTCATTATTAGAGAGTGGCTCAGATTTATTTAAATGAACCTCACAAGAGTAAAGGTGACAGGGCTTCTTGCAAACATTGACTGAGTCCAGCTAGATGTTGCCAAATTTAGTTCCTTGGATCAAGTTAATATTTAAGAGTTCAATTTATACTTAAGGTAATTTATTCGCATCAATAAAAAAAGCAAATGTCTTATTTTTCATTACAAATATCATTTTACTAGTGACAATATGAATAAAATAATTTACTTTTTTTGTAATAGGGTATAAGACTAATAAATGGGGCGATCTTTTTTAAGTAACTATTACTAAGAAATAACTAAGATACCTAAAGAATTTTTTTAATCAACATATTAATTGATCCCAAGGTACACGATGTTGTAAATTAGAGATATTAATGTTGATTTGTTTCGTTTCAGGAAGTTGTAGGATGTGAAGTAACCTGCAGTATGGAGAAGATAGAGGCTCGCAGTGTGATTAAGTTCTTCCATTTGAAAGGTTATAATGCCTGCCAAATTCACAATGAAATGATGGCTGTTTATGGAAATGATAGCCCTTCATTTGACACAGTTGTGAGGTGATGAAGGAATTTTCAAACTCGCCACATTTCCCTCGCAAACAAACCAAGAAGCAGAAGACCATCACTTGCACATAATGCTGCCACAGTGAAGAAAGTGGAGGGCTTCATCCTTATATCACACCAAAGAGCAACCATCCAAATGATCACGAACGAGACTGATCTTAGCTCTGGCAATATGTGAAAAATTATTGACAAAACGCTGCACATGTCTAAGGTTTCAGCTCACAGGATTACACAACTACTGACTCCTTTTCATAACCAAACATGGTTGTGCAACAACCTGCAATTGCGACCATGGTACAAGCGGCAATCAAAGCAATGTGGTTTTGAAATTTTGTCACATCTAGCATATTCTCCTGATGTCACCCCAAGCAACGTTTTGTTATTCCCAGAACTCAAAAAACTAATGTGGGATAGGAGATTCGACCACATAAATGGCATTATTCAAGAGGATGCCATGAGAAATGTATGCCTCTGGATGGTGACCATGTAGAGAAGTCTTAAGAACAAAAAATAAAAATTAAGATTTCATCTCAATTATTTTTTAGTAATGATTAAATGTTTACGACACCCCCCTCGTAAGTGGTATAAGGTCTAGTTCAACCAGTACAACAAAAATAAATTTTTAACAAGATTAGCTTCTATAAAATGTATCACAATAAAAGAAATAATAAAATGGTTTCATAAAAATTTTATACCTTAAAAATATGGGAAGTTGTAGAAGAGCATTGAATTCTGGCGTAAACCAATTGGAATAAAATGGAAGAGGAATTACACATGGCATGTTGAGAGAAACTGACAAAAGGGATAGGATAACACACCAGGCACATTGTGGACATACTGTATTAAGACAGATTTTGGGAGATTTTTCCCATTAAAACTTAATAGCAAAAATATAATGAGATAGTCATCCATATTTTCAGATTAATTTAAAAAGACATTTCCTTTTATTTCAACTCTAATTTTCATGAGTTTAAGTTTGCCTTGAATTTAGACAGATTTCACTTTTTTTTTTATTTGCTTATGTTTGAGTTTTCCTTGCCTCACTAGACAGTTTTTAAATTATTTTTTCTTTAGTTTAAAAATTGTTCCTAATGATTTTACATAACTGCCCACCTTTTTCTGGTATTCAAGTTTTTTTCCAGTTCAGTATTCATAATTACAGTCCATCCAGAGTAATAGACCAATATTTTTTGCCTCAAACTCTAAAATGCTGAAGATTTGACATAAATCATACAATTGTGTTCATGTTAAATTGGATATCAAGAGTAATCACATACACATGCTACTACAAAAAATAAAATGAAGCCATACATACTGATAATAGAGCTCCAATAAGGTCATTAGTGACTGGATCATCTGGGCAAACATTTTCCTCTGTCAGGCGTGGAGAATATAGCTCATTGCTGCGAAGCATATCGATTATCTGGAGGAAAAATTCATAGTGATAAAAATGCACTGAGAAAGAATATTACGTCAGGATTATAAATTTCTAACTATATACGAGTATATCATATATGCAAGTTTAAAATTATAATGGGAAAACATATTCTCAGCTCATAATTTAAGAATTTCAAAATGATGTGACAGGGAAATCTACACAAAGATGCCCTCACAAAGATGTCATGCAGTGATGAACTGCAGGTAATATTTAGCCTAAGAGACTGGTTTCTTTTAATCAGAAGGATAGGTAATATTTTATTAACACTGGTCTTTTGTCAACATTGCAGGAGTTTTACAGTGGTATAAAATGCATACTTTCTCCAAAGTGCCAGAAAATGTGATTGGAAAAGTTTGTATACAACTCAAAAATCATTCCTGGCTATTATAGTGTCAATCCCTGTTGCCATACACTATTTTTTATATGATGCGTCAGAAACATAGCAGTGCCATATTTGCATCAAGTTGAAATTTAACTCCTGTAAACACATTTGCATTTGATAACAATTCAAGGCCAATCAAATGGAATAGGTTAATGAGTTCGACCTTTTGCCCATGCCAACAAATACTGATCCCCAATCCATTGAAGAAGCCACCAGTCAAAAACAAGAAGATGTGAAAGAGTTGTACTTCTGTATATCAGGAAAGTAAGAGCAAAATATTTGTTTTTCATGAGTTACCCACTTTTTAAGTCATAATAAAAATATCATTTCCCCAATACTTAGAAAATTTTTCAAAATCCCACGAAAATGTTTTTTTGAATTCATAAAAAGAAATATGCTTGTGGCATAAGTTGACACTAATTATCTGAGGAAAATTATAGACTAACTTCAGCTTTATGTGGCATTACCAGACTCATAGTAGTGGAAGAAGTATTGCCAAGTACAATTTCCCCATCACTCACAAAAGGTGTCTTCCCAGAGAGAATTTCTTCAAAATAGATATTATTCTTATCTTGGTTTTATATTTCTCTAATCCATAAGTCACCACTGTTTAAAATCACTACTTCCCTCACATTCCTTTAGATAGAAATTGATACAAAATGGACGGAATGAAAAGATGAAATGATTTTGCACCTGCTGCTTCAGTTTGCATTAAGCACTTGTTCCGCTAGTGTTGCCAGTGATCACAGATTTTTCCAAACTTGTGTTCAGATATATTATTTGTGATTTCTTTGGTAAAATGTAATAATATTTAGTGCATACTTTTGAAAATGTCCCTGAAGAAAAATCCACAGGAAGACATCCATAAAAGAATAAAAATAACAGTAGAAATGAAATTTAAAACCATCAAAAAGTGAGAATGAGGTGTGAAAATCACTGATATATCATACACATATGACTGGTTGAACAAGAACAAGAAAAAAATTATGAAGATAGACGCTTCAAAGTTAGCGACAAGAATATGAACATCATGGCTACGCATTATCAACAATGTACAAAGGTTACTTCTCAGATGGATAAACAAAAAAAAACTGCAAGGTGATGGTATCAAGAAGAACATCATTTATCAGAAAGAGAAATCGATTTTTGATGACTCGTTCAGAAGATGCCATGATCACCAATGGCCGAAAAATAAGCGTTTTAAGGGAAGCCGTATGTGGTTCAAGAGGAGTAACCCAGCATCCATGAGGCATGGTGAAGGAGTGAGCTCTCACTTAAAGGCATCAGAGAACTTCATCGCTGACTTCAAGAATCTCATAGATTCTAAGGGTTCCCTTGAGCAACAGGATTTTAATTGTGATGAGATGGGTCTCTTCTGGAAAAAGATGCCAAAGAGAACCTACATTACAGCAGAGAAGAATGCAACCACAAGCCAATGAAAAACCATCTCACAATGTTATTTTGTGCCAATACAAACAGTGATTTGAAAATCAAGCCCCCACTAGTTTACCATTTGGAAATTTCACAGGTCTTCAAGAAGTGTCAAGCTCAAAAGAGCAAGCAAAAGGTGATCTGGAGGTCACGAGAAAGCATGCGAAGCTGTTGCATCTTACCATGTGTGCAAAGCATCACTCCTATACGGCTGTGGCTACAAGAGCTAGAAATCTATTTAATAATAATGCTGTGTTGCATTTTCACACAATTTTGAAGTGTTGGCAATAAAAAGTCTCTCAACAGTTTTCTAAGAAAAAAGAACAAGGAATGTATCATAAACTAATATTTTCATTTATTTTTTGTTTTCTGCAAATTAAATTTTCATTCCAGGTTGGTTCATTCTGCGACAGAAGAAAAGATGATGATTCACAATCCTAAACAATGTACACACAATTTTCTTTGAATAAACCTTGTACTTATTTTTTTGCTATAGAACACATTATCACAGTTTATATTAATTTTTGTGGGTGGTCTGAAAAGTTCTTGGCCTCATCTATGGATGTTATCACTACACTACTCCCCCAGACTTTTTTTCTTTTATAGGCACAACTGTGAGTTGACACTATGTGAAATTGAAAGCCATTCCATCCCACAATTAGTTGTAGGCATTCGTTTGAATCATTTGCTGGAAATGGAAAAGGAAGGAAGGAAGGAAGGAAGTGAAGGAAGGAAAGGAAATGGAAGTGTGTAGTTAGAAATGGAAAATATTGAGTATCATGCAGTAATCAAATTTTTTATAAAATACAGAAAAATGGAGACTTGTAAACGTGTATGAGGATTCTTTCCTTTCAATTTCCCCTATTTAGAATTGGGTGGCCAAGTTTTAACATGGACATGAAAGCCTCCAAGATGATACACATAAAGAACATCCAAATAGTGCAGCCACACCGGAAATCATCAAAGAAGTGCATGATATGATTTTGGAAGAATGGTGTACAAAGGTGCATGAAATTGCTAAGAGACATCAAAAGAATGCATTGGTTACATTTTGCATGAGGAATTGTTCATGATAAAGCTTTGCGCAAGATGGTTATTGTGCATGTTCTCTGTGGATCAAAAATGCATTCAGATAACACTTTCCAAACAGTGCTTGTGCATTTTATGAAAAACAAGAGTGATATTCTGCATCTATATGTGGCGATGGATGAAACATGGCTTCTAGGAGAGTATTATTCTAACCTTCTAATGAATATGGACACAAAAATTTGTGAAAGCAAATATGGGCTTGCAGAGGAAAAGAACCATTTTCCATCAGGACGATGCACCTGCCCACTTGGCACAAGTATCTTGGCAATAGTGAAATTGAGGAATTTGCAGTATGAAGAACTGGAACATCCACTATATTCCCTGCATTTGATTCCCCCCAAACTTCCAACTCTTCCAAAAATTCAAAAAGTTTTTCCCTGGTCCACAATTTTCTTCCGATCAAGAAGCAATTGCGGCTGTAGACAATTACTTCTCAGCACTTTGGAAAGAACACCACAGAGATGCAATAATGGCACTGGAACACTTTTGAATGAAATGTTTTAATATTAAACGTGATTATGTTGAAAAATAAAACTTTTTTTTAAACATAAATTGTGATTTTCATCATCAGGCCGAGAACCTGTCAGATCACCCTTGTAGCTGCAAGCTTTGTTTCACTTAACCAGTGTTTATTTTGCTTTACGAATATGATTCCAGGGCAAATAATGCTCATTGTGCAAGGTTCTACAGTATGCTTATGTCAGAAAGTAGTCAGTGTTATGTTGACAAAAACAAAATTGTGAAGACAAGATTAAAATGAAGAGTTTTGATCCATTATATTTCTTTCAAAACTTGCTGTGAATTAATACTGACAGGTACAATGGTAAATGAAAATCATAAATGGCATTGCAAATACTATTAGTAACTGGCTAGCAGTAGCTGGCTACTATTAGTAGACTGGTATTTATTAGTGTATTTTATAAGGTGTGTCTTCATAAGATCCATTGCTGGGTTCACTGAACTATTCAAGTTAATAAGTTTTTGGTACATGCGTGTCTAGCGGTGCAGCTTTTAAAGATACAGGTTGAGTTGCCTGATGGTGGCAGTGCGTGTACATGATGTGGCAGGGTCATTGGCATACATGTGTATGAAGGTGTGAGGGGACAGAGGCAGCCCAACTGTATTTCATTTTATGGTTACATCATTGATTACAAGAGACCAAAAATGTAAAGTTCTCTGATTAGCTCAAAAAATTAACTTAATTCCTCTCATAAACTTCTAAGACATTCAAACCGTAAAAAAAGTTATTTTTTACTTCCAAGCAAGGGCAGTTTATTAATTAGTTTTCTAAAAATAGGAGAAACCATTTCCATTAAATACATATTAAAATGTAACCCTGGTTTCATAGAAGAGGTCCCAAATGGGTCATACAATGGATCACACCATATCCCATAGACCTTTATAGGTCAAGTTTGAAAAACTCATGTTTTTCCTTATATATGAGACAGGTAAAAGCATAGTAATCACACTTTTACAGAACATTAAAAAAGTACTGCAACATAACTGAGCCAACATAAAAAGTTGACTTGAATACACTTAAAATAATTGACCTATCAATATTCACATTTAACATTACTATTACTGCCATGTGCACGCAATCCAATTGCACTTAATATTGTAATGTTCAGTTTTTTTAAATAAATGACTAAAATACTCAAACAACTTAACCTTATCAAGTAATGGGGTTAGATTAGGTGGACCATTTTCTTGCGCTGCATATATTAGGGATATGACACGAGTGATGGGTGCTTCCATTGTTAAGGCGTGAAGTTTAGCCAAGCTTTGCCGTCTAATGAACTGAGACCCTGCAAATGACACAGTGGACAAGCAGTGCATTAAAAATATGGCTGAACAGTGAAATTAGCATCAAGATAGCTTTTTAATATTAATGAATAATATGTTTGTGAGCAATAATTCAAAACCAAAGACATTTTTAGCTGTATTCAAGAATATAAACAAAAATTTACCTATTAATTCACAAATGCACATAATTACACTTATTTTTGAATTCCCTAGCAATAAGAGAACTACATATTCAAAATTGATTTATTGATTTTAATATTTGATTTGTTTGCAAATCAATATCATTTACAGTGCAAAATACAATTACACAATATGCACCCAATCTTTTGTCATGTAATTAAAATTTACTTAAAAATTTAGAAAATAAGTAAATAACATCACGCTAAAATTATTCATTCCAACAAAAGTTGAAAACTGATATCTTATTTGGTATTTGATTGAAATTGTGCATTCACTGGAGAAAAAATTCTGGAAATCACTCAAGTTAAATAATAAAAATAATATTTGTATTTGTTCAGGTCATCTAAGAGCTAAAAACAACCAATATGATCAAGCAATTATTAGGGATTCTAGCAAAAACCCATTCATTATTTATTCTAGTAATTTGGTTTCACTACCAGTAGTACCAAATTTAGGTAAATATAATTCACTGCAAAAAAAGTGAATTCATATGCTTTCTTTTTTTTTAATAAAAAATTTGACAGAGGGAAAAAGGGGATGATTATTCAATGACCTATTACTTGTAAGTAAAATGTAGATCAATCAGTCCAAGAGAATAATATTATAATTTGATTTCAAGCTAAATAATACATCAGTGAAACACATAAGTACCTAACCCATGATTAAGTGCATTGAGTGATATATTTGATATATATTGATTGATTAGTGCATTGCCAAGGGTAAATAATCTCATTTATCAAAAAAATTCTCAGTGCATGGAATTTCTGGTAGCAGGCTGCACTACCTTACACTAGGCCAAGGAAATTTTCTCTGGAGATGGGAAGAGGAACAAAAATGTAAACTTTCAAGTTACCAATTAAATTTGCAATTAGTTACAAGTCCCAATCAATTACATTTTTGCAGTAACTGACTAGCAGAATATAGCTACTTTTCACAATATAAAATAAAAAACAGATCTAAGCAATGAGTTCAATATGAGAAGACGTTTCTCTACTCTTCATTATGCATAAATATACTATTCAACAGAGGTTAACGTCTTTTAATGTGGACTACCATAAATATTGCTAACCGAAAAATAAGCTTGATGCTCAGATTCAGAAATAATTTTTTTATCTGCCAACATATCATTATGTTACTCTTTTTAAGTTTTTAGAGAAAGCCGGTCTTGAAACTTCTGGCTTTAATATCAATAGTATTTGATCTCCATTTGTACTTAATTAAGTATTGTGCCAGAGCAAATTGATGAATCCTACAAGATTATATTAAAAATTAATCTGTACTGTAATGCAGTAATTACTTTTGGAAAACAGTGAGCAGATTACAAGTAACAGTTAAATATATTCAACTATATTGATTTGCAAGTATCTAAAAAATACCTAAAAAGTAATCACTACTAGTAATTCAGTTACCCCCCTCCCCAATCACTGATTTTCACACATATCATGGAACATTTGTTTTTAAATTACCTGAAATTTGTTTTCATCAAAGTCTTCCAATTCATTCAAAATGTTAAACAGCAGAGAGAGGTGCCATTGCTGTCAGAGGGTCATGGGAGGATAACATATTACTCTAACTCCCCAAAATGCCATCACCAGCAACACCTATGCCCACAGCACAAACACAAAACAAATATATACAAACCATCACTATTGAGAGATTTGATATCATACGAGGCTTTCCTGATTGACCGTAAACTCCCTCTTGGCAGTGGATACATTCCTTCAGGTGCAGCATCAATCGATGTCTTTTCTGTTAATAGCAGAGGTGGATCATGCACCCAAACAAGATGCGTTGGTGACCTATATATGTGTGACATATGTACATCAAACAAATCAAATAATGTGCACAATTAACTCCAGAATTTTAAATAGCTCCAACATTATAGTAGTAGTAGCTTTTAAGGGAGGCGATTGACAGCTGAGATTATTTGCACCATTAGGGATGGATGGGAAAGGAGGAAGGGTGGATAGAAACCCAGCGTTCGAAATAATCCTACTCTTCACGAAAGGTGCCAAGGGGTTCACAGTTTAACAAACCCCCATTAAACGGACAGAGTACAAAGTGCTCTCCACAAAGCACCTCAAGTAGGGATCAGGATACCACTGAAACAACTCCTATCTCCAGGA
This sequence comes from Hetaerina titia, assembly GCA_037158775.1. Taxonomy (NCBI): domain Eukaryota; kingdom Metazoa; phylum Arthropoda; class Insecta; order Odonata; family Calopterygidae; genus Hetaerina; species Hetaerina titia. Next base: position 142,742,982 of record CM073768.1, read on the forward strand.
TTCAAACCTGGGCCCTCTCGGTGGGAAGCCAAACTGTTATGCCATTGTACCATCCCAATCCCCTTCAACATTATGAAATAAATATTTGGGTTCTTTCTAGTTACACATTATAAAAAAACAATTCATGGAAAAAATTAAACAATCTACCACCACCAACATAAGAAGGGCCTTCTCCCAAATTAATGTTAGAAGAGAAATGTTTAAACAAAGGGAATGCTCTCAAACAACATGACTACATAAATAAGAGAAAGCACTTACGTATTTATGCACATGCATAAACTACTATAAAACCAACTTCTTTCCATACAACTGCTAAAAAATGTATGTGCCCAGGAAAATTAAATCTGCACAATTAAATACCAATTCTAATGAATTGTTTCTACATTTATCATGCAATTAAATATTTGAATGAAATTGTGGGTCTCTAAATAAGGCCTATAAATATCACAAGCTCTTATAATTCAAAATTAATCACCATTAAATGATGATGGGAATAACATGAAAGCTATAATTTTCAAATTCATTATACCATTGGTGTGGCCAGAGTTCTGCAAGATTCAGGCCAGAGCCTGAGCATCGCTGGGAAAAGTGTATAGAGCTGAAAGGAGATTATTAAGTTGAAAAACAAATACATTTTTTTCCAAAATTTTTGTGTTTTCTTTGTTAGGTCGGGTACTTCTGAGATTACCCTCGTACACATGAAAAATCCATGAAGCTTTGCAGAGAATTAGCAATATAACGAATGATGAGGTCTCAGGCGTGATGTGGTGGAAGCGTAACATATTAAAACCACAGGTATTGCAATTTTCCACTAGATATTTTATTTCGACACTACCGGTTTCGATGTTTTCACATCATCATCAGGTGATGATGTGAAAACATCGAAACCGGTAGTGTCGAAATAAAATATCTAGTGGAAAATTGCAATGCCTGTGGTTTTAATTAATTAGCAATATAACTTATTCAATTACATTCTAAGTTAAGTAGTGACTCAAAATTAATATTAAAACCCACAATTTTTATGAGAAAAGCAAAAGGAATATGTAAAAAAGCTAATAATAGCAAGAGCAAATGCACCATTTGTGTGTTGCCTTCAAAGCAATAAAAATATTTTGCCGTAACACAATGTAACATTATTCAAATACCAGAATAGTTTGTGTTATACCAGATACAATCTCATTGTTTACAGTAAAGGCAAGTTTTTGCATAATATTAAAAATGTGTTCCTTAATTAAATTGACCACTATTTTTCATCACTTAAGTTTTTTAACAGCTTTCCATTTGAACACTGTATTAAATCACAACCCCTTGTAATTAGGAATTTTCATGTTTTTTTTTCAATTCTTAACAGTGTTTTTCTATATTTAACTCTGGTATCTGTTTATTGAGTATAATAATGTCTGTTTACCATTTTTGTTCTTTTAGGGGTATTCCCAAGACAGGTTAATACCCCAAGGGATGCCAAATCATCCATATATATTACACACATATGAAAAAAGAAATTTCGTTAAAATTATGGAAACATTTATAGAGGTAATTCAAATCGGAACATAGTTTCATATCAAATAATAAAGAACTTAAATAAATTCAGTGTGAACTTGAGAAACATTACTTCCTAGACCCTTTTCCTGCTGGCATTCTTATTGCAATGATGACCTCTCCGACCATTAGTGTAGCCAATTTTATATGAAACAGAAACGTCACCACTGAATGATTGCATCCAAGAAGAAGCAAACCTGCTGGCAACAGATACTGGAGTGATGCGGCAATGAAGTGACACAGAGTCTCCCGTCTGTCGATTGCACGTCACAGAGCCCTCCCAAGCATGCCCCTTCAGTAGCTGTTGGGTCATCACTTCATCTTCACCACCCCGCTGCAACAGACACTGCCCTTTTGCATCCTCCAATCTATAGCCTAACAAACGCTCACTAGCCCTGTTTACATACTATAGAGGAAATAAAAATAAACACACAATCAACCAGGATATACATAAATAGGTTATGCTTTGATCTTATACACCCAACAGTAATTATAAGACTGCATATTAAGGGTACGTAATCACATTTATAGAGTGACTCAAACAGGTCTATAATTCTTGTCCACTCAATGACAAAAACAAATCATGGATTAGAAATGAAAAGGAACTGATAGGATTTTCCTATTAAAATTATAATTTGAGGATATATAAGATAATAGTATCATTATTCATAATTTCAGAACTAGAGATCTCAAAGTTTTTCTCTTGGAAAATACTTTTTGCATTTACTACTAACAGGTTATCAATAATGGTAAATAAGGGGAAACACCATTTAAAGGTGGCTTTTTTGCATTAATATTTTATGGTGGAATAATATGAGCCTACCAATGAATACAAATACATTTTGATCAAATCTAAAATGTTTTAATGCATAGTAAGATTTCTGTCAGTTATTACAACATATGATTTAATGCCATTTTCAGGAACAGCACTAATGTAATGTACGCTCATTTTAATAATGGTATCATCCATCATAAAAATAGCAACAAAAGAATTATTCCACAAATAAATGGAAATGTGCATCATACACAATTTCACACCAACTGCAGAGCCAGAATAAAGTCATGAACATTATGATTAAATTTTTCCAATAAGATAAAAAGGTGAAAACTTATTAGTATGATTCAGCTAGCACATACATTGCTGCTAAAGGTATTAATTAGGTAGCCATAAGCATTTGAACTCCCAGTTGTTTATTCAGACAGTTGTGAAATATTACTAATACAGGTTTTCAAAATATTATGTGAATTCCACTCACAGATTTTGGAGAATATTTTTGTCCCAAGTTTCCCTTTTTATTTCTCTTACATTTCATTTAAAATGAAGTAAGTGTAAAAAGAGCAATTACTACAAAAGTATGACTCACCAACGAGAATAGCATCTATGGATCTAAACCTACTTCTTCTCCTTTGAATTTCTCCTGTCTTTACAATACTAATAAAAATATATTCAAACAACTTTCCCAATCATTGGAATCTCACAAGCACTGTACATTGCACACTGTTAATCTCCGATATTATACAGTGAAGAATGCAGTTACACAATTGGAACCCAAAGAAATAAGTATTAGCAACTTTTTAGAACATCTGTGAATGAGAAAAAGCTTATCGTGCTTCCAAATAGAATTGAAACATTTTCTGCAAAAACTGCCATTATTTTGTTGATAAAAATTAAATAATACATGTTAATCGTGAAAACCATGCAATCATAAACATATGCAATCAGTTCTTCTTCCTATGTCACACATGGATATTTCACTGATCATATTTGAAACACATCATCATATAGGTTGGGTTAATCTATAAAGGTCAACTAAAAGAATCATCATGTCCAAAAAGTAAGCAGGGAAAGGAAATCAATCCATTTTTCATATCACAGCCACACAACTAGTCATGGTTAATTTCTTGGTTGCATTAAAATGCAGAATTTTCAAAGTGTAAAAATCATCTGCCTTCAAGATGATTTTTACACTTGCATAACACTGATTTCCTTCCTCCTCTCCAGCCATAACCTTACCCCCCACCTTCCCTGAAAGTCCTTTTGATCCACTTCAACTGACATCATATCATTCTCTGGTGGGTTCACTTTGAAAATTCAGCATTATAATTCGCATTAGCAGATGATTCCATAAAAAGGTGCTGTCAAAGCATCACCCACATTTCTTTGAATTTATCAATTGCAGTTGAATTTTCAATGATATTTCTATTTCCAAATGAATGAAATTGAAACCAAATCTAAACCCACTATTAGTCCTTCAGTTTCAATTTCAGTTTTTTCTTTCAGTGATAAATTAGAAAAATGTTACCATTTTCAACTCAAATACAGTGTTTTGACACCTCTCATAGTCAGAAGCTCCTCTTGGATTGTTGTGAGTTCACCATTGACTGTATTTTGGGGTTTCTCAAGCACCAGCCCCCAACTTCAGTCCTCAGAAAGCTTCCACTCAACATTTGTCTACACTGTCTGCAATTCCATGATTTCATCTGGACCACCTTCCTTCCTCTTCTCCTGCCATAATTTATCCTCCCCCTTCATCTCTAAAAGCACTTTCCACCCACCTCAACTGACATCATATCATTCTTTGGCAGGTTCGGTTACAAGGACTGAGGAACCTTGACTTCTTGTTCAACCTTTATCTCCATCCTCTGCTTTTCTTGACAAACTTAATTCAGTCAGGAGCTGACAGTTCCGCTCAGTCTATGTAAGCCCTAGACCACATCACTAGATGATAAGATTTCATTTTAGCTGGTGGTGCTGGGTCAACTGTACACAGAAGGGTGAGAATGACTAATAGTTTCACCATGTGGCTTGAAATATTACTGAGAAAACAAGAGATGTCTAATGGATGAGCCACCTCTGTCTAATGAGAGGTGACTAATTGGATTACCAACCAGGAGTGATCAGTGTAACGCAATAAAGTGTCATTAAAAGAAACCGTCTCAAATTATGAGTTTTAGTTGCTCCCTGACATTCATCCCATGGCCAGACCAATATGTTATGATGACATGAAGCCATCCCATTGGGCTTTCCAACATATATTTTCTGGGATTGCATTGTTCAACACGCTTGCCAGGAAAAAGAGATCACCATGAATTCAATAATAACCAGTATACATAAAATATATTAAGTCATAACTAAGACATTAATAAAAATAAATTTGAGCACTTTTAACTTACCTGAATTTGGTGAGATGTATCAGTAATATGAATTATTTCGCGGCATTTATTTAGAGCAACTAAGAGGGTATTGGCTGTTGCTAGTTGCTGCTTCAATGAAACATCATTATGCTCAGCCTGAGTAATTTCTGCCATACATACACCAATACTAGTAGTTTCAACAAGCCACTGAAGTAAAGAAAACAGATAAATCTTGAGTGCAAATACTATTAAACAAACGCTATAACACATGTAAATAATTCCAATTAAATATCTGCCCTTGTGACCTCCACACAAAAAGTTACATTTATTCTTCCAAAAACCATTTGCAGAACATATCCATAGAGTCACTTTTCTTTGAAAAATAATTCACAATGCAATTCATGAATACCACTTTTTGCCTAATCAAATATGACTGAGTAAGAATCTACAGAAACTATATTTATGCAGAACTGAGAGCATTAAGTTTCCACCTAATTTACCAATTAGTGACACTGTTTCTGCCTTTTCCTTATTTATTGAACATAAAACTTGATCAGCCATAATTAATCTAGTTATCATACTCCCAACCAAAATGTCCAGTACCCATCATCATAACAGTAGAGATAAAAAGATATTGAAAATATACTCCAGAATTTTATACTTTTGCTTACAGTTACATTTTCTAAGTAACTTACCACCTGGCACAACCTTAATGTAGCACAATATGAACCATACAACACCACTTATCAGCAATAGTTTTCAGTTATAGGTACATGTTTTAGCTTCAATATCACTATTACAAGTTATCCACAGAAAAAAATACCACATAGTCATATTTTTCATGCCATTCACTCATGGTGACAGGCTAACCTGTAAAACAGAACCACACAGCCAATCACTTTGAGAGATCTCCAGAGACTTATTACTTTAGTACTATTAGAACCAAAAAGAAATTGAAAGTCATTATATGATCAAGTTTTTGCATGTAAAACGATGGAGGGTGATCATTTTGATCACTGTGCAAATATCACTACCTGAGGTGATTGTTTTCCAAAACGTGCACATATGTAACTCTGGTTTACATTAGTAAAAGTGTTTATGTATCATAGTATTTGAATTAAGGGGCAATTAATTTGATTTCCTATTAAAGAGAAGTATTTTTGAAAAGAAATGTATGCTAACTGGCTCTAGGGTAGAGCTGGTTAGCTACCCTGATATGCTCGTCCTAAGAATAGGCAGCAGAAAAAGAAATCTTGATAGCTAATTGGCTACTAGCACTTGGCCAAAAATCCAATGATTCAGATTTAAATTCCTATCAAGGAAAATTTCAGAAAAATCTAGCAGTTATAAGATGACTTCAAGAAAGTCAAGTATTATTTACCTCTCACCGACTAACCAGCAAATTCAAAAATATTTATCATCACCTAATTTCCACGAGCCATCATTTTCTCATTCTCTATATTAAGTATACAACCTACAGAGGTCCTAGGCCCTAATCCCAACTTTCTGTGACATTTTTCTTTGGTTATCAATTTTCAAATCCTCCATATTCATGTCCATGGAACAATTTCAGTACTCTAGTTCATTTCATTTTCAGTTAATATCCACACACGCAATACTCCTTACAATAATGGCTTAATTTTCTGAACATCTATATGCCCTTTTTGAGACTGATGATTTACTGGATATATGAATGGTTGTGTTTTGCGAGACTGGTATCATTCCAGCTTTCAACTGATTTATCTTCCGATACTGTAAAAACTTAAAACATATAGAGCCATACAAAGTTCTGTTCATCTCATAACTTAGGTCACTCTGTGAATGCTGCTCTACTGTTTGATGAGCTTACTTCAAACTCCATATTCATGCAATCGAATGTGTTCAAAGAAAATTTGTGCGCAAAATTGCATTCAAATTCAATCTTCACAAAGATCTTTATGGTTAGCATGAAATGTGACCTTCACTAAATCTTCCCTCCTTGCATTTACATAGAAAAATTAATAACATGACTTTTCTTTATAAATTACTGCTTTACAAGATTGATTCCTTAGAACTCCTAAGGGCAAAATCTTTCAGAGTACCTTAACATAACTCAAGGTATGAAGCACTCTTTGAAATTATATATCATGCACAAAACTACACTTACTACTCACCTACAAGCCAGATTATGAGAGATGCCAACAATTGTGATTATATTGACCTATTTTCTATCTCACCAGGATCCCTTAATAAAATGTTATTAAATATATTTGAGGAATTTGAGAATGCTAATTATTGCTATGTGGATATCTGTACATGTCGATAATTTGTTCCTAATGCCCATTGTGAAAATTTTCTTAATCGATACCACAAGGTCTGGTTAATAACTACTACTAACATTTATCATTTTGTACCATCACCTTGCCTGTAACAAACACTATATTTATAATATTGTTTCCATTTTTTAATTTGGAATATTATTTAATATTGATATTTTGTCTACATTAATTAACCTAACTAGGCACATTTGCATGCCTGTAAACCAACTGAAAATGTCTTTCATGTATTGCAAATCAAAATTCTTCTACAACTTTAAATTATATTTGAATTCTCAATATTGAGTATGTAACTTTATGTAATTTGTACCCGTTGGTAAATGTTTCTTCATAATTGGGGAACCAATATATGTTTTTGCCTTTCTTTGTGTAAAAGGGTTATTTTCGTGAATATAAATAAACTTTAACTCACCCGATCATATCCTACATTTATAATCTGCAGCATAGACAAGTCGTCACCTTTCTCCACATAGCTGCAAAAAATTGAAAGCCAATTGGAATCATCATTTTAAAAAGAAAAAATTAACACTCAGGCCAAAATAATATGCAGCATCATACTCAAGCACTAGCCGCAAAAATTTTGAAAAATGAAAAAATTACTGTGTAGATGGCATGCTAAGTGATACGTTGAATTGTGGGTGAAATTGACTGAGAACTCACACAGTAGTTATATTTATTTTACTTAAAGTATGCCCAATACAAACATGAAGTACCTATGTCAGGGTGTAAACACATACAGAAAAACATGCATACTGAACAATACAGAAAATAATGCCAAAGTGGAAGAGAAAAGGAAAGTACAATAAATCTAAGAAATCCAAAATGCTGTGTCTTGCCTTAAATGAGGCGAGAAACTGTTCTTGAAAATATTTAACTAATTAACTGATTTTATAGAGTTCAGAAGTTATTTGAAGTGAAGTTAAGAAACAACACCAAAAATTCCCAATATTATTTATGAAACAACAGCAATTAAGGAACATTAAAAATGTGTGTGTCACACAAAAACTCTTTGTAAATAACTAATCATTTAGGGATTCTTTTACATAAATGTTTGAATACTACCAAATGCCTTTCACAGGGCTCAAATGCAGCTGGTTATTACAGAGGAGCCAGAGGAAATAACTCACCTTCTCCTAACCACAGCCAATATTACCACAGACTGGCCACCCTTACATTTGCGAATTGACCTGGGGGTGAGAGAAATGTGAAAATTGTATAATGGCATAATTAATGGTAATTTTATCAATGATAATCCTTTAATCACTAACATTTATTTTTTAAAACTGAGTAGATGAATTAATTAGCATAATAATTAAGTAAAACAATAAAATCAAGATGTGGGTGTTATGGGTTCACTGTGGCATTGGTCCATCATGTGGGTAAGAGCTTTAGAAGCATTTTAGTTGGCATCATCAGTCTAGCAGTTGTGCAACATAATGCATGAGCCCAGCCCAAACAAAACTGCTTTTAATAATTACCCCAATGGGAATTCTTAATTTGTGCATGAGAAGATACTCCTAAAAAACACAGTAAAACTATGAATTAAATTTTCATATGTGTGTAGACATTTCACTCATTTAATTTGACAAATATCCTACCCTCATTGACACTTCATTCCTTTTCCCAGGATTCCAACATCAGAAGATGGCCACAACTCCATGGCGTGCATTCAGTCATCACCTTCAATATTTGCCTAACTTGTACAAAATCGACAAGCACGAAAGTCTACTCATAATTATGCTGCACTGGTACTTCTATTAATATATTAATATTGGTGCTTTTTTGCTACCAGTACATTTCACTCAACCATCCCTATCAGAGCTTGAATTTTCCAAAAATGCTTGAAAGGTTTTGAGTCTTTACCACTAAACCAAACATTCAATAGAGGTTCAATATTTTTCATTTAATAATACAAGTGACTAAGAAACCATTAGGAACTATGCAAAAATGTAAGAGAAGAGATAACATGAGGTGATATTCACCAGACTATTTGCAGAGAAAGGCATTTGAATAACTCAATCTTACTTTTCCTCAAACGATGACGATTATGATCTGGAGTGAGTATCTACCAGATAAATTCCAATGGTTCATATTTTCGGCACTAATATCTATTTTATCACAGAGTCTAACTTTTATTATTTTCTCAAAGTGGTAATCAATATGGAAAAAAATGTTGAAAATATTACAGATTTATGAATAATGCAGTGTTAATTAAGTGATCAGCATTTGTGTTAGCATGTGAAGCACTTCATTATACCCTATTCAAAGTCATTCTCTTTAAAAGTTTGAAAGCTTAAATTTCGACAATTGTAGATCAGGAAGGCATAACTGGGATTCTGCATGTTTCTCTTAGTGTATGGGATACATTATTTATGTGTGTGCTGGCTATTAGCAAAGAAAATATTGTTCTGGATGCCTTAACTTTTTTTGCTGTAGTTTAATACATTGTTTTATTCAAATCATTACACTAACATCGTCACGTTTGCAAATTGTTCATGGTGTGAAGCAATGGATCAAGGCTACACCTGAACCAAACTAATTCATCCTAGGACAATGCCAAGTGGGTTTTAATTAAAGTTTTGGTTCAGTGGAATCAAACAGAAAGAGAAACAAAAGTCTGGCAATGAAAGTGGAATGAAATATTTGAATATAGGAACAAAGAGGAACAATTTTTAAATGAAAGTCTGGAGGAACAATAAGGAACGATTCTAGATCAAGTTTGCCATCCCAAGAGTTTCACTATATCATTTCAATTTTTGTTCCATGGGCTCTTCCTAAGAGTGAGGAATGGCCACAGAATCACGAGAATTGAAAACTTGAGAGAGAAATAAGTTAAAAAGTTACTCAAAAAAACTAAATTGTTAACACTCCAACCTTAAATGTGTTTAAAAAAAGTCTGGTACTTGTGGAAACAGGAGGTCCACAAATGACATGACAGCGACTAAAATCCATGGTAACACCTTTTTAAAAAAGCTTGACAAAGATTTATAAAATAAATAAAGAGTATAAATTATCTTGATTTTTTTTCTATTAAGACTCGGAGTGCCCTCACACATAAAACAAAGACAATTTGTAGACCAAATTACTGAAACAAGCAACGAAAAGAGATGGGAATCAAGAACAAGGCACAAACAGAGAACAATGTCCATTGAAAAATTGAGTGAAATTACAAAACATATTTTGACTATATTCATTTTGTTCCTTATTTTTAATGTTCTTCATGGAATTCCACTGCATGAGAAACAGTGAAGAGGCATAGAATCAATGAGCTCCAAATATATGGGAGCCATTCAGGATGGCTGTTTGGAAACAAAATGTAAATTTCTAAATTGTATTGACACTTTCACACTATTCTCCAGTAGTGGTATCTCAACTTCTTCAAATGTTTAAATTTTTGATCTTGCATTTGTTTTACTCCATCTCCATTTGGAATATTCTCTCATTATTTTTCAGTCATTTCCCTTTAATGTTCTTTCTTGATTTCTCAAAAATATCCTTGGTGACATAACTTTATGCAATTTGTGTCAAAAATTGTATCCTCGGAATAAGTAAAAGGTGAGGATGGATACCCAAAGTGTGTAACCGCATCTTTTGTAGTTGAAATTATGTCAATTTCATTTAATGATATCTTGGACAATGATGTCCCGTCTTCTATTAAAGGTCATCTAAAAATTGAAAAGTGTACCTTAATTCTACTTTGCCCGAGCTACTGTCAAAGCTATCTTATTCATATCTACAATATTCAGATATTATAATAAACCACTGGGAATACATTTTGAAAATATACCCACCGCCAGCAGGCTTCAATGTGCATATCTCCTATTGCTAATAACTTTAACTGTTAGTAGTTAGCAAGTATAACTGTTGTAGTAAGTTATTAGTGAAAGCCAAATGAAAGAATTACCATTAATTTAAAAAATATCTTCTCAAACTTCAATAGAAGAGATTAGGATAGAGAGTGAAGTCTGCTTGGGGGACCTTAAACGGTAGAGAGACAAAAGTTCTCAAGGAACTCTCCACAAACTTGTGTTTGTCATGCTCTGAATAGGACTGAATGACTGAATAGATGGTTGTTAGGTGAAGGAGGGAAGTAAAATTATTCTACTTGTCCCTCCCTTCCTGGCTACAAGACTTCATATCAAGTGATTCAGTCATGCCAAACATCATTTAATGTCAATTAATTGCATATATTATATTATTATATGCAATCTACTGATTTGGTTAAGATAGGTTTTGGATGGACGCAAAGCACCAAATAACTTGTCTTTCCTAACAAATCACAACCCAACATCTGACTATACAGCAAGCCCCTCTTTATCTCTGTATCCTTCCTTCCTCCTCTGAAGTAAAAATACCAATGCATCTTTCCACGAATTTTTTATTCGGTACAACACATCAGCATCATCTTCAAGGTTCTTCCCATTATATTCTCCATTTTTTCCTGTCCTCAACATGGTCCTAACATTCCAAGTCCTTATTCTAAATAGTTCGGCCTTTTTCTACGTCTTCTGCACTGCTGCTGTCGGTTTTGCTTTTCAAGACTTTCATGAGATTATGACCATAGAAGTCTTGCCTCTCCCACTGCCAGGAATGGCACATAGTCCATTGGGTTGAGCCCCATAGCTGTCAGGACTCATTTTCTCTATACTGTCCATCCCATATACTATACTGGGAATGATAATTGAGGTGTCTTCCCATTGCTTTCCTGAATAGTCTTTTTAACGGGACACCATCACTCAATGGCAACCCCACTGGGGTCAGATACCTTTGTAGCTGCCTCATTGAGGAACAGGCACTGTGTGGACAACCTTTTGTCTGGCTTTTAACCTTTAATCTATCTGGCATGGTTGACCCTACCAGGAACAATTATCATTTCTCCAGCCAGCACAGCTCTAGGGATCATTGGAATACACAAATCCTTCTGCCACATCAAGGTTGTAGTCCATGAACAACTATAATAATCCTCACAAAAATTCCGCTAAATGTTTACCTACCTCGCCCACCTAATCAAATAATATATCAATAATATAATATTCAATCAACTTGACGAGGGGAGACCTACAAGGCATACACTTTGGGACCTAGTAATTATACGAATATTTTATATGAAAAAACGTAAACAGGGCAAAAAAGTAAAGGGACGAAAATGTTACCATACTCTGTAAACATCTAAGGTTACCATGCAGTCACAGACTAACAATATGAGGTTGGTCACTGATCAGTGAATACAAATTCTCATCACTCGTGACTTTATGGTCAAAATATGCTATTTTGGAAAGCCTGTTGTCTCCTGATTTGGTTGAATGCCTCTTTTACTTTGATAATTCTCATTTTAATTTAACTAAACAGCAGGTAGGTAATTCAATTAAGTGCTATTCTCAATAATCCATCGTTATTACGAGGGTCATCCGGAAAGTAGTACCCGTTCGTGAAATAAAGACACAAAAGTAAATATTAACAAACATAAAAAATTTTATTTGAAAGAGGATACTTTAAACTACTTCTCAACATAATCTCCAAGCAAATTAAGGCATTTGTCATAACGTGTGACAAGTTTCTGTATTCCTGCTGCATAGTCCTTCGCCGCCAGCTCATTGAGATACAGGGTCACTCCTTCTTTAAGTTCTTCATCGCTGTCAAATCTTTTTCCTGCCAAAAAGTCTTTAAGCTTTGTAAAGAGATGAAAATCTGAAGGGGCCAAGTCCGGGCTATACGGTGGATGGTCGAAAGTTTCCCATTTGAATTGCTGCAAAAGTTTTTGTGTTATCCCAGCTGCATGAGGCCTGGCATTGTCATGAACGAGAATGACACCAGTAGACAATAGACCTCGCCGCCGATTTTGTATTGCCCGCCGTAATTTCTTTAATGTTTCACAATACGCATTGGCATTAATAGTGTCTCCACGGGCCATAAAATCAATAAGCAATACACCTCGTCGATCCCAGAAAATGGTTGCCATGAGTTTCCTGGTGGACAGAACTGTCTTGAATTTTTTTGGTTTGTTTGGTGAATGAGCATGATGCCACTCCGTTGACTGTCGTTTACTCTCAGGTGATGCATAACAAACCCATGTTTCGTCACCAGTAATTATGCGAGTCAAGAAAGAGTCTCCTTCATCAGAATAACGTCCCAAAAACGTCAGTGCTGCAGCCATACGCTTGGTTTTGTGCTCATCTGTAAGCATGCGAGGGACCCATCTTGCACAAATTTTTGCATAATGCAGATGGTGTTTAACAATTTCATGAACAATTGTTCGAGAAACATTGGGAAAATGCTCACAGATGTCATCAATTGTGACGCGCCGATCGTTCCTCACGAATTCGTCAACTGAGCTCACCAGTTGGTCTGTAATGACAGACGGTCTCCCCGAACGCTCATCGTCGTGTGTGTTCCCCCTCCCCATGTTGAAGTTGCGACACCACCGCCGAACAGACGACTCGTCCATTACATTGTCTCCATACACCTCCTTTAATTGGCGATGAATATCACATGGGCGAACGTTTCTTGCATTGAGGAATTTAATCACTGCCCTCACTTCACAACTGGCGGCGTTCTCAATTTTTTTAAACATTGTAAACAATCACAGAAACAACACAGGCAATGCTAGCGTCACGCAACTTGGCTCAGAGAAGGCAGACAAGCCACTGAAGCTATCTGACCTCGTCCAGCGGCTACTCGCGTCGTCAGCACTTCATGCGGCACTAACGGGTACTACTTTCCGGATGACCCTCGTATAATAAATGGTTCAAAATAAAAAAACCTGAATGAAACATAAGCCATATGCTGCAAATATTCGTGTCTTTATGGATCTTAAAATTTAAAGATCATTGCCAAAGATTTCACCCATGCACCATTTGATTATGCATTGCCACAGAACAAGATCCGTAAAACTTTAGTAACATAAAATGGAAATTATAAAATTGTCCACAAAAATTGCTGACACTAAGATATGAGAGTTACTAACGCATAGGAAATCGATGTGAGAGAATTCCGGAATAGGAAGAACAACATCCGGGAAATACTTTGACCATTTGCTTATGAATTGAATTTCTCAATTAGGAGGACACCGACAAAGCTAAAAACTTTTCTGCGTACTCAAGATGCAGCAAGCGTCCAGTTCAGAAGAAGCCCATTGAAACGCGAGAGAAACGTTGAGCCAGAGAACGCTTTGTGCACAGTTAAAAGTTCATTAGCATCAACATCTCTATGTAATAAACGAGGATTCCAAGATTTCACACGCGAGTACCAAATTTGCAGCGTCTCTCCGGTATTTGTAAATAGTTCCTCTGCTCAGATAATGATGCATTCCATTGAGAAGGAAGGACTTGTATTTTGATTCCCGGTATTTGACGTGTCTCGTGAAATAAAAAGTCTGATGTGTTCAGTTCATTTCTTTATCCTGAAAAGGTTTTGGGTTCATTGCCGTAGTTCGAAAATCTAACACTGCATTATTTTGAGCTGACTTATTGTAAAATATTTTGAATTACTCATTTATGCGTCATACTCCAACTTTTTATTTGATTTTTTCGTGTGGAGTCACTGTTGTAGTTAACTTTTATCCGCATCTTCTGTGAGGGAAGCTTTAAAAACCAATGCCTCCGCATCGCACAAACGCGTCGGCCGTTACATTCGCGGCAAATCCACTTAGGAACGCAGAAATTTTGCCCGTTACAAAAACTTTATAAAGAATTAACAAATCTAAGCCTTTAGGAAAACAGTGAACACGCGCTAGAGCTTGGCTTGGTTTTAAGGGTCATCATGTGAACTGAAAAAAGTGGTGATATTGGCTTGCCGACTGTTCAGGGTAAACAAAGTAATATTTACCTACTGGATAATAATTTTTATCAAAGAGAAAAATTACAGGCGGAAATCAAAATAGGTTGGACAATTTTGGACATCTTAATAAATTAGAAACAGATTAGTCAACAAAAATAATACCATCCGCCTCTTCTGCGAAGTTTCCATTCTGAGAAATATGCAAATCCATTATGGCAGAAGAAGATGAAGAAAATCACGAAAAATTATTTCATGAAGACCAAATTAAAAAGGACATTTTGAGCAGATAACCTGAGAAAGAGAAGTAAAAGGAGAAAAGCGACTCGCGCCGAGATCTCGTGACCTTCGTTTATTCGTGACCTTCTCCCCTTCGTCATCTCGGTGAAAAGAAAACAAAAAACTATTCAGTTTCAACCGCAAACACAAAGGAAATATTGAAGTGAAGATGGATTATCGCCACGGCGGGAATATTGAGTAACCAAATCGAGTACATCTAGTAATACCTAAAATGAAAATGGAAAATGGAATGGAAATATCCGAGATCGTAAACTTGATTGGCACTAAGTGTGTTTAAGGGGGGTAGGTAAAACAAAGTGACAAGCAAGGGGAAAGACAGGGGACACACAATAGGCCACTTGGGTGTGATTGGGAAACAGTGACCCACGTGTACCTCAACCACACACAAACACCGCTAAAATAATGAATAAGGAAATAAACTTATAACCATTCAATCACCACGGTGCATTCAGGAATAACAGTCACTTTCGTGAATCGCATTCACACACAAATGCAGGGTTTGCAAGAATGTCTCCTATACCAGAGACCCGTTGATCTCACACAGGAATGGAAATTAATTAAAAACAATTATTATTTTTTTATTTTAAAATTAAAAAATCAAAAAGGACCTAAGTTCACATTCGCAGTCACTCAATCACTCGGGTGACCCTGGACGAGTGAATGAGTACGATTAAAAGAGGCCTAATGCACCCGGGTGATTGAGGGTTAACGCACGTCCTTTCTCATTTTCCGTATTTGTATTTTGTGTGTGATTTACGGGTCACTGGAATAGGAGAAATCCTTGTAAACCCCAAAAAAGTGAGTATGTGTGAAACGCAAAAGAAGGGTCCTTTGCGTTTCACACATACTCACTTTTTCCCGAACACACCCGATTGACTGAGTGAATGGGCGAGAACTGTGTCAATCCGTTTTATATTTTTGCATTAATATGTGTGATTGACGGGTCACTGGCATAGAAGGACACCTTGCAAACCCTGAACGAGTGAGTGACTCTGATTCACGTGAATCGCTGTTATTCCTTAACACAATCTAGTGATCGAGTGGTTGTGAGTCTGTTTCCTTATTTATTTTTGCATCGTTTGTGTGTGATTGAGGTACACACGTGGGTCACTGTTTCTCAAACACAACCGAGTAACCCAATGTGTGTTTCCCATCTTTCCATTTCTTGTCACTTTGTCTATACCTCCCCCTTTTGAACAAACCCAGCGCCAATCAAGTTTACGGTCGCGACTATTTCGTTTTCCATTGTTTCGCGACCGTAGGTACATTCATTTTAAGTTTACATACATTCGGCATTTCATTCTGTTCATCACTTTCCCACCTCATTTTACGATAATTCGATCAATTTTCTCCCCGTAGCCTTGCCCCGCCAGCGTAACTCGCAAATGTTTGGTTTTTCACCAAGGAATCAATGTTCTAAAGATATTTTTGAAATAGTTCCAAGCCAGGCAGGGTCGTTTCATATTAAATTCTAGCCTAACGCATTGAAACGTGCCACACCGTTTTATATCAATGCCCACATATAACACTTGGGGTGCTATGACTACTCATCAACATCGCAGAATAATAATCACAAGGTCAGGATTCAACCCGCATTTCGTTGGAGACATCTCATTCGTCAATGAGAAGATTTTAGTGTAATTTTCGTCACACATTCTCGATTTATCTTATCAATCCATTTTTCAAATCTCGTAAGTTTAAATTGCCGAGTGTAATCAGTTATGACGAAGTGATACACGGAGAATGCTTATCGTCAGGACTGCCACTAAAAATTCCTTTCGATTGTGGAGGAATTTAATAAAATGTCTCTATAATGCACACATAGCGGATGACTCCGTTAAAAGTTACTGTTGCGGCATCTCCCGCAGTTTCTTGAAAATGTCTCTAGACAAATAAGGCAACTCAGAAAGTATCACAGTAATGGCGGTGAAAGTGAATAACTGCAAATCATTCTCGTTACACTAACGTTAACTACCACTGTTGGAATGTTGATTGCGAACTATAATGTCATCAAAGTGCGAACTTCTACTGTAGTTTGATTGTTTGAGCTCAAAAGTGATTTTCAACGATCTAGCTTGACATTGGTCTTTGCCTTGGTGCGTGAACGTATGAAACACTGCATACGGCAAATTAACGTAACGCTAACTTGGAGTCATCACCCGAACTATGGTAAACATATTTTCGTCGTACTCTTTCGAGATATACCATTCTCTACCGGAAACAAATTAATGATTGGTCATTCATTACACAAACAAGATTCGCGAATCCAAGGAAACCGATCCTTAAAATCCGCCAATCGCATATAAAGAGGGGAGAATATAAAGATTGAAAAATATGTTCCGTTATGATTCATCAGTCCACCGTAGAGAAATTCTCAAGCGATCGTTTACCTGCATAGTTCGTCGCCGTCGAGTCCCTTAGAGTGGCGCCTGTCAATGACCACCAGGTGCGGCTGCGACTCCTTGTAGGCCTGCTGCGCGGCCCCCGTCTTCCGCTCCACGCGACATTCGCAGCCGAGGCGGAATGCTGCCGAGCGCAGGGCTTCGCCCACCGCATCCTCCCGACCAAACACCAGCAGCAACTGTAAGGGGCAGGAGCAAGGGTTTCAGGGAATCCGAGTATGCAATCACACCCACACAGCAATCCAAATGAATTTCATACCCCAGCCCCACCTTAGAAATGCAAAGTCAAATGAGTCCCCAGTGAAAAGACGCGATTGGTCAAATTTAAGGGGTCGAGGGTGGGAGTGTGTTAGCTAAGGCTGCCCCTAACCTTTCACCCAGGGGCCTCGAGTAAGTATGGAGCTTTAGGGAAGACTCTGAACAGAGTGCCGAAAGAGATTTTACCCTAGATATATAGTATCTAAGATTGTGTGGGGACCGTCTCATAAATTTGACAGTAGAACAACTAAAAATAATCCACTGCATAAATATGACGAGTATAGCGGCGGATTGGTCAGGTTTCTAAGGGGAAAGTAAATAACATGAGAGGAGAGCTACCCGAATGCCTTCATCGCTGGGAAAACAGTAAATTCTTTTCTCAAAGGCCCTTAGGTAGGCGTGACCGCCAACCGCCAAGTTTTGCTAAGACATACGCAAACGTGACGTGCTTACGTGCGCCTAAAGTGAGCAAGTGGATCGCATTTTTCTGTGAATTAGCACATACATAGAGATGTCTTCACTTTCGGAAACATTACTTTCATCACCGGTGAGTGCTTCATCCAGCTACTTCTGCCATGTCTCCGCCGACCAGTTATTCTGCAGAGGTTCATGGATGGATATATTTGCGGTTTTTTCCCGGTGAAGGTTGGGTTTAAATAATTTGAAAACAGTCATACCTCCAACTAATTGGCAGATAATGCTATAATCGGGTACCATGCATTTTGATAGCAAATGACGGCATATGATTATATGTCGGAGGAAAAAAACTTGAAAATAGAATTAGGAATGAGTAGTCACTAAGTTAGTATTTTAGCAGTTATTTCACTGGAAACAAATAGAAGTGTGACTGCACCTTGTGTGGAACATAACCGTGATTTCCCCTTTTTTAATCTTTTTCGATATTTTTGGAATTTCAGTACCATATCGGTACGTTTTCGGTCGCTGTTTCGTCATGCGAGTTTCCTCCCAGCATTACCATATCTCCATCATGCTTCATTTTTCCAGTTTTCAGTGAATCTTAAAAAATACACCTTCCGCACTTCAGCGGAAGGGCTTCAAATCTTTAATTTTATATTTAATCCATTAAGTCAATAAAAGGCTTTTAACAAACTACCTCAATTCTTTATAACATTTCGCTGGCAACAAGGATTAAACAAACTCAACGCGTTTTACTTGGCTAACAGAATAGCAGGTATTTTTCCAAACCTTTCTCTAAATTAGGTTGTATTTCTAAACCTCATTTTTAATGCGAATGTCCATTTGGTGTTGGATTCACAATAGCAAAGCTTGATTTCGAAGCATGGTGCTCTTTCATAACAATTGAAAAGTGTTGTGCGGGCACAAAGTTTTTATGCAGCCTCCCCCTCCTCCCTCCCCCACCAACAACCTTTTGTAAAACTAGTTATGTTCTACGTGAAAAAAGAAACTTTCGCTGAGTAGAGGGCTGGTCCCAGAACGAATCCCTAGTGTGATGGATTTTTCAGCGTCACACCGAACCTCAAGCCAAGGTCGTGGGGAAAGCACTTCCAGCGTAAGGCTCCCACCCGTGCGATTCGCATCCGCTGGACGACTCCGCGCCTCTCTCCAGGAGTGGGCCAATGTGGATGCCGGCTTCCTTCATCTACTACATCCCGCCGCCGCTCCCAAAACAACCCATCAAAAGATAACTTCTGCGCCTCCAACCGCACAAGCCGCAGCTAATAAGACCGCTGCGCGTAAATGCAGTTGCCTTCCAATCGCCTTTCTGAAAAACCTACTCGCACTACCAAACATAAAGCCGAATTTTCGTGAACGCTGGGATCCCTTGAACATTTTCTTACAGTCCTACCGCCGTCTATGATCAAAGATTGCAACATTAATTAAGACCAAATAACAAAAATTGCATGATATTAAATAATCACAAGTTTACACATTTTTACAAATGAGGTATTTGGCAACTTTATCTCCAATGCAAACATTTCAGAGCGTAAAAATCATTCACCTTGACCGGGATTCGAACCCGGATCCCTAAATGTCCGGCCGAGTGCTTCAGCCAGTTAGGCTATCGACGTCTCTTTCGATCGTTAGCTCTTACATCGCGAGATTTTTAGTCGGACATCCGAGGGACCCGGGTTCGAATCCCGGTCAAGGCGAATTATTTTTACCCTCTGAAATTGTTGCATTGTGAAGCACATTTGGCAGACGACTCCGTTAAAAGTTACTGTCAAGACATCTCCTGCAGTTTCTTGGAATTTGCCAAGGGTAACATTTCTCTCCGGCAAGAATCACTTCGTTCCTGCAGGTTAACCATGAAGTACATGTTTCGAAAAAACTGAGGCGACACCCAATAGCTTATCATGCCTCTGTGCATTAAATAAGATTTTTCAGCACACCAAAATCCTAAGTATGCTCATTACGCATCCCAAATAAATAATTAAATATGACTTATTTCGAAATGAATATTTAAATTTGCCCATTATGTCCAAGGATGTCTTCTTAGAGACCTGCTACGTACAACCATTTCAGTCTATTTTTTTTAATTGCTGTATAAAAATATTAGCCCAAGGCAGCACGCTCAGTGGCGTCTAAGTTAAGCAGTTCCGTTTCTCATTTTTCTATTAACCTAATATATGCAACGAGCGCATTGCCGGTGCAGCTCATACCTGTTTTCTTCCCCGCTAAGTTACACGCCTGATTAATTCAGCGTCACACACTTTCATCTACGAAAGAGAAAGTTACTGGGACCCGGGGCACGTTGGTTTGAGTGCTATTGATTCATAGGCTATTCATTTTCGTTTGACTTTAGTGTGAACAATATACATTAGTAATATTTTAACTATAATCCAGTCGAGAATTTTTCAGGGCAAAATCGATATGGAATTTCTTTTTGGTTAGAAACATTTCATCGCCACTCAAAACTGATCGCGATCCGGTGACTGAAAAAAAAAACAAATATAATTGTATTGATGAAATCGTGAAATTTGAACTTTAAAATCTTCGGTGCCGTCGTTAACATTCGCCTTTGTCGCACTATGCATTGATGTAATTATATAAAATGCGCATGTAAAATTATTGCATGCGCATTTTATACACAAACTTATAGAAAGCATAAACAGAAAACCCCTTTTCAAAATTAAAAACAAAATTATCATTCAATGTATTAGATGCTTTCATTCACGTTCGCGTCTTTGCTTCAGTGCTTCATTCTGTTAGCGTCACAAGTTATTATTAACCACCATTGCTGACATTAAAAAGTTTATGGAAAGAATTTGTTCACTCACCAGATTCGTAAAATTGCCCAAAATTAAACGATTAAAGTCTACCTTGAACTTAATAGAGGCGATTATTTGTTTGCTCACAATGAATGGTCAATTCGTCACAAACTTATTGCATTTCCAACAAGTCAAATTCGAGCGAATTTCTCTCTAGGCATTTTTATCAACCTAGCCAATCTGCCTGTATTCAGCAAATGAGCAACGGCGTAAAGCTGACACCAATTAAACCGAAGGTCCTTTCCCAATAGCATTTCTTAGTGAAGGTTGCCTTCACTCATCTTCCGGCAGTAACACTTCTCACGAAGGCGAATGAACGTAACAACGACCACCTTATCGCACCTACTTCACGAAATTAATGCTCTCGCGCAGCCGATTAGTGACACAACTACGCAACACAGGCACGGTTTCACTCGGTGACAAATCCTCAAATGAAAACCCTGACAAAACTCAATTGTCCTCTTGATGCTTATAACAATTACCACATTCCACATTCAATGATAATCTTTATGTTTTCCATCAAATGATAATTTGAATTTCATGTCACTTAAATATGTAAAAAATAGTAACAATTTAAAACACATATTTTAGGGCCACTTACAACACTTTTGATCGGCTATAAAATATGCCCGTTATACGTTTTGCACTGGTTTCCCAATAGCGGCTAATATGTGCGCAATGCATTATTTTTAATACCTCCAACCGTACGTATTATACAAAGCTCACTCAAGCTGGCGTCACGTGCCTATGAACTCCATTATATACGGACTCCACTTGTGCAAACCTCGTGTTATTCGTCTATAATTCTCAAGACTCGCACATTATTTTGAAAGTTTCGATCGAACAAAATGATAGTACTTCGATGGCGATATTACCATCGTTGTTTCCGCAAAATCAGTGCAATGTACATGATACAATATGCATACGTAGAATTACTTGTAATTGAGCCTTATATTAATATACTCGTTATCTCCTAAGAAACTACACATAAAAAGAGATGCGATTCTAAATCTGACGAAGGGAATCCGGGTGTTTCGGAATCCTCGTGATTGGCTTAACTGAAACAAATACGATATTCACATGTGACTCATTGGACACATTCCAGAGAGAGGATTAACACGTCGACCACATGAACCGATTAAGGCGAGGAGGGAAATTGTGCATCGACACGCACAAGGGGAAAGCTCTGATGATTTGCTCCGCGGTACTGAGAGGAAATCAGAGCCCGGATGAGGGAGCACCGGCCGAAAACGGTGGCACCAATGTTACGAACGGCTCGTCTGCTTTGCTAGATCGTTTCTCTCCATCAGGAGCAAGAGAGAGATAGAGAGGGAGCAGTTCGGGAAACTGCACGAGAAGTCTGCACGGCCTGGAGGGACTAGGGTGGTGGGCTCTGTAAACGTCTGTCTTCGCGACTTCCGGTGAGAGATATTTTGGGGAAAATTATGTTCTCTCGAGTTATGAAAAGGCCAAAAACGCGGAACGCGGGTGAACTGCGAAAATCTAATTCCATCGCAACAAATCTTTCCTTCGGTAAGAGGATGTGCATCCATACCTCAAGGCTAAACTCATGTTAACAACGAAAGTGGAGTGTTTAACTCCCCCAGTCCATTTCGAAGGTGGGACGAACGTCACTATGTCATAGAGAACGAATTACCTTTTACAAACTTTCAAACGCCAATACGTGAGTGGAGATAGTTTAAAGATACTAAGTTTCCAGTCTTCGCTCACTTTTATCATCATTCGATACGCAGCTCGAGTGCACTCCACAATAATTTCCACACGTTTCAATAACAATCAATCATTCTTACGACTTCTTAGTGTCAACATTAACGAAAGATTTTGTGTTAGTGGAAACCATTTATCATGGGAGGCGACTGGCAGCTGAGGCCATTTTTGCCATTAAGGGATAGGTGGGTAATTTCATGGTGCAGGTTGGATTTTTAGGGAATGGGGGGGGAATATGGAAGGAAACCTGGCGCCGACATTAGCCTACACTCGACGAAAGGCGCCAGAAAGGGTCGACATTTTACGTTCCATTCTATCTACGAGGTCTGTCCAATAAATACGCAAACTGAGGCCATACAAACTTTATTTAGCAAGATTTAGTCTACATCGATCTTCTTCAAAGTACTCTCCATTCGTTGATATGAATCTCATTCCATCTTCTTTTCCACTGTTTAAAGCACCGTTGGAAGTCTTCGGCAGTTAGCTTTTTAGTTTTCTCGTCGTTATTGTGTCCACTTCTTCCCAAAGATGTCCCTTCTTCACATTCTTGCATTTTGGGAATGGGAAAAAGTCGCAGGAGGCGAGATCTGGCGAATAAGAAGGATGATCAAGGATGGTGATTGAATTTTTGGCCAGAAACTGGCGAACAATCAATGCTGAATGTGCATGTGCATTGTCATGGTGAAGAATCCAGCCATCATGTTCGGTTAAAATAGTGTGCACTGTTGATTTTCCTAAATTCAGTTCATCAGCTTTCATTTGGACAGTTTTTCGACGATCGGTAAGGGCAAGAGACCGCACAGGATCAATGTTATCGTCCACACAGGAGGTTGAAGGTCGTCCCGAGTTTGCATCATCCGCTCTTCTCCGTCGGCCATCTTTAAAAAGCTTAATCCACTTGAAAACCGATGTTTTCTTCAGAGCATCAATTTCCATTTTCGGCAAATAGTAAATACAAAGACAACAGAAACCAACATAACTGGAACCATACGCACAGCTCGACGATCCGCCAAGCATAGACGGTTCATTGTGTCTCAGGCAACTAGCGCCGCTAGTGGGCATAGTCCGCGTCATGGCCGCCAGATTGCACCAGTTCGCGTATTTATGGTACAGGCTACGTACAACGTTCACACCACTGGGAGTGAGTGACCTCGAGATATAGCACCTGAGAAGGGATCAGGATGCCAATGAATGCTTCTCCCGATGACATCCAACGGTGTTTTTTCAGTTACCCGAATTTGCACTTTGCAATTTCCATTAGAATGTTGACGATTTTGAACAGACATCACGACGATTCCCAGGGAAATTAGGTAAAATGGGATTGAAATTAAGAATTTATTGATAAAACCCAATGCATAGTGATCCTATAAATTACTCACGAGCGCAAAACTATAATTTTTGGACAACGAGCCCACGGAGGAATGAAAATGCACACTTCTTCTAAAAACTTAAAGACACTTAAAGAGTTTCATTCATGGAACTGCTCTGACATAAAACTCTTCGAACATGTAATCAAAAATAAACATCACTGTCACGGCAGACGATTCTTCACTGCTGGAAGACCTGTATTATTGAACTGTTGCGAAACGCAGGATTGCAACATTAGACAGAATATCCACGGAAGAGAGTGCGGCCGGAGTCATGTTCACCAGATCATCCACTCTTTCCCCAATCTTCCAAAACAGCGAAATATCGTGAGTTTTCCAGGTTTCCTCGGTCATCGATTAAAGTACAATCAAATGTACGGAGCGTATGATGCGACTTACCCTTAGAGGACTCGTTGGTACAAAGGGGAGTGGTCCACACTGCACGCGGGGCGCTCTCGTCGGGTGGACGGGGATGGCCTGTAAAGAAACAGATTTTGTCAATGTTTTGAACAAGTTGATATCTCCACCAAACTTGTCCGCAGAGTTTCATAAGAAAATGCAATTCAATTCAGTGTGTAATAGTCTCACGACCTATAAGCAATTGATTTTGTTCCAGAAATCGTAAGCACACCTCCCATCTCAATTTTTCGACGAGCCTCCATGAGTGGATTTGTGATGGGTGGATGAGACACATCACGACAATTCCATCCCTATCTACCCAATGGAGATATTTACCTTCATCTCTTAAATATATACCCATTTTTAATGTAGAGCCCCTTCATTTTTCGCGATAACGACAAGATAATTCGTCCTAAACGAAGAAACGAATACGTCCTAATATATGTTTTCACATGTCAAGCAGCTAGGGGGATATAAGATTCCAACTTACTACATATTCCTAAACGTTATGACCTGAAAACACACTTTTGGATTCAAGGACTTGATTATATTTAACTCATTTGTAAATATCATGCAAAGCACACACTCATAGTTACTAGGAAAATACTACACAACAAAGTTGGGCGCTGAAGTCAAAAATTAACAACTTTGAGTTAATGGGTCCAAATTTACAGGTCTGGAATTAAAATTTCTGTGATGAAACAACAATGTTGTGAGGTATCAGGGAGCATATATAGTGCACCCCTTCACAAAACGCAAACGTAAAGCTGACCTCAGCAATAGGTACGCATGAATAAAGACGTTTATCTATCCATCTATGATTCCAAAGATTCTTTAAAATGAAGACCCGCGAACAATAAGTCAAAATGGTTTTTTCAAAAAACGCATGTTGCCTTCGTAAAACAACGTCAGCCTGAACCCATAAGGATCACAAATCCCTTTCCATTTCAGTTACGAAACTATTCAAATCGGGGGACTCGTATATTTGGCTAAGGGGAGTGTGATTACAGATTTCCAAGAACGCTAGCCTGCATTACAGTTTAAAATACGCGCGATTCAATTGGGCGTGTTTCAAGACTATTTTTGCTAGTTTGGCCAGGGAAAATGGAGCACACAGCAAGGCAGCCTAAGCTTCAAAATTACGAGTGAAGTTTACGCCACTTAAGACGACTAAAAGATCCTCAAATGGCAGTTATGTCGTTAGGAGCGGCGGAATTCCAAATGGACGAGCCCAAGATACGTTCGCAATGCAAACTGTCCAGGTCAGTGCCCCAAGGAATATAAGTCACTTCCATAATTATTTGTGGCTTGGATCAGCAATTCAAAGTACCTTTAATTGAAAAATACACATCTTCGAATTCGTCAAGTATTACATATTTATCTTTATAATTTTTACTTAAACTTGGGATTTCATTGAGTTTTCAGCGATGAAATCCTGCTACGAGGGTAGGCTGAAAAGTGATGCACACATGCTTGTAGGGCATGAACAAAAACAAATAGCAAGATCGGGCGAAAAGTACATCAAAGTACAATTCTTAAGTTTCAAAATCATATATTTAGTTATCAACATAAGTCACCGTTGAGGCTAACGCATTTCTCCCAACGTGTAACAAGTTATTCCGTCATTGAAAAACTCCCCCGACTTTTCTCGAATCCAGGACTTGACAGCTGCCTTCACCTCATCGTCCGAGGTGTTAATGATTACCTTTGAGGTTTCTCCCGAGTTGAAGAAGAAAAACTAAAATCGCAAAAGGCAAGATTGGGGGAAAAAGGAGGGTGTGGAATCGGTTCAAATTTCAGGTTTCGCGAAAACCTCTCCTGCGGTGTACGGACGAACGTTGTCATGTTGCAAGATAATTGCGCCAGGCTGCCTTTAACACGACAAACTCGAATCGGAGGTGTTTTAGAGTCTGCATGTACTGAGAAGTAACGAGGGCAACTTATCGTTGCCCCTCGTTCCAGAAAATCGGTCACATTAACTCAGTGAGCATCCCACCCATCCCATCTCGGAAGCACGAACTTTTACTACCATCGATTTACAGTAGACCTATCAACAGCATCGTCACCATGAACAACCTTTAAACGACGATGAATCTCTGTAGGAGTGACTTATTCAGCAGTTTAAAAGTCTGCAACAGCGCGCTGGGCACCCGGAGCCATAGATAGGACGCCATTACTCCAGAACTTCATCTGCTGGAAATGACTCTAGTATAGTCCGTCTATCAACCTAGTGAACAACATAAGATCGGTAAAAGCAATAGAAAAACTTTTCTTCTGCGTAGGAAATTTAGAAATCACGACGGCGGTAAATTACCAGCTCATGTTATGGAAATGCTCTTCTTATTAATGCGGTGCGATGACCTTATCGGCATGGTGTCATTTATTCTGATTCTCATTTTTTTCAAACTTTTCACTATATTCATCTCTCCCCGAGAATATTCATATATATTTTATCTCCCTTTACAAAGTCTGGTCTTGTAGCGATCAAATATCATTTCATACTATCCGTCTTTACAATCCCTGTCATTTTGCCTTCATGACATGCAGAGTAAGAAGTACGACGGCGCAAGTGGACACAGCCGAGAGATATTTGCCGATTCCGTGGCTTTAAAACAGAGTAATCGAAGAAGGAGACACGGTCAAACTGAACCAGGGTTTTGAAATGAGAAAAAAGGATGCGAAGAACTCGGAATTTAGGGCACCGCGATCGTATAATATAGTTGATCACTGGAGCGCGACGCGATCTTATCGAAACCATTAGATGACCTCGGTTGGAGCTCTTCGCGAAGGAGTTGAGAATTCTCCAATAAGAGAAAGTTTTTCGGTGAGGTTTTAGGCCGTGGGTTATGCGAAGCCGATACGCCCTTGAAGCCCTGGCGCTCCAGCTACGAACGCGAAGACGGCAGGTTTTGTGAGAAAATTATCAAAAAATGCCCTATTTCGCGGTCGTTAGCATAATACTGAGCGAAGCCACGCTGGCCAAGAACTCCAGAGACGTACTTAAGGTACATGGCAACCGTAAGGCTATGACAACCGTAGGGACAAGTGATTAACGATGTGGTAATTGATATTCTGAAATATTATCATTATACCATAAAAATATTTTTATTGACGCAAACATAGCATTATCTCTTTTGGAAGGTTTCATACGATCAATTGAGCCGAATTAGAATCTCTGAGAAAACGTTTTGTACAAATTAGAGAATGGAAATATGTACGCTCGCATTAAGCTAAAGATTGAAAAAGTGTAAATATGTAACCAATGTAAATATACTTTCGGGGAGCAGCGCACTTGGGAAATATTTAATCGGTTCAAATTAGCAGTGATGGTGGCGATGACTAAAGTAATACAACAGTTACTCATTTAAATTAATTAAATAAAAAGGTAATGCAATATAAACGTCTGAATTGGACTATTTTAAATACGGTAATGTTTTAGGGAAAGGAGAGACCATATGGGGATCACGGAGTTGTATTGTATCATCCCTCAGGCATTCAATGAGCAGTGTACCTCACTCGTCTGATGAAGAGATCAGTCATAAAGAGAGAGGAATGCATCGGAAGGTCTAACCAACGGCGAGATTCGAACTGGAGTCCTACAAGAAGGAAGACAGCAGAATGGTAATTTTAAAATCCAGTTACTAATCGAGGAAAATAACGGCATTGAAACTCTCCAGGATGACGAGATTGTATTACTACTAATTAATACGAAGAAAGGTATTTGTTACTCGGCTAGCAATACGTTTGAAGCCACATTTAACGGATAAATGTGATCCACAAATGATTTTTTCTTCCATTCTAGATATCTGCATCAGAAAAGTTAATTGTTCACAATACCACGGACCGTTTCAGTTATCAAGGAGTCTCACTATTTTCCAACTCTCAAATACCACACCAAATGCATTGAGACCTCCAAAAAGGACAGGAAGAAGCTCGCCAAATGCACTTACTCCTATTGCCACTCCTTTTGTCATTTTAAAAGTTCGAAGCAATAGGCAGATACCAGGCACTACAAGGGAATATAAAATGTCCACAGGAGCGCATATCCATAAAATTAATTGTTTCGCGAGCTTCAAGTACATAGTCAGACAGTAAATACTTTTGAGTATACTTGAAGAGGTCAGTTGTCTGTTAAATACTAGATGAAAACAACACCAAATTCTAGTACCACTGTTTTTTCTCACAAAGGTTCCCTGTAATATTTTCAGAATCGAAAAACAAACCGCAAGGGTAATTGACGAGGCGGGGAACGTCGAGTAAGTGGAACAAATGAGCGGCGTTAGCCGCCCAGCTATTCGACGTGCCTCGAATACAAGCCCCAAAAAATCCGCCGAGATGGGCGGAGGCGGTTGACCTCCTCGGCCGCGAGATGCCGCGAGAGTTAGGCGTGGCTCCCCAACGAAATTATTTAAATTGGTAATCATTGAGAGAAAGTGGTTGCGGCACGTGCTCCTGTCCCCCTTCCCCCTCTCCGCGCCACAATATGACTAACCACGGGCTTAAGGCGTTGTAGTCACAGACTGCGACGGACGCCATGCACTGAAATACGACGACATCCAATGGTCAACTTCGATATGCTACACTGTGATACTACCTCTTAACTGAGGGAAGGGTGAATATAATGAGTAAGATATTCCCATGATCGATGCGCACATGAAATTCTGAGGCCTCCGCAAAACCGACCAACAATTGTATCACACCTGGGGCAACTTGATCAGGTAACGGTGGTGATCGCATTCCTCAGGTTACAGTTTGGAGTTTGCTCAGTGAGCACCACAGTATTCTGGGGATGATCGTTAATCTCACTTGATTTCGTACCATCAGGGCAATTCGCAGCCGCTACTACGATCCTCAAGTAGGGTGTTAAAGCAACAAGTGGAAAATTAGTAACGACCCCTTGAGTAGCAATTGAAAGCCCGACACGTTTTCATTTATTGTTTTCTTTTCCGTACTAGAATTTGTTATTCTTTATCTAAGCCCTTGAAAGTGCTACGGATTACAATGCACCACGTAGAAAACGAAACCAAATATGCCAGCTGAGAAAGAACCAAACCATTAAATTTCCTTTGCGAGTTACCTCTATATACATGAAATATTTGTCAATATATTCCATAACAGCAAGATGAGAAAATGTGCGCATAACCTTGAAATTTACAAAACGAAATCCAGGAATAATTAATATTTTACTGGCTTCTAATAGACATTTTATTTTTCGTTGACTCAAATGCATAGGGTAGGAGTAATGTGGTAGGAGGAATAATATATGGCAACGGAAGGCATATGTGGCAGCCAATATCAATTCTCTCTCATTTCCAAGGTTTTATGACAATTTTCCCATCTTACTGAAATAAAATAACACTAAAGACCCCGTAATTTAAATGGGCAAAATCAAAGCTAATTCAATGCGGAACGTAAATATAATTCGAAGTAACTGCGTCCGGTAGTCTATGAAATACTCGTCACATAGAAGCTACAGCCTCAAGATGAATAATGAAAGCAAAAGATACCCTATACGAATCTGACCTGTTTTTCCCCGAGTTTTCCAAACAGACTGTAGAGTCAATTTTTGCGTTTTTCCAGGTTAATGTTTTATTACCTTTGGTCCATTTCTCGGCTAAATATATAAAGAAAATGTACATTTGCACGAGCAAATTGTAATGGAGAAGAGAGTGAGGAGCACACGTCTAAATTTCAGTTTAATCAAAAAAAGAAATATAAAAATCTCAAGTTAAAGGAACGTTATACATTAGGGCAACTGGGGAAAATAACTTTTAGGAATGTGTTCTTAGTAGTTAACAAAATATAAAAAGATAAAAACAAACGAAAAGGATAGAAAAAACTGAGTGTAGACTAATTCTGGTAAGCGCAAGTGACTTGGTGCAATGTCGACTCTTGAGCACAATTAAAGAAATTAAACTTTCTCAATACATTTAAAAAATAGAATCACCAGCAATACTTAATCACTGGCAGGGCTCCTTCATCGACTAAACTTCTTCAATAAAATAGATAATGTCTCTTCCTGTGCTTTCGAGAAGTTTACTCTTTTTAGCTTGCAAATTAGCTCATTTACAAAGAATCGTCTCTTTTCTCACTTTCACTGTCTTTTGAGGCCTTCTCGGTAGCCTCTTTTGTCGGAAGGGATCCTTATACCTGGGATACACATTCCGGAATCTATGAATCAATCGATTATACGCGGAATATATCGAATATATGCGGTGTTCCTTTTATTTTCAATAAACTGTCAATAAGTTTTATGTATATTTCTATATTGTAGGCCAATGAGATTAAAAAACAAAAATCGTTTGTATCGACTTCGGTAAAAGATTTATTGATACCTCCAAGCGTAGTTTAAAATGTGTACTTCTTCACAATGGTAACAGGTTTGGCGCAATACCAATCGCTCATTCAACTAAAATGAAAGAAGAATACGATACAATAGCATTGGTCTTACAGAAGATAAAATACCAGGAACATCGCTGGGTGATTTGTGTACATTTAAAAATGGTGAACTTTCTTCTTGGGCAGCAAAGTGGCTACACAAAATATCCTTGTTTCTCGTGCCTCTGGGATAGCAGGGACAGACAAAACCACTGGATTAAGAAGGAAAGGCCTAAGAGAGAAAACTTGGTTGTTGGGAAAGAAAACATCATTGCTGAATCTTTAGTTGAAAGAGAGAAAATCATCTTACCGCCTCTACATATTAAACTAGGCCTAATGAAGCAATTTGTAAAGGCTCTTGACAAGGATGGACCATGCTTCGGCTACTTAAGACTAAAGATGCCCCATATAAGTATTGAAAAACTTAAAGCTGGTATTTTTGAGGGGCCACAAAACAGACAACTTACAAAGGATCCTGCTTTTGTTGAGTCAATGAATGAGATTGAAAAAATTAGTTGGATGTCATTTGTTGAAGTCATAAAAAATTTTCTAGTAAATCACAAAAGTGAAAATTATATTGAGCTGGTAAAAATTATGCTCAGTAACTTCAAATCACTTGGATGTAATATGAGCACAAAAGTTCACTACCTACACAGCCACTTAGACAATTTTCTTGGAAATTTAGGAGACACAAGTGAAGAACAAGGTGAAAGATTTCACCAGGATATAAAAACAATGGAAGCTCGCTACCAAGGAAGATGGGATAACCATATGATGGCAGATTACTGCTGGTGCTTAAAACGAGACTGTTTGAACAAAGTGCACTCAAGAAAATCACGCAAAAGAAGCTTCCGATGTGTTGAGTGATGTTTTTATGTATTTTTTTCTTTTCGATTTGTTTTATTACAGTAAAAAATTTTAGTATTTGTGTTCAATTGTATTATAAAATTCCGTGGTGTTTGTGGGTGATTTAACAGCCCTAGAAATAAATCAAGTCTTTATATTTAGTGGGTTTTATTATTAATATAATATTCCCATATCATCATGTAGAAGATTTTTTTACGTAAGTAACAACATATCTATATCTTGAAAACTATAGCTGATAGGAAAAAACTAGTGTCATAATTGGATTCAGCACCCCAATTGTTCTTTAAATCAACATTAAAAGCTCCGGCACCAAAACCACTGTTGGCCTGTGTTATGGTTTGATCCTATCAGCCACTAATAATGAATCATTAAAAGTACGCTCGAGGTTCAGGAAAGCCCAAACGCAATGGCTAAAATATCATTTTTAGCCCAAAAAAGCTGAAATCCCATGAGTTTTCACGATTTTCCTCAGTTTTCCAGGTCGCTCTGAGGAACTATCCGTACACGTTCGGTGAGATAATTATCTCTTTCTTATTTCCCCCTCCCCCCCGCCGTGGACACCGTTAATCTATTTCTAAAGCGGGGAATGCTTTTCTAATTCCAATTGATTCATTTTCTCTTTTGTCCAATTCGCGGATGTCAACTGCTTGTTGTCTTGAGTGGCCATATTATTATCTCGGCAAAGTGGCCCAGAAAACTCAAAAAGATATAGACGTCACTGGTATAAATGATTATTAAGACATCTGACCCTCAAAATGGGAGATCCTATCTCGAAAGATAACTGATTGTTTCACTATGTATGCATTCCCACTCTCGTCCGTATTACCTTACAATGCTCTTGGCGGAATTGTCCTTGAAGTCTATAAACACTTATCATTATTGAACAAGCGAATTTTATCGCTATTTTAATAATCCCTGATTGTAATAATTTTTCTCCAGACGCTAGCCGGCTTTTTTTCTAATTTTAACATTTTTCAAGGACTTTTCAAAGTTTCGCCTCCAATATAAATTATTTTTGAGAAATCTGAATGCACTTCATCTTAAAATGTATTAGTTTCCGAATTTGATTGCGTTTTGTCGGTATTAAATTAAACCCATTTAAATAATTACCTTTATTTTCTTATGAATCCCCGTCTCTTGAAACTCCACATCCTCGAACTGCTCTCTCGACCATGTTTCTTTTGCCCGCCTAAGTTTAATGCTTAAGCTCTTCATATTATTTTCTCCCTAACTCTGTCTTCACGTATTTCAATTCTTTCGTTCACTCCTTATATTCATTTTCATAAAATTTTCTCTGTAATCCAAGAATTCCTAACCCTTTTACTATTTACCGCCCCCATTGCAGCTCTCTTTGCCCACTGTCTGAGATATTCCAATCTTTCTTCTATGTACCCGTTCCCTTATCCTCTCTCAGTATTCTACCACACAGTATGCCTCCTGGCACTCCTTCCTTTTCGTCCCACTCAAGTCTCTCGTACATTGCATTTTTTTATGTTTCTTCGCGGACCTCGCCGCCCCTCTTAGACTTTAACGTTACACTTCACGAACCCTTACGGGTCATCCGAATCTACTCCCGGGAAAAAATGTGAACTGATCACACTATTCCTAAATGTATGCCAAACCACAATACAATCTAACTGATCTCTCACTGTATCTCCCGCTATTTTTTACGAGTACCTGCGTCTAATGTACTGCTTAAACCGCGTTTTAGTTACAATTAACCTCTTTAACCTGACACATTTCATAGTTTCCCCCCTGCGGTGATTCCCACCTCCTAAACCGTACGCCTCCCCTAAGTCCAGTCACTCCCTTCGCCCACCACCGCGTTCCAATCCCCTATCAATTTCAAGTGCATTCTTTCAGGTACATTCGCAATTATTTTTTTCTAATTGGTCACACACGATCTACTTCTTCATCTCTATGACTGTTTGCTGGTACGTATGCTTGCACTTGGGTGCCACTAGATTCACCGGGTTTGCTCATATTTCTACAAATAATATCCCGTCCTACACCATCATTACGTTCATTACTCTTCTCCCCATACCTATTTATATATAAATTCGGTAACAACAACACGTTCACTCTCCTCCCCGTCGCCAAGCATTCGTTACTCTGTATTTATCGCTCCAACAATCCCCAACATCCTCCCATTCCACCTCGCGTAGAACTAATATCTCCATACTCAGCATCGCCCTAACATTTCAAATGGCTATTTTCACGGTTGCCTCCCTCCTCTGTCTCATCGTTTTGGCTACTATTTGCACGGTTGTGCAAAGTTTTACTCTGAAGTCGACCTCGGAGGCCTGACGTCCTCCGCCGCCGGGCAAGACATTCGTCCCGCGCGGAGGCCCGAGTCTCGCAGTTGCCAAGACTCATTTTCTTATTTGTTTCCATCATATTTTTTCTAGGGATAAATAATTGAGGTGATTCCACGTTACCTTCCTCAATAGTTCTTCCAACGCAATACGATCTCTCACATGACCGTCCCACTGAGTCTTCTTAGTCTTCAGACGTCAAAGACGGACGTCTTCGTAACCGCCACGCTTTAGGAACAGACGCTGAGAGGACTCTCCCCTGCCTCATTCTCTAACTGGCATGGGTAACCCGACTAGGAGAAATTATCATTGCGTAGCCCTTCGCATCACGCAAGCTCTTACAGCACGTCGAGACTGTAGACAAGGGGGGAGTGAGCACCTCACCAACTTTCAACCCATATATATACTATATTAGTATATATCTCCTGCATCCACCTATTCGATGACGTAAATGCCACCCGCCATATCCCACTCCCCCTTCACCTAACTTACACTTCGTCGTTATACTGGCTCGCCGCCAAAGTTATTTCTTCATCCTTCTCCACACCCACATTTCTAAAGCCTTTATTCTATGCTTACCCTCTTGCCTCAAAGACCGTGTTTCTCATCTATGCAGTGCCCTATATTCAAGTCTTGAGTATCATTTTCCGGATGTCTTTACTTAGTCATGCACCGCTAGAACTAATGCCCTTCCTTGTAAAGATTGCTTATTTTGTTAATGCATTTCTAAAGACCGCAATACTACGCTCATTTGCCATCAAAATATATTATCTATTATATCGGCTCTAGTTTACTCCCTCTCACACTTTTTTTTAGTTTTACTTAACCTCTCCACTTCTAGTAACCGTTGTTTTCCTGAATAACCTCTCCATTCGATTATTCTCGAATTGGAAGTGAGAAGCACCCAATAATAACTGTAAACCCTTGATTGTCTGACTGCTTGATCATCCGAAACACTCATTGACTTGATTAGCTTCCCACCCACGTCCACTCTCGGCTCCAAGTGCCTCCCATGCCACATTTATCATTTCCTGGGCGATAGATTATAAAGCAGTGTCGATGACGGACAACTCTATCTCACTTCCCTCACTATCACTGCCTGCCCTGATTCTCCATCTGCTACCCTTACTCGCCCCGACTGATGATTGCATATGACTGATAGAGACAATCCATTTTTCAATAATAGGCTCTAATGAAAGAACCAATGGTCAATGGCATCCGGCTTTGACACGTTTAGAGGGTACTTCCAAGCTTAAATAGTGCCTTTAAAATCAAGCCAATGCCGGGAGAGATATTTTAACCGTTGAACCCTACTGGGATAAATTTCGAATTGACTCATTATTAATGCTATTCCGGTTTACTTGCATTTTATCACTAAAACTTATATTACAAAACATTACCTCATCAGGTAATACCTGCTATCGCTACAGTTGAATTAAGGTAGATGCCAAAACACTACAAGATTTTCCTGTTATATAAAACGATATAACCAAACTGTTACTTTGTTGTTGTTAAAAAAATAAAACATTAAAAACAACCAGAAATGACAATTCCATTTTGTATTGCTATCTCCCTTTTTTAATAAAATGAATCCTACCTATTTCCTTCCATTAATCAGAAAAATCCCAAATGATTCACTTTGAAATAAACTGAAAGAAATATAGTATATGATTCTCAAGCATGATAACAGCCTTATCAGTGACTCTTCAATCGCTCCACGTTTAAATTCAATCGCCCCACGCTTAATTGCAATCACCGAGTTATAAAGGCATTTAAGCTGCCGAACAGACCCAAAAGCCTTCGCCACTAGTGTTTATCATTATTCTGCAGCAAGAGGTTGGTTCTTTGAAAGGAAGAGAGATTAAGAGAGATAAAAAAAGTACACACGTTACCTTAGATTAAACGTTACACTCTCTAAAACTTATCATTGCAGAAATGTTATCTGAAATAATTTTCAAAGAAGTTAACTCTTTTCCCTGAGCAAAGGTTCTTTATAACTTCAGATCCAGAATTATGGTACAGTGAAATTGCGAAGCTCTATCTGGGATATGACGTATCTCTGGATCAAAATAATAAAAAACGAAGTTTAGTTCCTTGGTTCGCCACCGCAAAGCTGCGCCTTCTCAATGGATGGATTGGATCGATCAAACAGCCTAAGGAGTCCAATTTGAATTCAATCCAAATCAAACTCGGATAATTTTCTGGTCCGTTCCTTAATGAGGAATTTCTAACCGAGCTTCAAACTATTCGGCATGGACTGCACAAAGAAACCAATTGAAAGACGTATAATACTTAATATCTCCTCTTTCCTCTCCGATGGATCGGATATATTCCATGAATGAATTACAGGATAAATACCAAGCTCTACTTTTAGTATCAAAAACTATACTTCTAATCTATAAAAGAGTAGGTACAATGGCTAATGGTTCTCTCAGCTGGCATTCGGCAGTTACGAATGGAGATAATATCACGACATCCTCTCGAGGTAACATCCAGGAAGAAAAACCTTAATTTTTCTCCAACCGAATGACCAAAGTCTCCAATCCCCCTTGCCCCGTACATTCACAGGGACTCATCGGACGACGTATATGTGGCACAAATTTCATTTAGTTGACTCCAGTATCGCGTCGGCGGCAGCTATTGCAATTTGAAATATATTCAGTTCGCATATTTCCCCTCCTCATGATGAATAACGCTTTCCAAGAAGGTATTTCCTCATATTGGGTAAGAGGAAAAGTCATATGGGACAGGACGTCTGGACTATAAGGTGGCTGAGGAACACACTTAAAAATGATTTTCGCGAGATATTCAGAAATAGCATTTGTCATGCGCGACCGTGAATTATCGTAGTGCAGCATTCAGCCGGTGGCTTTGAAAGGTGACCTAATGCGATTATAGATATGACCTTAGAGAATCCTCAGTGCGCCTCTACGGTATGTTCCATGTACAGAGGTGGGTACTGGTATGACCTGCTGATACACCATTTCTAGAATACCGAAACATTTACCAGCATAACTTTCCAAAAAGAAATATTTTCGCTGTTGTTGATGGCGGAGATTCCACACAGAGCTTAGCTGTTTGCTCTCGGAATACGAATAAAGTATCAAGTTTCATCTGCAGTGATAGCCTTACAAAGAAATTCTCTTTTCTCTCTTCTTCCTGTAACATCAAGTTCAACTACGAACAAACCTGTGCAAGACGGACCTGTTGCTCGGTTATGAACAGCATTCGCACAAACGCATATCGCGTTAACTTTTCCCGTAAACATCGTGTAAGTGACACTTGATGAACAAATCGATATTTCTAATAGTTTTTCTAATAGATCGATATTTCTAATAGTTTTTCTAATAGATCGATATTTCTAATAGTCTTTACGTTAGTCGACGATCTTCTCTCAATTACTGCGGGGGTGTTGCTGCTTTCTATCGTAAGAACAGTGACTGGAGCTCCGGGTTCACCTTTATAGGAATTTTAATGTCTCTTTCTTCTCTTTAAACTCTTAAAATCCTCTTCTCATTGTGCTAGAGAGAAGATGAGCCTCCCTACAAGACTCTTGTATCATTAAATGTGCATTGGTAGAAGATATTTTCAGGAGACGGAAAAATTTCAATGCAGAGCCGTGTGTCCTGTTGCCGTTGTGAGGTAGGTGAGCTGAGGATGTTCTAACATTCAACAGCTCCCCCGTTGACGCGACCCCAGAGTCCAATCAATGAAATTTCTATCACCTATGTATACATGATAAATCAGGCGTAAAAAAAACTTTGCAAGAAACCATGCGAAATAAGAAGTCTGCATGACCATTCTTTAATAAACAGCCCTCGTAAAAAAGGGTGAATTCGGCAAAAATAATGTGATTGGTGGGAATGGAATGCTTGAAAAATCCATACAAAAGAATACCTCCATACGTCTTAATTTCGAAGATTATCTTCGAAATTTTATTATTATTACTTTGGGAGTGGGCACAGACACTGGGAAACTGGAGAACTCCTTACAGAAAAACGCACAATATTGCCGATGAGCATGTGAAATCGGTGAAATAATACTTTGTATAGTCTATGCGAGAGATTCTGTCGAAATAGCACGCAATCGTTTTATTTAAGTTGGCAGATCGATTTTTTAATACGTTCGCGCACGCTGAGCTATAAAAATTATTTCTTAAAACCCTTGGCCAGGCAACAATAAATGATTAATCGAATGTTACCTATTATTTTTTCCAAAAATTCAAAGACTTCAAATAAAACTAAATCAACGAATCCCATCTATCTGCTTCAATTCTACTCTTGGCATCTAGAGATTTCCTGAAAGGTGTTACCAGTTACTTCATTTCAAAAACATGTTTTCTTCTAAATCGGCGTACAATAATTGAGTGAAAATTCCCTTAAAACGAATTTT
Source organism: Hetaerina titia (assembly GCA_037158775.1). Lineage (NCBI taxonomy): Eukaryota > Metazoa > Arthropoda > Insecta > Odonata > Calopterygidae > Hetaerina > Hetaerina titia. The sequence goes on from CM073768.1 coordinate 142,781,401, forward strand.
ATGCCACATTTTCATATTTCGCGCATACTCAACCATGTAATAACGACTTTCACCATCGCAAAAATTTACAAAACAATCTCAGCAGGGTATAAATTACCTAGCATGCGATATTTACTCTCAGTTATTCAAGTGTGTCATGATAAAATTAAGTTCTCGCATATTCAATGGTAAAGTTACAAACTAAAAGAAAAAATAACCAGCCTCAAATGATTCGCAACGTTTGCCCCTTCTATTATAAGGTCTCTTTTAAACGTGAAAAACACTAGTGATCGAAAAATAGCTAAGTCTGAAAAAGCTCGGATCAAACCTTATTTTGTGCCACGCCATGGATGAAGTAACACATTCAGCGTTAAGATATACATAATGCACATCTACGCCAGGAATCTGAGTTGAAATAACTGTGAACTTGAGTGCACTCACTATCCGCTAAATCCAAATGCTTTGGTTTCTTTTGAAACCCACTGTGGGTTTGAACCTCTTAAGGTATTTCATGAATAACAAGTTCTATTTGAGTAATACGTAATATAGTAATACCTCTAAACTCCAATGGCCATAATGCATCATCACAATAGGTGTAATTTTACAGCAATTGGGAGTTCACTGCCCAAAGTGGGCTTTGCATGAAAAGGTCGCGCATTGATACTCTCGTCACCATATTTTAGGATATTTTTGCCCGATGAATCCTAAATATTTTAAATGTATCCTATATTCTCAGATGAGTCCGCTTGCCACGAATGCAACATTCACACTCGCGCAATTCGATATGGATTCATTAGGGAAATTCCGTAAAAATGTATGTTAATCAACCTAGTTTCGAAAAAAAATTATAGCAAATAATGGAAACCTCAGCCATAACATCTTTTGGATTTAGCGCAATGACAAGTGAAAGTTGAAATTGCAGAATATGTATGCACAATAAATGTCCCTAACGACGTATCATTCCGATTCTAGTCAAAATCGATTCATATCTTCTAATATTAATCAAAACATTAAACATAAAAATTCCCTCTGGTGTATACTTCGTGAAATGCCGTCATCACATAAGCTTATCCGGACATTTGCACACTAAAACACAGGCACACAAACAGATCCAGACGCATCAGTCAAGAGAAAACGAGTTGATATTATTCATATATCAAAATTCTGTTGAAATGTTGAGGCAAAATGGTCGACATCCAAAGCCAAAGTCGGTCCGTGCGATGAAGATTATCTTATTGCCGCGATAGAGCTCAATGGTTTTCATTGATTCACTGTACCTCGTGTTGAATGGCAAAAAAAAGAACGGGAAGGGCAGCAGTGGATATTCTCCACATTTCACCGAAACTCGACCTCGCAAACCCGAATATTTTCTCTCCAATCTCAATAACTTTTTTCGTCTGAGAATGCTAGAGCGAGGCAAACTTGCTCAGTAAACCCACGGATCTCCGGTAAAAAAACAGCCTAAGCCCATTCTCCGAATGCGAAAGCTGAAATCAAGAGTCGGACCACCGTCAAGGTCAAAACGTGCGACGCCGTTTATAACGTAGGACACCATCGCCGGATTTTTAAATGGGACTCTGTTCTCTTTTCGGGGGACCGTTTGGTGAGCGCTTTCGGTGCAAAACCGCACGGACAGTCGGATGGCTCGTTGGCACACGGCCTTTCAATAATATGACGAGCGTCGCGTATCCCTCCTCTATCCCACTCTAAAAAATATACCTCTAACCGAGTATTCCTGGTGTCTACATTCACTAATAATACATATAATAATATTTACTCTAGGAAAAGACCAATGAGGCACAAAATATCAGCTACCGCTTGGGAATTCTCCCCGCTGCCGTCTCAAAGACGGTAAAACGTAATCGATGGAAGGATTGGTTCTTCCCTGACATTATGAGGCGATTTAGGTCTTCTCGGTGCTGCAATCATTGAGTGCCAATTCACAAGGTCTGTCGGGCGGAACGGATTATACTTGAAGTCATCGAAAAACGTCGTCGACAACCTCGGCGTCCATTGCGGATGCCATAGTGTTAAACAGCCGTTGTACTGTTGTCAAGTTGCGCACATGATATTCTTTGACTCGAAGGGGCAGATAAGTGTCCACTCGAGGGGAGCGTGACGGGAGTGAACGCCATTTCACTCGATAGCTTTCGAACGAAAGGCTCGGCACCAGACAGCACCCGAAGGGGCGGCGCACTCTCACTCGCACCACCACCACGTACCACTCTCTCCTCCCTCCGGCTCCAACCGCCAGGGTCTCTCGCCGCCTCCGCCTCGCTCTCCTCGTCCACGGAGCTCCGCTTCCGGCAGTATTCCGCGCCGCCGACATCCTCCCCGCCGCACGCCAGCACGCTCCTCAGACACCGCCACAGCTGACCCGCAGAGTCCCGGCTCATCCCGGCACCCGACGACGGCCGCCGTCCGCGGAGAACGCGCACCGATCACTCGCTGCGACCACTTCCTCGGACTCCTCGCCGAGCTCTCAAAAACGCCCGCCAGCCGAGGTGTGCTCGCCGCGACGGGAGAGCTGTCGTCGGCCCTCCTGCCTTGCGATTCCGATCAGATAAGGGAGGCGGTGATCGGGGGCGGGGGAGAGAGGCGGTCGAGATAATGGAATCCGGGTGCTAATGAGGAGAGGGGGACTACACCATGGGACGAGAAACGCCGCCCGGCTGCTGGGGAGACAATAGACGCCTAGGTGGTCGGTGCGCGCTGCACGGGAGGGTGGACGCGCGGTGGTGCTGCGTTGTGCTGCGCCGCGACGTCCGCACGGGACGGAATCGGCGGGAAACCTGGCCAAAGACCGGATCAGCGAGAGTTGTATAAACCCGGGCCGACATTTGGGTCACTAAATAATAGAGGTTAGAACTTTCCAGCCCTCTCGATAGACTCGCGTGTTTCCCAACTGCCGCGGTCAGAAACTCAACGGAGCCACAGGCATGATCGAGGTTTCAGGAGCAACAGGAGGTGATCGAGGTTTAGATGGTTGGTCGGGAGATAGTCATGAAAAATGTTCCCGTACTTTCACAGAGGGTGTGAAAATTCCATCCAATCCCTCGTCAAAAATATCCCTTTCATTCGCTTTTGAGCCTTCGAATTTAAATATGACGTTGCACGAAGGCGAAGAGTATATGAAAATTACTCGGCCGTTTCGCGATTGTGACATGAAATTTCGAGGCCTCTTCGAACGATGACATCTCTCGTTGATAAAATGCCAAGTCAATGACTACGCCCACGTGACTGTTAAAGTTTTATGTGTGACACTTCACTGGTAGACAAGCTGAAAACCCCACCACTTTAAACCACACAAAACTGCAACAATTTTTATTCAGTTATATGCTGAGAACATACCCTTATCTCTTTCTTATCCGTGAATGACAGAGAGTTCCAACTTGTTTTACGAAAGAATGTCTCTTGCCTTCCTACTGTCAAGGAAGGCCTGCTGTAATGGGTTCACCAGCAAAGGCATTAAGTACATATTAACATCAAGAACCCACGGATATATCGGAAATTCTCCATTATCAAAGATCAAACACGATGACTTCAAAAATATTTTCATGAAAATAGCATAGTGTTGGTTCGAGAGATAGTCCCAAGCCGCTGCTGGCTCGAACATCACTTCGGGTGAACACACAGCACTGTGATGTACGGACTATGGGACTTTCTGTATGCTGCCGTCAAGTGTATAATTAAATCAATCCATATTGTCATGGATTATTATTTTACAAAAATGTAACCATTATTACGATTGAAGTAAGTTAATTAAAGTTTCCACAAGCAATGCAGTGAAATTCTACCCCCATTGTATTTTAGTTTTTTATTTAATTCTGGCATTTAAGCCTTTCTTCACAATGCCCACTGGGGTTTCACGGCGCTTTCACTAGTTTATTATTGAGAAATATTTTGACGATCATTTCTAACCTCTGATCTTGATTCTCCGAGTTTCACGAATTCTATCCAATCAGATTTAGTTCCCACTGACAAGCGTCCTTTCCTGCATACTAGATTAAACCAACTTCTTCAAAAAGGGCCAAAACGAGTTTATTGGCTGAATAAATTATTGATAGTGTTCCCCCCTTTGGTCAATCCACACTGACAAAACTAATCCACCGGGTTCTATATCACATTACAGTCTCATTGCCCATTTACGAAAAGACAAGTTCATTCCAATGATTATAAAGGAATATAGATGATTGTAAAGGTAAGGAAAATAAAAAGATTTTTGTGGAATGATTATTACTTGGAAAAAATTATTAGACGCCATTAGTCAGTAGAAAAATATGGTCAGAAAAGTTGTAGCAAACTGCAAACTGCAAAAATGAAAATTGCACAAACCAAGTTATGGTGTCACTGGTAAGTCCATTATTTTTACCCGATTATATTTTGTCAGTTGAGAAATGAGCAGTGAAAATACATTGATACGAGTCATAATAAGAACTTTGTTGCAATTTTCCACAATTAGAACTTTATTTCGACCATGGTTTCGATACACTGTATCATCATCAGGACCTGATGATGATACAGTGTATCGAAACCATGGTCGAAATAAAGTTATACTTGTGTAAAATTGCAACAAAGTTCTTATTATGTCTCGATTCCACAACATCACGCCTGACTCTTCACGTTTCGTTAATACAAGGCTTTACAATTTTGATTTTTTTCGCTAAAATGTTTTCAAGGCTACAACAATCTAAAAGTTTAACAAACTACTACAAATAAACTAAGCAAGTGGCAGGGTATAATAGATATTCCCTTTGACACCATTCCACTACTTTTTATCATTTTTATATTGCTTTCCCGATTATTCAAGGATTTATAAATATACTTGTTGTATTTTCAAAATTTCACTGTTTTTCACAACATTCGGTTCTTTACACAGAAGTACGCACACAAGGTACGCACGCCAGGAGAGAAAATGCAGCGGCCATTTGATGGCACATATTGTACGAGTAACTCCGTGAGAGCGAGGAAGCAGTCAAGTCACCCACCGCCAAGCAATCTAAGGACATGGCCACAAATTTAGTGGAGGGTTCGGGCCTCTACGCCGCACTACGGGGAGTTTTCCCAAAAACCTGGCTAAAAGGTGAAACTGAATTTCCTGTATTTTAGCTTTTCTCCTAATAACTGTGTGGGATAAAAAAATCTACATGGAATGACTATAGATCCACGTGATTTATATTAAAGCCATAACTCCTACGTCATTTGGAAGACGGCTGATATTCGGACTAATTAACCTTCCTGCTCACAGGTAAATTCATTCGAAGTTCTGAGGAGCATAACTCACTTCGCAGTAGAGAAAACTGAAATCTACAAATGGCAAGTTATTCCTGGGGATATTACATTGTTTTTTTGTAATTTATTGCATGCTTAGTTTTTATTTTAAGGGTCGGAAAATTGCCTTTACACACTGGCGTATTAGTGCGCGAAATATCAGAGAGAAATATTTTGAACTGCACCTAATGTTAGAAGGTTATAGTTAAATAGGTAATAGTTATAATTTGAAAAACTGCAAACTCATTTACTTTGAACAATCAATCAATAAGCTACGCAAAAATTTACTTCTAATATCAGCTATCCTTCTTTTTACTTTAACTTTTTATCTTGTACGGGGACTGTTATACCAGACACTTTAGATGGCGTTGAGTGAGCGCTGCAGAACATTGACTCCAAATGATTTTATTATTTTGCATCATATGTGCATTACTTTAGATGTTTTTTGTTATTCCATATAACCATAGCATAGTGAAATTATCAGTTAGTACGCAGGAAAAAAAACTCGCGCAAAAAAAATGAATGTGTAGAAGATATTTTATTTTATAGTTGGCAATAATTCAAGCGCCTGATAAAAAGGTCATTCGCTGAAAATCAGTGTACACCACAACATTTTATCGTTTTGGGTTTTACTTTTCGCAATTTATTGATGAATTTCTTACGTCATTTTTTTAGCATTCCACTATCATATTCGGCACTTTTTACTTCCGTATTTCGAACGAAGATCATATATCAACCTGATTTTCAAAAAGGAATTTCTCTAGATGGAAATCTGCTTAAAGAAATGAGGTATTTCCGTTGATATGGACAATATCTGTATTTTTCTGTTGCGATATTGCAGTAAAAATAACACAGATTTCCCTTTCATTATTTACGAAATAGATTGAGAGGTCAGAGAAGAAAAAACGAAGATTTTAGATCAATTTGTATCACCGCCCAATTTCCATAAGCGACTTAAATGAGTCTAAGGTCTGCAGGAGAAATAGATTCTACGGAGGTTTTCAAGGGTGTATCAGTTACGGCTCGAACAAGATCTTCGAAATATATATACGTGTATAATCAGAGAACGACGGTGTCCGCAAATCCTACAGGTTCCCTTGCGGTTGTAGCCGAACTCACCGCTAGCCAATCACAAATTATATCCACCTTATTCTGTTGAAAACTGCAGGAAAAGTAACAATGCTATCTCCCTTTTTCGTCCGAAGCAACCACTGAAAAATATGAGGCTACTTTACAGTGGAATTGTCCATATAATATGGACATTGCCATTACAGTATATCCAATATTACAGTGGCATACGGCATTGTCCACGCAATCTTAGCGGCCGCGAAGTTATTAAAATTTTAACTCGGAAAACATTACCTTCATCTGTATGAGAATTTACGATAGAAGATCCGGACAATTAGCATATAAGCAAACCTTCGGTGATGGCAATGAATCCGAAACGAATGTTTTCCGAACTTTGCGGGTGTCCTCACCCTTGTATCTACATACACAGATGCCCGAAAAGAAGTTACGCATACAGAAAAAATTGAGATTCACGGCTTCTCGTATTAGTCGTCCGATGAGAGCATATCTTATCCATATCCTCTTATATAAAGAGGATATTAAATGAAGATCGGTGTAGCCAAGGTTCCGATACCGTAAAACTACAAGAATTTCTTTCTCAAAATCAATCTATATAATACGTAAAATAATAATCGCATCAATGGTAACCCCAATACAGGATTCTTAAGGGGCATCTTTCTTAAACTTTTATTATTTCGAATATTTTTGTTCAAATGTTTTGATTATGTTACTAGTATGGTGGAATAAAAATATTACTATTTAAAACAATTAATTTTTTTAGTAAATGCCCAATCTATCTAGAACCTCATTTAGCTCATAATTCGCGTCATTTGCGTAATAAAAGGTATCTAAGAAGTCAAAACGACATCCTGAGTACCTCGAGGAGGGCAGAAGACTAGCTAGCATGCTTGGGTCCACGGATAACGTAGGGTGACCAACGTCTTCACCCACAGACTTCCGTGGCAGCTGAAACGTTATGATGTTACAAGGTGAAACAAACAACAATCGACTAAACCACGAACTTACGCTCAAACACCGCAGCAATCCGCTCATCCACTTCAACAGAGAGGATGATCTGAAGGTTTCCCTCGCCTGAGATTTATGGGTATAAAATTTGAGATACTATTTTTTTTGGCTGGACACGACCACCAAATACATATTTTGTGACTCCAAACAAAACAAAATCCAGCAACCCACTCTACATCAGGACCCTGTTCAACTCTGTGCACTTCATTCCTCCCTTCATCCCGTCCAACATCCCTATCCTGTTCCTGTTTTTTTCCCTGCTTTTGAATGTTTGCCTAACATTCTCCCCTCTATTACATTCTTCAACATCCCACTGCGGCTCAATACGCCCTTCAACCATTTTTCCTGCCTCCATAGGATATCTCCCAACAAACCCCTCCCCTCGCCCACCCTCCATAGTACTTCCTCATTTGTTTTCCTATCGGTCCATATCACCTTCTCCATTCTTCTCCACCGCACATTTCAAAAGCCTCCAATCTACGTCTATCCTCCTGCTTCAACGACCACGTCTCGGCGCCGTACATAGCTACGCTCCATATCAAAGTTTTAAGTCTTTTCTTTACCCCCCTATTCAATGTCCCCGTCATCAACTCTCTACTCCTTGAGAAAACCTCTTTGCCTAGCGCAATTTTTCTCCTTATTTCCCTACTACTTTTACCGTGTCGGTCCAAAACACTTCCGAGATACGTTAACTGTTTTACCTGCTCTATTTTCCGCTCCTAATTTAGTGTTCAGCTTAGCCCTTCTCTTTCTGGAAAATCGAAAAACCATTGTTTTATTAATATTGATTCTCATCCCATATCTATCGCACTGAACCTCCAATTCACTCAACAATGCTTGCAACCCCTTGGCTGACTGAGCAACTAATGCTTGGTCATCAGCAAACCTAACAGATTTTACGAATTTCCTTCCGACTTTCATTCCTACCTCCTGTTCTTCCCATGCCTCGTTAATCATTTCATCCAATTATACGTTGCACTGCACCGGTGACAATGGGCAACCCTGCCTTACCCCTCTTCCTAACACTACCCATCCGGACTCTCCGTTCCCCACTCGCACCTGAGCAGTCTGAGACATGCACAGGTTGCGGCTCAGTCTCCTGTCCCTCCAATCCATTCCTATTTTCTGAAATATACGCATTACTTTTTCCCAATTCACTCTATCAAACGCTTTTTCGAAATCTACGAAACAGGCAATTACGTCCTGATTGTATTCTATATTCCCCTCGATTAGTGATCTCATTACTGCAATGGCATCACGCGTACCTCTTCCTTTCCTAAACCCAAACTGATCATCCCCTAAGTAATCATTTGCCTTACTCTTTATCCTATTGTTGATTATCCTGAGAATAACTTTAGCTGCGTGGGATATCAAACTTATTGTTCTGTAATCCTCACATGATGTAGCCTTTACCTTTTTCGGAATAGGAACTAACACCGATCTCACAAAATCTTCCGGCCAGATTCCTTCCTCATAGATACTACGAATCAGTCCATATAGAGTCTTCTTCCCACATTTTCCTACACATTTCAACAGTTCTACGGGGATGTTGTCCACCCCCACGGCCTTATTTGCTTTCATCTCCTTTAATGCCCTTTCTATTTCATCGTTGAGTATGCTTGGACCTAAGCTATCTTCTTCTACGTCATGTTCCCTTTCTATGTCTAACCTTGTTGGCCCAATTTCTCTACCATACAGTGTGTCTATATATTCCTTCCATCTCTCTTGGATCTTTTCTGGCTCAGCTATTATCTTACCCCACTTGACATTAACTTGTTCTGTTTTGGGTTGCTCTTAATGTGGGACCTTATTACTAACCAAGTCTTAAGGAAAGAATTCCCCATGGGATGTAGCTTAATAGCTTTTGCCGATTTTGTCTATTGAAGCTAACTCAAGAGCCGAAATGGAGCAGCTGACAAAAAATTGTATTGAACAAATAGAACAAAGGGCAATAGTTAATAAACCGCTAATTTCAACAACCGAGGCAAAATACATGGTCTTTGGAAATAAAATGTCTAGGAATCCCACTGTTAAAATCTACAACAGCAATATCCGACGCACTTCATCTTTTAAGTATTTGGGAGTCGTGTTAGACGAAAAATTAACTTATCAAGTCCACATTAATTTCATAGTCAACAAAACCAAAAAAATTTTTCAAGCTGCCCGCAGGTACTGCAATACTAATTTTGGAACGGACTCCCTTAAATTGATATACAAAGCTGTAGCAATACCCATTGTTACCTACGGCTGCTCCATTTGGGGTCATAAGCTTAACTACAGCAGAATCGAAAGAAAACTTAGAGAAGCTCAAAGACCCTGCCTCTTAGCAATTAACAAAGGTTACTCGACAATCAGCACGGACGCACTATATTTAATTACCGGACAACCACCTCTAAAATACGAGGTCATGTAAAGAATTAACATTATCGAAGTCAAATCGGGTCAAGGCACGAAATATTTCAACTCCAAGATCGAACAAAATCACGTCCTAAACAAAAAACAATTAAAAGAAATACTCAGGGAACAAACAATTCATCAGTGGAATAAAGACTGGCAGAATTCCGATAAAGGTATTCACACTAGAGAAATTTTCCCAGACGTCATTGAAAGGCTAAAGATAAAATTTAAGCTAACTAATAAAGCGACACAACTCCTATCAGTCCACGGAAATTTTGAATATTACCTTAATAAAATAGGAAAATCAAGGACTAATCTATGTAGTACCCGCCTAACAGAAGACACAGCTAAGCATAGGATAGAGGAGTGCCAACAGTATGAAAAACCCAGACATGAAATTTGGCATAGCATGACTTATGAGAAAAGCGAGATGCGTGAGATTGTGCTATTTTGCCTTAAGCATAACTGCAACCAATTATTTATAATGGTACAATAAAATTAGATTATGGTACAATAAGGTTTGATAGAATTAGTAATTGTATTGTTTATTTTATTGTATAAGTAAAATTGTATGTAATTGCTATTTTAAGTTAACGTGTCATATTTTGCCTAGTGTGCGATCAAAAACTCTTGTCTGACTTGGTAACCTGAAGTGTTATCATAAAATAATATTTATTCCTTAGACAACTTATTATCTCTAATTGTACTAAATTCGAGTCCAGCATCACTTTTGTAATTTAATGCTATAATGTCATCTTATTTGATATTTCTTTCTCATGTTGGGTAATTAATGTTAATCATATCAGAATACTAAAGGGGGATTAAGCAGGAACCCCCTCAACATATCATGCTATAATTTTTTTATATGCTATTATCTTTTTGTATTTGCTTCTGCAATATAAAAAGGGCAGGTGTTATTGGGGAAACTCCTTCACCACCTTTCCTTATTATTATTATTTATCTTTAACTGTTAGCACAGATCTTCCCTTCTTACTTCCTGATAATAACTTAACCTTGCTGTATAGCGTATATATATATATATTGGTCCCTTACCTCTCCTCCCCTCACCTTTCTCCTGCACATGTCCCCTCCGCTCTTCCCCGACAACGCCATTCTGATGACGACGGCGGGGCCGTCGAAACGTCAATACATACTGTGAGTGTCCTTCCTTTATTTTTCTGTGCGTTGAATATTTTGTATCCGTGTGTTTGTGCGTCGCCGGAGAGCGTCAATTTCAAAGATGTGTGTGTGCGTGTGTGTGTGCGTGTGTGTGTGCGTGTGTGTGTGCGTGTGTGTGTGCGCGCGCGTGTGTGTGTGTGTTCTGTTCTGACCAGAAAGTCGCGGGTTCGATTCCCGGGAAAGGCACTCTGGGCACCTGCAGCTCCACCCAAGCTAGTTGATTTTTACCAGATCTTCCTGGGAAACCATAACCGGCTCAGGGAAAGGAACTGGCCCCCCTACCCTGATGTGTGAATATTCACACGCCGTCGGGCTTGGTACATGGGTGAGCTCTACCATCACCTACTAAACCGACCTTCGGGGTGATATATATGTGTGTGTTTGTGTGAATGTATATATATATATATATATATATATATATATATATATATATATATATATATGTATATGTATATATATATACACACACAGATACGTATTTATATATGTATATATATTTGCCCAGGAGCGGGTGCGGACTCTGGCCACAATTTAGTTGTTATGAAATGTAACGTCCGTTTCAAGAAGATAAGGCAAGGGCGGCGGGTTAGGAAATGGAATTTAGAAGCATTAAATGGATTAACGAGGAAGGAGTATCAGCAGGCTGTAGAGAAAATAATGGATGACAGTAAAGAACTGAGTACTATCGAAGAAAAATGGGAATGTATCAAGACAGTGATTTTGAAAGCTGCAAAAGACACAAAATGGAACCGTTAATGGGAAAAGGATAAGGAAACCATGGGTAACGGATGAGATGATTGCAAAGATGGATGAGAGAAGAAGATGGAAAAATGTAAACACAGAGTTAGGCAAAATGAAGTACAAAGAGTTAAACAATAAATTGAGAAGGGCCACAAATAAAGCAAAGGAAGAATGGTGGAAAACACAATGCGAGGATATGGAAAGTTTACAAAAAAGTTTACAAAGTTTACAGAAGAAGGGTGAAATTGGTGCTCTATACAGCAAGGTTAAGTTATTATCGGGAAGTAAGAAGGCAAGATCTGTGCTAACAGTTAAAGATAAGTGGGGTAAGATAATAGTTGAACCAGGAAAAATCCAAGAGAGATGGAAGGAATTTATAGAAACACTGTATGGTAGAGAACTTAGGCCGACAAGGTTAGACATAGAAAAGGAACATGACGTAGAAGAAGATAGCTTAGGTCCAGGCATACTCGACGATGAAATAGAAAGGGCATTAAAGGAGATGAAAGCAAATAAGGCCGTGGGGATAGACAACATCCCTGTAGAACTGTTGAAATGTTTAGAAAAATGTGGAAAGAAGACTCTATATGGACTGATTCGTAGTATCTATGAGGAACACAACGCAAATAATGCAAGGACTGCAACACAAATGATGAACGATGGATAAATGGGCAAATAGTAAGCTGGTTTCGTGATTTTCTCCATAACCGTTAAAATAGAGTAGATAGTGAAACGTTCGTGTTTCATGCAGGTATTTAAAGATCCAGAGGAGAATAATTGGAATATATTGCAATCACCTCCCATAAAACTGTCAAACACTTTGACTTCTACTTCACAATACAGTATTTCATGCGCCGAACAAAATTCAATAATCAGTTCCCGATCTCGATTGTTTATTCCAAACAATAAACAGCAATTTATAAGAGTACGGCTGGGGTCAACTCTTCCCATTAAACAGCTTCTAATTTTGGACGAAAATTCAGGACCACCTAGTATGCATAAAAAATAATGGCTTTAGAGGTTTAAAAATACGAGACTAACAGGATACACAGATTGAGGATAGTATATACACAAGCCACCTCAAAGAAACTATTTTAAACATCTATTTAAGTTGGCTCTGGGTGGAGTTGCGAAAACTCGCACGGATTCGTCCGAATGCAACATGCGGCGGAGTGATCGAGAGGACGCCCGGAGTCCGATCCTTTGATGGGGAGAGGTGTCATTCCGGAAACCGGAGGATTGGAAGGTTGTCTCGCGCAGCAGCGGGGGAAAGTTAACGCTGCGGCGAGGGAGGAGAGATGCGAAGACAAACTTCGTCTCCAACAGGTATCAGGTGCTATAGGAGGATAGCCCAGTGGTAGCCCCTACCTCCGCCCCTGTGAGAGCATCACCCAGAAGGAACCGTAACGTCAGAGGTGATATAGTGCAATTGCGGGAGAGGGCAGCCGAGGAGCGTCTCAAGCGTTCATTGTCGGCCCATACGGGCACACATCCACCGTCCCGGTGAGCGAAAACCCACCCTAACCGGTCATTTAACATACAAGATAAAACCATGACATTCCAAATAACCTCTCATTCGTGTGCGTGTTGTTTGTGAGAGACGAGAAACTTAAGATTTAGAGTACGCTATGCTATAACAGAGGTTTACAATGGTGGTTGAAGCCGACAGGTAACGGCTCATTTAGAAACTAAGTTAAACTAGGCGGAGGAAAGTTATTACATGGCATACAAATGGAAAGATTTTGCGTGAATTTGGAATAATGTCCGTACAGGTGGACTAAGGCGGAATAAAAACGCGAGGTACAAACTGGCAAGAAGAGGAGAATGAATAAAACTTAATAGTAACAGACATAGGAAAGACTCATAGGCGAGCTACGTCCTTAGGCAGTGTATATGTATGCTTACAGTCGATATCGTAATCCTAGATGTCAGATAGCAGAGCATTTCCAGTTTTGCCGAGTCGCGAACGAAAGTTCGCGACCTGAGAACGGATGAAGTCCGCGGCGGACGGAAGACGATGAGCGGCACGCACCTCGGCCATCCGCTTGAGGCGGCTAACCATTAACAAGCGCCGGATGGAGATGTTTTGTATTGTTTCGAGGCGTTTCCATATCGTCTTCCGTACTGCAAAAATTGGACAGGCAAAAAGAAATGTGGGCCGCACGATGGCCGTGAATAGGCGCACCCGGTCCGTATGACTGATCGGGGAAGCCGCCGACGCAAGACAGCGGAGTTGATTGACAGCAACGGTGACTTTCGCACGGCAAGAGTCCAGGTGGGGTTTGAAGGTGAGTTTGTGGTCGAGAATGACGCCAAGGAAACGGTGCGACGAAGCTCTCGGAATGCTGTGTGCATGTAGAGTAAGCGACAGGTGTGGTGTGCGGGGGCGGCGTCGGGTGAAGTGGAAATGAGTACTTTTGTCCGCGTTTATCCGAATTTTCCATGTTTTGGTCCACTTTTGAAGTTTCCGTAGGTGGGTGTTGAGGCGTCGGATGTTCGCTGAACGCACACGCGACGTTGCGGCAATGACGGCGGTTGGAGCGGCGGCTGCGGGTCGCGGCTCATGTTAGCGTCAAAGATGCCGTCGACCGTGGATCGGAAGAGTTTCTGAATTCCTTCAGGGAATTGAACTCAGAAGTGGGTGGGTGGCGTCGAGGGAGTTGATGTGACACCCTCAATCTGCAGCCTTGTCCCGAGGACTGAACGTGAACCTCTCGTTTTCGTTTGAAGCCGAGTGGAAGGCATCAATCAGAGGTTGCGTACTTTCTGCAGGGACATCTGGGCGTCCTTAGTCCACCTTCAGTCCGGCGATCCAATCGTGTAGGAACCCCCTTAACCGTTCTGGCGTTCACTACACGTCTGAAGCCGCTAGGTTTGTAGCAGGTAGGATATTTCACCACTTCGGGGATTTTTAGCATAAAGTTCAGGTCAGCGTGTAGGTCAAATAGGGGGTCTCTAAAGTCTTATTTGCCAAATTATGTATCTTTAAATGAAGTGAGATTTGGTTCTAGCGATAGTTCACTTAACACAAATTATATAGCATCGGACGGAAAATTTCATAAAGGTTTCAATATTAATAAGAAGACGACCCTCGTTAAAAATTCATAAAACCGGAATGTCAAGGAAACATTATCTCTATTGGTAGTTAATTTCCGAACTTAAACAAACAAAGTCGCAGAATATCATTATCTTTTTCAGAGCACATGCGCAGATATAATTATTGGGACAAAAAGCTTATCCACTGATATTGGCGACGGTGAAATTTTCCAAAAATCCTTTTCCATTTACAGAAATGACAGAACAAATATAATTGGGGGCGGTGTCTTTATTGCAGTAAAAAATACTTGCGTCAGCAGGGCTGAGATAAATCCGGGTAATGGTTTTGAAAACGTCTGGTGCTCAATTAAAAGCCCTCGATCCAAAAGGATTTTTTAGTATGCGCATTTTACAGACCGCCAGTCGACAGAGACAACTCAATACTAGAATTAAATCAGCAAATCAAAGGTTTATTATCCCAACACAATGAACGCGACGGTATAATCAGTGGAGATTTCAATGTCCCATCTATTGACTGGAGTACATTTAGCTTAAAAACGTGCTGTAACGACAAAGTTATCAGCGAATCTCTATTGAATTCTTTTACGTTGAACTCATTGAATCAACTTGTCACTTCACCAACTATGGGCGATAAAATTCTTGATTCGTTAGCAACGAATATTCCCGAAAAGTCTTAAATATAGAAATATAAAAAGAATTAGTAACCACAGGGTAGTAAATACTAAGTTTTCGCTACATGGTGTCCGAAATAAGAAAATTAAAAGCCTAAAAGCAAAAAAATACTTGTATAAAGAAGGGAACTACAATGGCCTTAAGTCCGTGCTGCAGAATCAATTTGCAAGTTTTAAGAAAGATAGCAGACACCGAAATACTGAGGATACGTGGAATCACTTCCTTGACATCGCGCACTCAGCATTCAAAAGGTTCATTCCAATCAAATTTATAAAAGATAACACGGAACCCAGATGGCACAGCGCGGATGTTAGAAAATCTTTACGACGTCAAAGGCTATATCACGCCAAGATGAAAAATATAAGGGATGATATCGAGAGCGAAAAAGGCAATGAGATCACTAATGATTACAAGACATCTAGAGCGAATGCCAAGAAGGAATTTCGAAAAGCGTTAAGCGAACTCAAAAGGAAAAGTTTAGCGGAAAATTTGAAAGAGGTTAAAAAATCATTTCGGTCATACGGCAGAGACGTTCAGGGAAATGAGCCTACTGTTAGTTTTAATTTAAAAATTAAAATGAGTTTACTGTTACTCAAAAATTATAAAGGCGAAAGAGTAACCAGCAATTTAGAAAAGGCTCACTCATTCAATTCCTTCTTTCAAAGCGTCTTCACCAATATCTCCCCGAATGCCTCCGATAGTTTACTAAATTGTGCCGGTCAACCGATGTCCAAAATTGAAATTTCATACAATGGAATGGAAGTTTTGCTGAAAATATCAAGCCTAATATATCCTTAGGGCCCGATCGAACACCCGCTCGTATATTTAAGGATTCAGCTTCGGAAATTGCACTGTATCTCGGAATCATATTGAAGAAGACGTTAGTAGATCACAAGTTTCCCAGAGATTGGAAAACGACTAACGTAACACCAATATTTAAAAACGGAGACAATGAAGAACCGAGTAATTACAAACACATCCTCAATCCATTGCGTGCAAGGGTATTGAACATATAGTTAGTAGTAAGCTAGTTCGATCGTGAGACACCTCAATAATCAGAAGTTATTAATGAAAAATCAGCACGGTTTCCGAAAAGGTAGATGCCGCGGACACAACTTGCGATTTCTGTTCATAATTTTCTTATTTCGGGGGGAGTAATGTTCCAGTGGACGCGATTTTTCTAGATTTTAAGAAAGCATTCGACAAAGTATCTCATAGTGAACTACTCGCAAAGCTAGAAGCATATCGCATAGATAAAAATATCCGGGGTTGGACTAAAAACGTTTTAATGGGCGGGTTAAAAGAGTAGTGATAGATGGAGTTAGCTCAAATGCAAAGAAGTTACTTCAGGTGTCCGCTCACGGAGCGAATGTTAAATTACAGATTGAATCTCTTGCATAAATTTGAAGGATGTGTCTCTAGCAATGATGTTGAAAATCTATTATTATTCCCATCGTACTACGGTAGGAGAGATCATGTCAATAAAATTAGATAGAATATAAGCGTACAACAGATGGATTTAAGATGTCATTTTTTTCTAAGAACAATAAGGGATCAGAATAACATTGTCCGACCGCGGTAGGGTCATATTCGGGTCAAAGTTAGTCTGGTGTGTATTCACCCCCACTAAACTTGGACTAAAGTTGGACTAAAGTTGGACTAAAAACTTTTTGAATAGTCGGGTACCAATAGATGGAGCTAGCTGAAATGCAGTAGAAGTTACTTCAGGTGTTTCCCAGGGAAGTGTTATCAGACTTATTTTATTCCTACTTATCGCTAAATGACATTGGCTTCGTAATCACTAGCAATATACTATACATTTATATGATGATGCAAGGGTTTCCCGTAATATCCGTGATCCTGAGGACACAGCAACTTTAGCAGATAGCCTTAATGCTACACAACTCTGGTACGACACTTGCCAATTAGAATTAGACTAAAAAAGGGCGTATTGATAAATATTTGGAAAATGAGCAATTCCCTCCCGAACGTCTATGGCATTGGGAACAGCGAAATGGAATGTGTGGATTCGATTAAATACCTAGGGCGTTAGCCTCACTCACGATCTCTCCTGGATGAAAAACATCCGTGGAATATGTGGACAAGCTAACAAAAACTTAGGACTTATTAGAAGAGTACTGGGTAAAGGTGATGAAAAGGCCAAAGAACAATATTATCTTTCGCTGGTTAGACCTCACTCGGAATATGCTTTGAGTATATGGGATCCTCACCAAGTTGGAATGATTGCCGAGTTGGATTGCGTGCAGCGTAGAGGAAGTAGATTTGTAAAACGTTGTTATGATAAACGTAGTAGCGTATCCAAAATATTAGAGCAGCTAGGCTGGGAATCACTCACGAAGCCAAGGTTAAATTGCAGATTGAATCTCTTGCATAAATCGGAAGGGCGTCTCTTTGACAGTGATGTTGAAAATGTATTATTACCCCCATTATACTACGGTAGGAGAGATCATGTCAATAAAATTAGAAAAATTAAGTGTATAACAGATAGATTTGAGATGACATTTTTTCCATGAACGATGAGGGATCAGAATAACATTGTCCGACCGTGGTAGGGTCATGTTCGTAAAAATTAGTTTGGTGTGTATTCACCCCCTGTCACACACCCTAGCGGTGACTTACACGGTACATACTAAAAATAAAGACATAAGATGACCTATCAAGCGTTCTAAAGGAAGTACACTTGCCAAAATATCTTTGGTCCGTGTATACCAGGTCTGTTCAAAATGTTGTACGATTTTGCAAAGAAGTCGTGCTACATTGTGTTTTTTCAAAAGTTATTTATTTATTCATGAATATCAATTTTGTGCCCTTCAAAGTAATCCCCATTTGATCTGGTACTTTCCCGGCGAATAATGTTTTCCAAGGTTATTCGGGTCTCCCACCGGGTCCACGTTCGTAGAGTTGCCGACGTTTCAATGGCCGAGTCGTCCATCGTCTTCAGGGCTACAGCCCTGAAGACGATGGACGACTCGGCCATTGAAACGTCGGCAACTCTACGAACGTGGACCCGGTGGGAGACCCGAATAACCTTGGAAAAAATAATCCCCATTTGATATTATACACTTGTGCCAACGTTTTTTCCAATCCTCGAAGCACTTCAAAAAATCATTTTTGTGATCATGTTCAGCTCCTGCTTCGTTGTAGTCTTGATCTCGTCAATCGTAGCGTGGCGTCGTCCTTTCATGGGCCTCTTCAGTTTCGTGAACAAGAAAAAGTCACTGAGGGGCAGATCTAGGGAATACGGTGGCTGCGTCAGCATCATAAGTGTGTTGTCTTTGGCCAAACATTCGCGCAAAAGTAACGATGTGTGAGCAGGGACGTTGTCATGGTGCAAAAGCCAATTTTTGTTCTTTCACAATCCGGGCGCTTGTGGCGAATTGCTTCGCGCAAATTGTGTATAACTTGCAGGTAATATTCATTATTTACCGTTCTACTCTTGCGAAAACATGCGAACATTTAATCTACGATCCCTGTCAAACAAAGCCTTCACTCTTGCAAGATTTTTGTCAATTTTTGAGGTCAAAGGGCGTCCTCAACGTTCAGCGCCTTCAATATCTTCTCTACCATTTTGAAACAACTTGTGTCACCCAATAACGTAGTATTTACCCATGGCGTTATCACCACAAGCTGCCTTGAGCATTTCATAATTCACTTTTTCCATTTTGCCCATTTTCACGCAAAATTTAATCGCGTAGCGCTGTTGCAATAACCGGTTAATGACTAAGCGTTACGAGGTCACGTTATACAGGTTCGCAAACAAACCATCCACACTCCGAAAAGGTTTGGAACCAACTGCCACCGGCTTCCACCCTTTCCTCGAACCCTACCAGAGGAAATCCGCCCTTCCGTCCGTCTACCCGGGAAAAAATAACTCCTACTACTTTTGGGACAGGCCTTGTATATACAGGCCTGTATTCCACGGATGAGGCTAATACATTAAAACAATAATGTTTTCGTGATCCTAAAACACGTCGACCACCGAAAAAATCAATGTACCAACCCCCGTCAAAATAAGTGTATTTTGAATAAAACATTTGTCGGAAATATTGTGTATTTTTTGCGTTTTTATAACCAGTCTTGAAACTTATGGGACACACTGTGTATGGCATGACAATTGCTCAAAAATTCTGAATCGAGCTCTTCAAAGCTAGGCAATGTTAAAATACGTCTTATTGAAAAATAAAACAGTTTCTGGCGTAACTTGGTGGAAAATCTTCACATTGATAATATTCGAAAAGACACAACTTTGCTCTTCCACTTAAAATTTTAAGTGGAAAAGCAAAGTTGTTTGTTTTCTAATATTATCAATACGTCTTATTGAATAATTAAAAGGAACATCCATAGGGTGAACGCACTTTTAAGTTGTAAATAATTCGAGACGATTGCCGAAATGGAGTGAATACCCCCAAGCCCCGCAGAGTCTTGGCATCCCTGACCAAAGTGGCCAAATGAGACCGATCGACTGCAGAATAAAAAGAGAAAAGGAATTGCTCGCCTCTCACCCATACATGACAACAAAACAAGACGACTAAGGAAACACCAGCATGTAACAGACTATAATTACTATTTCTTTGGTTTTTATATTTTCATGTTTGTGTATTCCAAAAACCCAGGCCGTGACTTATGAGGTGCCACGTAAACGTAGTTCTTATATAGGCATTGAACGCATTCCACGAGAGACAGATTAAGGGCACATGGAAGATCGAACATTTTGGATTGATGGGATTCTTCCCATGGGTTTTAACGTGTCAGCGGTACGATCATCTTCCATACCAGAGGTGATGTTGCGCTGAATTTCATATCTCAACACAAGCTATGGATTCCAGGTCACGATGGAGTCACGTGTTTTCTGTGTGTTTCTGAGAATTGATTCTGTTCGATGGTCAACTTATCTTAAATTCTCTTCGTTGCCTCGCCTTTCTAAATAATGTTGAGCTCAAACTATTTAGATAGATATTTTAGTACCCTGCAAGCCACCTACCCCTATGGTGCAATAAGAATAACTCAATAACAGAAGTTGTCTTACCTGCGAGCTTCCGAATGTCGTAACGCGCGCTCATCAACAACCATTCTTATATTAATCTTGGAATAAATCACTAAGTCTATGCACCGAAAGAGTTGAACCAGGACTTACCTGTCGGTTGTCAGAGGATTCATCACTTAGCGACTGCTCGGGAAAACTGGAAACACACACCATTCCTCCTGGAACAAAAAAGAGGAAAACGCTCAATTTATCTGGGAACAGAGATCCTCCCAACACCCGAACACTATCCTGAAAACCACCATGTAGGCGTATGGCGTATGTTATTCAAGCAAAAGTCATTTCGTGAAACTTTGTGATTTGATAATGCTAACATAGTATTAAAAGACAAATAATCATTTGGTAAACAAGCAGTTGAAGAGTTATGTACAATGCTTTCAACTAATGTGTTCAAGAACTGAAGTTGGTGTAGCACGCAAATCAATTTTTTAATAAAAATAAATAATAAGGAAAGGTGGTGAAGGAGTTTCCCCAATAACACCTGCCCTTTTTATATTGCAGAAGCAAATACAAAAAGATAATAGCATATAAAAAAATTATAGCATGATATGTTGAGGGGGTTCCTGCTTAATCCCCCTTTAGTATTCTGATTAACATCAATTACCCAACATGAGAAAGAAATATCAAATAAGATGACATTATAGCATTAAATTACAAAAGTGATGCTGGACTCGAATTTAGTTCAATTAGAGATAATAAATTGTCTAAGGAATAAATATTATTTTATGATAACACTTCAGGTTACCAAGTCAGACAAGAGTTTTTGATCGCACACTAGGCAAAATATGACACGTTAATTTAAAATAGCAATTGCATACAATTTTACTTATACAATAAAACAAACAATACAATTACTAATTCTATCAAACCTTATTGTACCATAATCTAATTTTATTGTACCATTATAAATAATTGGTTGCAGTTATGCTTAAGGCAAAATAGCACAATCTCACGCATCTCGCTTTTCTCATAAGTCATGCTATGCCAAATTTCATGTCTGGGTTTTTCATACTGTTGGCACTCCTCTATCCTATGCTTAGCTGTGTCTTCTGTTAGGCGGGTACTACATAGATTAGTCCTTGATTTTCCTATTTTATTAAGGTAATATTCAAAATTTCCGTGGACTGATAGGAGTTGTGTCGCTTTATTAGTTAGCTTAAATTTTATCTTTAGCCTTTCAATGACGTCTGGGAAAATTTCTCTAGTGTGAATACCTTTATCGGAATTCTGCCAGTCTTTATTCCACTGATGAATTGTTTGTTCCCTGAGTATTTCTTTTAATTGTTTTTTGTTTAGGACGTGATTTTGTTCGATCTTGGAGTTGAAATATTTCGTGCCTTGACCCGATTTGACTTCGATAATTTTTCCCAATTTGTGCTTCCAAAGTTGAATCTAGTCTGTGGAAGTGGTTTGTCTTTCTTGTTCATAATATTAAAGGTGATTAGTCGATGATCACTTGTGATCTGGTCTCCTCTGACCTTCCATGCTCTGACCTTTCCTAGTAATGATGCGCTGATCAGAGTTAAGTCAATGTTAGAGGATCCGTTTAAGCTATGTAGAGTCTGAGGTTCGCCGGGTTCATTTAATATAAATAAGTTGGATGATGAAATGAGGTCTTCAAGTTGGTTTCCTCTGGAGTCTGTTGTTGGGTTGAACCAAGTTTCGCTCTTCGCGTTTGAGTCCATGGATACAATAATTTGTTTGTGCTTAAATTTTTCAACTATAGCTTGGAGTTGGGTTAGTAATGGTAGGATATCTTGGCTTGGTGGGAAATAGGCACTTACTAGGATAAAGGATTCTGAGGTTGATCTTAATTCTGCTACCGCTATGTACTCGTCAGTGAAACTACTAATTTCCAAAAGATCCAGGTCCTCGTTGTACACCATTATTGCGGCAAAGGCTCTTGATACGGGTCTTGCAGGAATGATCCTCGTCTTTAGTCCTTGTCCTGGAAGGATCCAGTGGCTCTGGTTGGTTTGCACATGTACGGTTCTTGGACCAGGAATATGTCAACGGCTAGTTGCTCCCTAATCATTCTGATTTCATCAGTTGGTGTTTTAGCCCGTTGAAGATTTATGTGAGCTATATTCAAGCAGTTTTTAATCGGTTCCATAGTCGATTGTCCCAATTAGATTCCGAAGCCGTATCTGGTAGACACTGCATGAATGGTCGTTTGTTTGTGGGATGTATCTTCTATTTTCACCAATTGGCAATTGGCACAAGATGGGGTGTTATCTAAATGTGTGCAGTCCTTGGAACTATGGTCTCCTGAGCAGTGTTGACATACTGAGATAGAGGCATTACAAGCTATGGAAATATGACCAAACTTTTAGCATTTGTAACATTGTGTGATCTTAATATAATCACTGATCTTATGTGAGTTGTAGCCGATATATATTCGTTTAAGGTTGTTTAAAATTTTTCTAGAAATGTGATCAACTTCTATGACATAGTTCATTCTATCACTTTCACGTTGTGCAAACTTAAAAAGTGTTTTTTCATGGGCAGTCTCGGTGAGGTCATTTTGTTTTCTGATACAGTTGATTAGTTCCTCATCGGTAACAGTTGTTTTGACGCCCGTTACACACATTCTAGGTTTGTTCTTTTCCTCTATCTGTATTTCAGCTTGTTTTCCTTAATACAAGGGTATTCTTGTAACTTTTTTTCCAGGTCAGGATTCTCAGATTCAAGTCTTATCCCTTTATCTTTAATCCTACTGATTTTTGTAATTTTTATTCCTGAAATACTGGGGTCTATTAACTGCATGACCTCCTTCTTAGTATCCTCACTGGTTTTTTAAGATCATTTTGCCTTCGGGTGGGTGGATCATAACCGCTGTGAGGTGCTGTGTGATGATTTTTTTCCCGCCTTGTAATGTAACTTTATTGTTTTTCTCTCTCTTCTGGGTGGCTACAATGCTGGAAAATGACTGGGTTCCTACTGATTCAGGGAGGCTTAGTTCTAATTCCTCTCTAATAATTTCCCTAATTAAGTCACAATTATTTTTGGTGTATTTCTCATTGGCTTCAAGTTTACCTAACGCCCTCTGATGTGTGTCCATTAATTTCCTAAACAGATTAACGAGCTTTTTAATTTCATCCGTAATTTCACCTTTCTTTAATGAACTAATTTTCTCGCTACCAATTATGTGGCGAACGGTGTCACTTACAGTACTAAATTCGTCACCTATGCGCAAAAGTTCCGCCTCCCCAGATGGGGAGAGTGGGTCGTCAATCATGGCTGAAGGTATCGGTTACAATGTTCAGCGTCGCATAGAGAAAGTCACACAAGATGTACACAAAGTATCAAGGAACAATCGTTAAACTTATCGACTTAATCCATGGCAGCGCAGCCGAGGAAACGGGCACTTCCAGTTGGAATCTTGCGTTCCGATTATCGAAAGTAAATCTCTGGTTGGCAACAAATTCACACATACAATATTCAGCGTCGCATAGAGAAAGTCACCCAAAATGTACACAAAGTATCCGGAACAATCGTTAAACTTATCGACTTAATCCATGGCAGCGCAGCCGAGGAAACGGGCACTTCCAGTTGGAATCTTGCGTTCCGATTATCGAAAGTAAATCTCTGGTTGGCAACAAATTCACACATACAATATTCAGCGTCGCATAGAGAAAGTCACCCAAAATGTACACAAAGTATCCGGAACAATCGTTAAACTTATCGACTTAATCCATGGCAGCGCAGCCGAGGAAACGGGCACTTCCAGTTGGAATCTTGCGTTCCGATTATCGAAAGTAAATCTCTGGTTGGCAACAAATTCACACATACAATATTCAGCGTCGCATAGAGAAAGTCACCCAAAATGTACACAAAGTATCCGGAACAATCGTTAAACTTATCGACTTAATCCATGGCAGCGCAGCCGAGGAAACGGGCACTTCCAGTTGGAATCTTGCGTTCCGATTATCGAAAGTAAATCTCTGGTTGGCAACAAATTCACACATACAATATTCAGCGTCGCATAGAGAAAGTCACCCAAAATGTACACAAAGTATCCGGAACAATCGTTAAACTTATCGACTTAATCCATGGCAGCGCAGCCGAGGAAACGGGCACTTCCAGTTGGAATCTTGCGTTCCGATTATCGAAAGTAAATCTCTGGTTGGCAACAAATTCACACATACAATATTCAGCGTCGCATAGAGAAAGTCACCCAAAATGTACACAAAGTATCCGGAACAATCGTTAAACTTATCGACTTAATCCATGGCAGCGCAGCCGAGGAAACGGGCACTTCCAGTTGGAATCTTGCGTTCCGATTATCGAAAGTAAATCTCTGGTTGGCAACAAATTCACACATACAATATTCAGCGTCGCATAGAGAAAGTCACCCAAAATGTACACAAAGTATCCGGAACAATCGTTAAACTTATCGACTTAATCCATGGCAGCGCAGCCGAGGAAACGGGCACTTCCAGTTGGAATCTTGCGTTCCGATTATCGAAAGTAAATCTCTGGTTGGCAACAAATTCACACATACAATATTCAGCGTCGCATAGAGAAAGTCACCCAAAATGTACACAAAGTATCCGGAACAATCGTTAAACTTATCGACTTAATCCATGGCAGCGCAGCCGAGGAAACGGGCACTTCCAGTTGGAATCTTGCGTTCCGATTATCGAAAGTAAATCTCTGATTGGCACCAAATTCACACACATCCAAACAATACTTCTATCCTTGCACCAAACCCGGAGATATTTCCCAATTCAGGGGTGGCGCCATCAAGACATCGAGCACTTCCTGCTTCCGCCAAATTTTGCTATCTTCGGAAGTTCTGCACTGATCTGGTTGAAACTCGCTGTGGACACAATTATATACAACACAAATATCCCTTCAAAACTTCAGTACGATATAAATGCGCGTTTTTTAGTAATTCCCGGAAAACCGGTTATTCAATGCACTTTTTTACAACTCTGCCGAGCCTGCGATAATAAATGGAGGCACTTCACTAGAACAAAGCAGCAGAAGGACACCTTCACAAATACACACAGAGCACTTCTTTAAATTCCAACGAATAACTTATCCGCAATTGAAGTTTTAGCTTCACGAATCACTCGCGGCCGCCAACTTCCGCCCAACAGAGTGAACTGTCACGCAAATCAATTGAAACTAGTGCTTCTAACGAAGTAAGGCTTTATATAAATCAGAAGCAGATCTCTTTTTTTAAGGTTGGTTTCCTTTGAATGTTTCGCCAACTCGGTCGTTCTATGGTAGCAGAAAAATAAAATAACATGCATGGGGTGTTCACTCACCAGACTACTTTTTAATCAAAATCCCTGTCCGCCTAACGCGGTCCAACACCGTTATTCTTTTCCCTTATATTTCCCGGGAAAAATGGCTTCTTAACTCTATTTATTCTACACTTCAACTCTCAAATTTTATTGACATTATCTACCCTATCGTAGTACCATGGGGTTGAAAAGACTTTCCAAGATCATCGTTAAAGAGACATCCTTCCTATTTACGAATTTAATCTTAGCTCCGTGAGTGATTCCCAACCTGGCTCCCTAATATCCTTCTATGTAATAAATCCTACCCCAGCATATGTTTCACCCAGGAGAGATCGTGAATGAGGGTAACGCCTAAGTCTATTTAATCGACTTCACACTTTCTATAACGGTGTTTCCGACGCAGTGAGCGTTCAATGCATTCAATGTTCAATGGTGGGTGCTCTTATTCCAAAAATTCATCACTACGCACGTTTTTAAGTTTAATTCTAATATCCAAGTGTCGCACCAGCGTTGTATAGCATTTAAGTCATCCTATAAAGCTGGTATGCATTCAGGAGTATGGATACCACGATAAACCACTCCATCATCGGTCAAATAAGCGTATCATACTAGCGACTACCGACTTACTTAGGCTTACTTAGGCTTACTTAAAAT
This sequence comes from Hetaerina titia, assembly GCA_037158775.1. Lineage (NCBI taxonomy): Eukaryota > Metazoa > Arthropoda > Insecta > Odonata > Calopterygidae > Hetaerina > Hetaerina titia. The sequence continues at coordinate 142,807,762 of CM073768.1, forward strand.
CTAGAAATATTGCATCCACTGGAACCTTGCTCTCTCCCGAAAGAAGAACATCACGAACAAAAAGTGCAAGTTGTGTCTCACAGGATTTACCCTTTCGGAAACTGCACTTGTTTCTCAACAATCAGTCTCGACTGTCAAGATGTCACACTATCGAACTAACAATTATATGTTCCATGACGTTAGATGACATGGAAGTGAGAGAGATATAGGCATGTAATTTCTCGGGTATTGTATGTCTCAGTTTTTAAGTGTAGGTGCACTATTGACCGTTTTCCAGTCACTGGGAGTCTTGTGATGTTCTATGGAATTCTAAGATGTCCTTCTTCTTATGTAAGACTCGAGAGACCAATTGCATTACAAACAGGTTTATGTTTTTCTTCCCAAAGGCAATTACAGATCAAAATACGTGTAATTGCCATCAGGGTGGCTTAGAAAATATTTTGTTACTCTAGGTAGCCTCGTTTGTAGTCATTATTTATCCGTCATTGTGTTTTAGGCATTACCTTCCTCAGAAAAAAGGAGTAGAATTTGACATTCAGAAATTCAGTGCAAGTTAAACTTTCTCTTATAATTAATCCCATACATTGTATGCTATACATTTTCTGTTAAATCTAAAATCTTAAGCATTTCCTATTTTAATCCAATGACTCAAGTCTGCTGTGGAATCATTCCCCGGCACACACCTTGGTGGTGCCACGCAGGTGTAGTGTACATGGAGATGAAGTCTCTAACGTATTAAGCCCTTGGCGACGATATTTGACAAGTGGAAATACCCAAGTTCAAATAAGTCCCCTGCGGCGAACGTTCCATTGGAAACGAACTCGTGCCACAGCGATAAGAACACATTAACGACTAGGTATACGGCATTTGCATAATTTGTCTGCATGCTGAGGGGCTGTACAACATGAAGTAAGGGTAGCATCCACCGAAAATTAGAATTCTCAATCATTCCTTGTGATACAAACAATATCCCAATATGTACTCTTCTTAAGGCAGAGCGAAATGAAGGAGGCCAAGCACTGCGGCACAATCTCTAATGCTTCCCACCGTAACGCACGAAGGTAGTTGATGTCGTCTTCACTCCAAGCGTCTTTAGGATTCATCGTCCTAGCGGTCCTGGCTGGCAAACGCAATAGCGAAGAACGAAGTCGTAACCCGGAACACTTAAGGCGAGGAGGAGCCATTGGTGACGCAGAGGAATCCGTAATCGCTCGTTCTGATTTCCCACTCGGTCGATAGGGCACGTGCGCCCTTGTAACGACGAGCCCCGACTGCCGATGGCGGCCCCGACTGTGGTTCGCAACCAATTGAGCGTCACAAGCACTCCGGGGAAGCTGCCAAAGTTTGCCTTCGACCCATGATGCACATTAAACGCTGAATCCGAAGACAATAAACAGTTAATAAAGAAGATTCATTGAAGCACGGCTCCTCCCGCAGCCCGCGTGCTTCTTTCCACTATTCGCTCAAATGCTTTAGTCCTCAAATTCCCATCAATCTCTCCGTCAAACGGCATTTCAAACACCACACGTCACCTCGCCGAGACACGCAGAAAAGGTTAGTAGTGGTGGCGGGACTACCCATCAGGGAATGGCAGCAAGGGGCGAACTCATACAAAGATAATGGAAAGTTTGAAATATTTCTGAGCTGGAGGCAAAACTTAATGCTAGAGACACGATCTATGTCCTAAGTTTTAACAACTATTTGTGTATCACGGGCCACATCTAACCATAATCGAACAGCGATGATTTCAAACAAGAGTACATTACACTATTAACGACTAATAAAAGACAGGAGTTCTCCAATTTAATACGAAGAAATAAATTGCCCAACTGTATTTTTCTATCTCAAACCACGGGGATCGGGATGGTGCGGTGGCTAACGTACGGGCTCCCCACCGAGAGGGCCCTGGTTCGAATCCCGGCGGCGACAGATATTTTTAGTGGTGTCCCGATCCCTACTTGAGGTGCTTTGTGGAGGGCACTTTGAGTGAGTACGCCGTCCGTCGGATGGGACGTTAAGCTGCGGACCCCTTGGCGCCTTTCGTTAAGAGCAGGCTAATGCCGACGCCGGGTTTCTCTCCACCCTTCATCCTTTCCCACCCATCCCTAATGGCGCAAATGACCTGAGCTGTCGGTCGCCTCCCCAACAATACTACTACTCTATCTCAAACCACACTTAGGAGAGACTGTAGTGTCGCAATCTCTCCAACTCACCTTTGACCTGTCAAGGGGCGCAAAATACCCTGCTTCATAGTGACTGTTTGACATGCTTATTCTCTGTATGGCTCCGCATAACCAAAATAACGTTAGAACTCGTCATCATTTTGACAGACCTTCTAATGAATTTCAAATGTCTACCTATTAACCGCATCATATCTACATCTGTCATTTGGATGATAATTTTTTCCATTTTTACCAAACCAAGCTATAAAAAGATGATAGGGAAACGCTTCCGTTCAATGTCAAAATAAAACGTTTTCATGCAGCTTCTTCGTAACCAATTTAAACATCATGTACGAATCATCCAAAGGCCAAGAAATGCATTTCTGTCTCTCTGAAAAGATTAATATCATTATCCCTGTACCAAATGATTACGGAGACATATTTATTCTATAAATATAAAACATGAGCCAAATAAAGACCAAGAGCGCTGTCTAGGGCAAAAAGACGAACCTGGTACGGATGATCGTAAATCTCTTATTGATGCGTGACTATGAATACTGGCCTTCGAATCAGCAATGCAACCTACAAGTTGTCACCGGTCAAGGGTTTCAAGAAATCACGAGTCACTAATGTGAGTTCAAAATAAAACCAAAATTTGCTTTTGCTGTTGTTCATGTTGTGGCCTCAGATAAAAGAAGATCAAAAAACATTTAATGTTCGGTGTAATTATTAAATTCCCTTACAACAAACTAGAAGGTTAATTATTACACTTTTGACACAATCAACATAATCATTAATATTTTGACAGGAAAAATTATAAATAAAACTATTGATAACCATATTTAACATAGATAACCGTTGAGTCTTGCAAGTGCAAAAAATATTCGTGAATTTTGTTAATAAATATGGGAAAAGTATAAGCAATAGTACACTTTTCATTTAACTTTCATAGAGAACCCATACTTCGGGTACATATCTCATGCAATCCACAGGAAGAGAAGTTCTGAATCATGATACGAAATGTATTTCGCGAGAAATGAAGCAAAATTGTCCCCAGCGTTCGGTAGTAGCTAGTAACAATTACGGCACTACTGTAGTAGTTACCGCTTTTGCTGTAGCTATTTAGTATTATTTCATCATCCAGCAAGCCACCGCGAGGGTGATTGGCAAGGGGTGAATAAACTGCAGAGTAATTTTTACCCGAATATTTTTACCCCTACCGCGGTCGGACAGTGTTATTCTGATCCCTTATCGTTCGGGGAAAAATGACATCTTAAATCTATCTGTTCTGCACTTAATATATCTATCTTTATTCACATGATCTCCCTTATCGTAGTACGATGGGGGTTATAATACACTTTCAACATCACTGCTAAAGATACATCCTTCCAATTTATGCAAGAGCTTCAATCTGTAGCTTAACCTTCGCTCCGTGAGTGATTCTCAGCCTAGCCGCTCTAATATTTTGGATACGCTACTAAGTTTATCATAACCACGTTTGGCAAATCTAGCTCCTCTACGCTGCACGCGATCCAATTCGGCAATCAATCCAACTTCGTGAGGATCCCATTTATACCAGCAGCATATTCTAAATGAGGCCTAACCAGCAAAGGATAACATTTCTCTTTGACCTTTTCATCACCTTTTCCTAGTACCCTTCTAATAAATCCTAATTTCTTGTTAACCTGTGCACATATTCCCCGTATGTGTTTCACCCAGGAGAAGTCGTGAGTGAGTGTAATACCTAGGTGCTTAATCGGGTCTACACAATCAATTTCGGTGTTCCCGATGCAGTGGGCGTTCGTGAGGGAATTGCTCTTTTGCTGGTTTGTTGGTGTGGCAGATGCAAAGATCTGTGTTGGCTTTATCCGTTTTGAACACACCTATCCCAATCCTCCCCGTCGAACAACTTACACGCAACACCGAGTGGAAGAGGTCGTTCCAACCACAGTTGAGGTCTTTTCCCCAATCCTTGCCAGGATAACAATGTTCCTGCCTCATGGTTCCCTTCGGAACCTCTCCTTCTTCAATGAATTACATTACGACCTCCAAACATTTTCGAGTCCCTCGAAAAACCTTTCCTCTTCCATCCCTCCTGTTCCTCAACACATAACTAATATCACACTATTATCGAACGAAGGATAATCGATAGGGTTTACCGTACGAGTGGGTGGAAAGAAGATCGCCAGATAACCAAATGCTGTGGATTTAATCCTTCCGAGAAACTTAACCATTTGGGATTGCTGAATGTACATAGATAACGAGAGTATTTGGATAGCTGTTTCTGTACTCGTACAAAGCAAGTGATATGTACGGGAAAGGAAACAGTTCCCTTTCGCTTTCTTCTCTACTCTCTCCATGAGGGTTCAGAGAGGGAATTGATAGAATATTTCCACCCTAAATACCTTCCCTTGCCAGTTACTATGAGAAGACCAATGGCGATTTGAATTGGTGCGAATGGGTCATGCGGAGTGAGAGTAGCCTAGGGGGAATTCATACAAACTGCGAATATTTAATTCCGTATCTCGGGCATGAGATGTGCTTACTTGAAGTTCGGGGAGCGAATGGCTAAAGGACATTTTATTTTCAATAAGTGCAAGCAAGGAAAGAAATAGTCGAATCAAAAAAGTCTACCCTGATAAGGAATATATCATCGGATGAAATGCACTTTTCATATCTTTTTTTCGATAATTCAAGTTACGAAGGTAGTTTTTTATTCCCTTATTAACAATATATATCTAAACACTCCAAATTATGCTTGTGTCTGGAAGTATATTCTATGTCATAACTTGAAAGTCACATCAAGGCTCCGTGGCAGGAAGACCTTTTTTTAAGTGAAAATTTGACAGAAATGGCAGTGTCAAATACATAATCTGTCGACATTTTCGGGGTCGCCGGTCTTGTTTTTTGTGGTGATTGGTATTTGAGCTGAGATTAAAAAATGCTACGTCCATTTCTTTAGCGATATTATCCATAATTGTAGTCTAAATCAGCATAATACCCGCAAGACGCCGCAAGGGTGTTTGGCGAGGGGGTGTCAGGGCACCAGTCATGCATGCAAAATCACAATCATTACACCAATATCAGACTTGTCATGTACTGGAAGAAAGTTAAACACACGAAAGATTGTACACTTACGTGCAAGAATATTCAATAACAGGATATATTCTAATTAATGCTATAAAGAAATGCCTACTGTTATTTAAAAATCGTGCAGAATATCGGTTATTCTTCTCCTTCTCTCCTCCTTATTCCTTTAATTTTAATTGTCTCCTTCGCTCCCGAGGTCATATCTATTTTGATTTCTAAGGGTAAGAGGAAAAAAACAACATTTTAAATCTATCTGTTCTACTATCGCTCTCCCTGATTTTACGTGCGTGAATTGATCTGCCGCAGTGATTCGGGGCCTGTAATTTGTCTTTGACAACCTCGGATGAGTGACCAGCCTCAAATTTACGCAATAAATGAAACCTGTATTTCAACCTACGGTCAACTCTTCCCATCGCTCCTGGCTCAAATGGCTCCCATCGTAATGCTTTCAATAGTTTCGTGACACTGCTAACGCTGTTCACATGAACTTTGCACAAACCTAGCTGCTCTGCGTTGCACTCGATCTAGTTCCAGAACTAAGCCTATTTCGTGAGCATCCCATACACCCACACGATACTTAAGGCGTGGCCCAACGTAAAATAACAAAGCTCTTTAACCCTCCATTTATATTTCCCAAGTTTCCTTTTTATGAATCCCAACTTTTTGTTTGCTATTCCGCAAATTTTCACGATTCTGTTTTCCCCAGGACATATCCTTATTTATCGCCACACTCAAGTATTTTACCAATTCAACGTTTGTTATGTTGGTTTCCTGTATGGTTTAAGTGTTTTCAGGTGAAATTCTCTTCCTCAGAAAATTAATCGTAACACATTTCCTTAAATGCATTTCCAGCTCCCTTGTCTCGCACCACCTTTGCATTTCAATCAGGCCATTAGATAATGATATCCTATCTTTACGAGTGGAAATGCTCCTACACACAAGTATCTATCCACCCTTGTATCACTGCATCGTCAAAAATTAGACAACGTTCACTCGAAACCTAAGAGCATATGACATTAATGTATAAAGGGAATAATTGTATGATGGGCATCCATGCAATATTTTGGGTGTTAGGGATAAATTCGTGCGCCTTGTAAATACATTGCCAAAAAGCTCGCTGTCTTCTTCCCTCTCCCTGGCTAAAGGGTTGACTAGTGGGTTGTGTTCAGAGACTTAATAACCAGAGGATCCAGATCTCTAAACCGGATGATCGCGGACACTCCCAGCTGAAGTAGCTTGTGGCGTTTACGCACTTTTCTGGGTGGTTAAAAACTAATGCGACCGATATCGAGTCATTCGGCTCGAAAATTCAGTTAACCGCTTAACCTTGCACTCCTTTTGCAATGGATAATCATTTGAATGGTCCTTGTTTAATTAAATAATTTACTTTCCCATTTAACTGTCAAAAGTGAGAACAAGTAAAAAACCTTCCCAACCCCCAAGGACTAAACCCTTGATTTGGTGCGAGGGCTTGTGCTTTCCGATGACCCCTCGAGCTGTACTTGTGGGAGCAATGACAACTACCCCTCGTAGGATCTCCCATGCCAGATAGGTCGAAGGATAAGAGCCAGAGGAAAAGTAGTCCACGCAATGTCTGTTCCACCGTGAGGCGGCTGCAAAGGCGACTGACCCCTATGGAGCGCTCATCTCAGTGATGGTGTCGCGTAAAAAACACTCTTAAAGAAGGCAAGGGGACACCACCTCAATGATTTACTCTTAAGTGAATATGATGGAGCTAAACATGAAAATGAGTCCTGGAAACAACGGTACTCGGCCCAATCGGTCGTGTGCGGTGTTCGGAAGCGGAAGAGGAAAGGTTTCCGCGGTTGTCATAACACGAAATCCTCGCAAGATGGAATCGAGAGCAGTAACAGAAAAGAAGAAACCTAAGAAGGCCGAATCAGTTGGAATAGGGACTTGTAGAGTTAGGACGATGTTGAGGGCAGGAAAATTAGAAAATATAAAACGAGCAAGGGAATGAGGGTATAAAGAAACTTTAGAGCTGTGCGAGGTGAGATGAAAGGAATCACTAGAGCGATAGTCATAGGGTAATATATAGCAGAGGGGAAATGAGCCAGCGAGGGTTGGCATTACTATTGAACGAACAAGAAGTGAGAAACGTAGTGAACACAGCGCAGATGAATGATAGAATATCATTAACAGAAGTAAAAGCTGATCCAACGATCTTGGTCATTATTCAGGTCTGAAGACCTTCCATGTAGCATGGGGAAGAAAAAATAGCCAGGGTCTATGATCAATTAGAGGACATATTGCGGGGATCCTTGGATGAAAACATCTACTGGTGATGGGAGATTGAAAAGGGGCGGCAGGGGAAGGAGAAGATAAGGTGGGAAGTGAGGTAAGGGGCCAAGAAAAAGGAATGACCGAGGGGAGAATCCAATAGAGTTCTGCAGGAGACAGGTTTTTATCATAACAAACACTTGTTTTAAATACCACACTATAGGTACGCAAACGTGAAAAATTACCGTGGAATCAGGTAAAAATCAGACTCTATTATGTTTGAGCAAAGATTTACGGACAGCCTGATTAATTCGCACAATATCCCGGGAGCGGATGCGAATTAAGATCATAATTTATTACTAATGAAGAGGAATGCCATATTTATGAGGATAAAACATGAAAGACAGATGAGAAAAAGGACTGTAAAAGCATCAGCCGAGAAAAAAACAGGGAGTGCGTAGAGGCAAGGAAAAAATTACTAGTGACGACAAGGAGTCGAGTGCAGTAGGAGCAAGAAGGATCTCTAAAGAAACTATAAGAACGTTTTTATATATCAAACCACTTTGCTTTTCCACAAAAATGTTTCATTTTCACGACCCAGGTTTCGCTATAGCATAACATCATCAGGTGAAAATACAAGTCAAGTGGTTTGATTTACAAAAACGTCAGTATGAAGATTTTCCACCAAGTTGCGCCAGAAACTGTTTTATTTAAAACTATAAGGATATTAAATTAAAAGAGAATATGGAAACCAATGATTGCAAACTAACTGTTTAGGAGATGAATAACGAGAGAAGAAAATGGAAGATTATAAACATAAAACTCACTGAACTGGACTAAAATGAACTGAATATTGGCTTTTTCTCACACAAAAACTTTAGAATACCACCGGTTTCGACGCAGAGGCAATTCATCATCACCATCTGATGATGTCCCCTATGCGCCGAAACCGGTAGTATCATAATAACATTTTTTGTGCGATAAAACACCAAGTTTATTTATTCCGTCATCATGAATTTTCACAAAGTAGAGCCTCAAACCATCAAATTCAAACACTGAATTAATTGGAATGAAGCACAAAAAAATAAATACTTAAATGAGGCGAGGAAAAAATAGGCCGAAGGAAGCCGAGTGGAAGACGCTGTGCGAGGATATGCAGAGATCACAATGGAATGGTGAAATGGCTGCGCAGTACAGATAAGTGAAAGCACTCTCACGACGTAAGAAGAGGAAATCCATCCACACTGCTGCTAGAAAGAGAGTAATCGCCCCAAGAAGGATTCGAGAGAGATGAAAGGAATGCATAGAAGATCTACACGGTAGAACTATTAGGCCAGAAAGTTCAAGCTTACGTAGAAAAATAATATGACTTCAATGAGAACAGCTTAAGTCCAGGTACGTGTATATTTGATTGCATGATAGAAAGAGTTTTACGAAAAACATGCAAGGAAGAGTATTTATATTCTATACCTTAGCGTTTATGAGGGAGGAATTTGGCCGAAAGATTTCGCGATATAAGTATTAGTTCCAAACCTAAAGTAGGGAAAGAAACCTTACGTGAGAACTAATGAATAAGAAGTTTGATTTCACATGCGGCAGTGGTACTCAGAAACATCAAAAAGAGGAGAAAGGGGAAAATCATTACTTCGGGCATGATCGGTTTGGGTTCTGAAGGGGGAGACCCCAGAGCAATCAAAGGGAGCAGAGAGTATAATCAGAATGTATTCGTCTGTTTCGTAGCTGTCGAGAAGGCATTAGATAGCGTAAATTGTATAGAATTAAAGAATGCACTACAGAAGACAGTAGTACATTCGAGAGATGGGCAACTTATCTGATGTCTCAAATTGCTCAGCTGCATGTCGCGAATGTACAGTCGGGATGAGCAATGTTGGGAAGTGCACATCCATCACGCGTGCTTTTTAATGTATACTTGAAGAATATAGAAAATAGGGGCATGGGTAGAGCTGGAGATAGGAATGAAAGTCTGCGAAGAATTCATGAAATCAGTCAACGGTGCGGATGATCAAGCTTTAATGAGCCAGTGTGCCAATGGATTGCATGCATCGGTGAGTGAATAGGAAATTCAGTGTCATAGAAAAAGGATGAGAATAAATGTAAAAAAAACAAAGGTTTATGTGATTCTCGAGAAGGGTTAAGGGGAATTGCCTGTTGAAATAGGAGGTCAAAAACTAGAGCCAGTGGAACCGTTCACCTGCCTTGGAAGTCTCTTTAACCAAGATGGTCGAAGAATTGGAGAAACAAGATGTACTGAGTCAGGCAAAGAAGCTTACCCAAAGAGGAGGGCATTGATGACAGGGCAGTTATGCAAGCAGGTTAAGAAAAGACCGATTGATATAGAAAACAGTCTTTTTACGCCTCGGAAAGTTAATCATGGCACCAAGATGGAAGGCAGAGATTGGGAGGCTTTAGAGATATGGATTTAGAGAAGGATAGAAAGAGTAAAATGGAGATGAAGGAAGAAAAACGAGGAAGTGGTAGCCATGGTGGGGGAGGAGAGGGATTTGTTGGGAGAAGAGAGGCCGAAAGGAGGCAGGAAAGGTGGATGCAGAGCCTTTTGATTGGGAATGGGATGTTGAGGACTTTGATAGAGGGGAGGAAGTGTGAGGAGCGAGGAAGGAGTACGAAAAATATAGGCTTGGTGGACGGAATGAATGAATAGATGCGAACAGTTTAATACAGTGAGGGTGCCAGGTTGTGCCCTGTTAGGCGAGGCTAGGAAATGTAGCTGTGCTCATCCAAGACTCATTGGACAAAAGGTAGACTATGCCACAAATAAAAGCTCAACCATCAAAATCCAATTTTTAACCGTTTAAATGTTTTAAACTGTCCACCAAAATTTGCGACATAGCACAATTATACCGAATAAACTTATCCCGCAACCCATTGTCTGGAAAATCTGCTTCAGCATTCCTCTTTTTGTACCCTGCAAACCATCGCTAGGGTGTGTGGCAGGGGGTGAATACCCACCACACTAATTTTGACCCGAATATTTTTACCCCTACTGCGGTCGAACAAAATATATTTACATATTTTCGCAAGCTTTAATTTTAAACCTAAAATAAAACAAACATGGACATTGCAATTACATAATTTCATTAAATTTCGCTGATGCTGTACTATTTTTCTGAAATAGCATGGCTGGTAAACATCATCACGTGAATATTTAATTGGTCGGTACCCAGGGTACTCGTTTCTCCTAAATTCCTCTCGTTAGAAGGGTAACGTCCCAGGTGGTTTACAGCTCGATCGCGACTGAGTTCTTTTCGAAATAAACCGAACATTTTCTCATTTTCAAAAATACGATACATAGCTGCGGGCCAAAAATAGCTTTGAATCGCTCTAGCATATTTGCTAATTTTTCGATTTGTAGCTTTTACATTTATTTAGCAAATATTAGTAAGTAGCAGGCTATTCATTTTTTCGCAGCCCTGATCGAAATGCAATCCTTACAGATCTCACATTTATTCCGTTTGGTTTCACACTGATTTTTCTCTTATTCATAACATTTTACACGCCAGATTATTACTACTAAAAGAATTGGGAACACAAGGGCACTGCCATCATTTCAAGCTGACGATGGTGATGTAACGTATATTGTCATTTTCATTTTTAGGCACGATGGCTCTAATATCGCATTGGGCAGTCGCCAGGAAAGACCGGGGAAAACCCGCCCCCCCGCACCCGAGTTTTCGGTGCGAACTCACCTGACCTCCGCCACCACCTCTCGTCGCACCCCCCACCCCTGTCACCTGGCGATCCCTCCTCCCCCTCGGCCTTCCGCCCTCGGAGCGCCCTCTTCCTCACCGTCTCCTCCCGCGGTCTCGCTCCCCATGACGCCACCGACACCGGGCGGAGGCTGTTCCCGCAGCCCATGGCCCCCTGGCCGGCGGGGCCTCGGTGGTGGCCCCGGGTCCTCTCTCGCTCTGCCGCCGCCGCCCCTCCACTCACATGACCCCTCCGCCCCCCCGAGGCTGCGAAGGGGGCACAGCCACGGCCCGAATGCAGCAGCGACCGCCACCGACGCTCGCGGGGCACCACCGGCGACGGCGCGGGACCTTGAACATCGAAGAAACGGAGGTGAGGTCGTTCGCCGCGTGATTCAACCCCCAAAGGCTTTCATTCACCTTCTTCATGTTCGATAGGATATATCGAACAAAGAATGCTTCCGTTGTTATTGCATCTTTCCTCGAGTTCATCAAGGGAAGCATTCAAAGACCGCGAGTTGCCAACACTGACTACAATAAGAGCGCCCATTCAAACCAAAACGAGACGAGTTCCTTAATCATTTATGTTTCCGCAAATAGACTCATGATCCTTCCGGGCGTTCCGTTTCGATTTCATTAAGCACGCAAGTACGTGCGTAAACACTTTTGTGGGAATTAGCTCACTTAATATAGCAGGACGGTAAACGGTGGAACTAGAGACGACACCATGTCCAGAAAATGATACGATACGAGCTAAGCGATACACAAACGTAAAACAGAGACGAATATCACGTGTCATTAACCGCGGAGCAATCGCAAGTCCCCTCTTTAAGTCGTGAAATACGTCATAAAGAACTGCGAAGGCCTCATTGTTTCTTCCCAATGAACGGGGCATCGATGAGATATTTGAAAGCATAAGGAAAAAAGCCAGGTTAGCACCCAACTTAATTTTCAGTGAGAACAAACAGAGCTCGTTTCAGTCCACCCATTGACAGACGCACTTCACCCTCAGAATCTCGAATCTCTGACCCGGCTCGGATCTACCGAATGAGGGAAGTGTGCCTCCCACAACCACCACGCAATTCACATAGTTCATTCTACATATTTCACCATCAATATTTTTTTGCAAATCGAAAACCAATATTTGGAATATTTTAGGATAATTGGAAAACTTACTAAATTAATATCTAAATCTGAACTCCGTAACGCCGTATCTTCTAAATAAAATCAATCATCGAGAAAGTGAAAATACCAAAATTTTTAATTCCATCGCCCTTAGTTCGATGAAAAAAGATGATCGAGTCATCACGATAGATTAAATTTCATAGCATACCAATCGTTGTAAAAAGCTATGGGACGTCTCCAAAGTAACTAAAGTCTGAATCAATATCATATCATCCCGGATAACAAATATTTAAAGAATATGTTTCCATCGTATGCTCCTCTAAAAATCACTACTCTATTAATTATTGTGAAGAATTTAACTAGTATTAATAAGTAATCACATCTTATTTTATGATCTCACCTCGACGTTTTCTCTGGAATATGTTGAAAAAAATACAGTTCAAGGTTTATAAATACTTTTCGCACACTGTTGCTAAATTACTGCTTTGACTTTAATGTCCAAGTCGCCTGAAGCCGATCTACCGCCCACGACATTTAGGCTGGCAATGGAGTCCTCCTTGCCCGCACACCCGAAGTTCTATCCTCTTTTATGGCCCCTTTATAATCCCAATACCGGCCAATGGGCAGATGTCCCTTCAATGTGTACCCGCCTCATAACTGCCATCTGTTGCAACATAAAAATTCTCTCCCACCTAACGAGAAGAGCAGACGTGGGCAATACGCCAAGAGGGTACGGACGCGAAGAATTAGGCGATAAGTCACATATCAATTTTTTCATTTCATACTGTGAAAAAATATTCTTCTAAAGTTTTGCTAACTTCGTACATGGTATGTGTAAGAAGGAGCGTTAGTGAAGCCACTTGAAAATTTCATTTGCTCGATGTGCGAAAAGCCCAGTAAAATCCATTCAGACATACCAGCTGTGTATACGTCACCTTAAATGAGCTGGCAAAAAGATAGCGAATATTGACGAACCTTTTTTTAGTGGGCAATGGGAATAATAGGGGAGGAAGTGAAGGGGGATGATGTTAGATGGGGGATGAAGCTATCATGAGTTCTACCTCACTCACTATTGTCTCTGCCCCTGTCATTCTGTAAAATCATGGTTCGTAGTGAACGGGGAAATATGGCGTTCCTTTCACTGCTGAACGAGTTTGGTTACTTTGGTTCTTCAGATTGTTTTCGTCGTTACTCGGTGGAAGTTCTCCATTGTACAAATAACAGAAACACAGCAATTCCACATTTAATATTTATTGACGACCATGGTTTCAGAACTGTGTGGCATCATCAGGTGTGACCTGTCATTACCACACAGAGTGCTTCTATTTTTCCTAACGATTCATTGAATGAACCGCGTACTTTACACCAGCTTCGACTACAAACCTTCAATCCGATCTCGAGTATTTCCATATTCTCAGTGATTGAAAGAATTCATGCGTCCGCTGTGCCCAGGTGATCTAAAGAATCCAGGTGTCCTGAAGGTTCGGCGTCTTCAATATCTTCTCTTCATCCCTCCCGAAACAACTTGTGCCACTCAAAAACAACACCCGATCTACCAATGGTGTTATCACCATAAGCTTCCTTGAGAATGCCATGAGTCTCTTTCTCGGATTTGCGCAGTTTCACGCAATATTTGATGGCGTAGCGCTGTTCCAATAACCGGTTAAAGATTAAGCCTTACGAGGTCACGTTATAGAGGTTTCTCAAACAAATGATCCGCACTTCAAAAAGGCTAGGGGAGGCAGCTGACACCGACCTCCAGCCTTTCCTAAGACTCCCTTCCCCAGAGAAACCGCCACCCGTCTATCCGAGAAAATGTAAGCCATACTACTTTTGGGGCAGACCTTGTACATTGAACTGTTATTCAATTCCGCATCTATCCTGTCTTCATTCATTCCGTCCACCAAGCCTATATTTTTCGTACTCCTTCCTCGCTCCTCACACTTCCTCCCCTCTATCAAAGTCCTCAACATCCCATTCCCAATCAAAAGGCTCTGCATCCACCTTTCCTGCCTCCTTTCGGCCTCTCTTCTCCCAACAAATCCCTCTCCTCCCCCACCATGGCTACCACTTCCTCGTTTTTCTTCCTTCATCTCCATTTTACTCTTTCTATCCTTCTCTAAATCCATATCTCTAAAGCCTCCCAATCTCTGCCTTCCATCTTGGTGCCATGATTAACTTTCCGAGGCGTAAAAAGACTGTTTTCTATATCAATCGGTCTTTTCTTAACCTGCTTGCATAACTGCCCTGTCATCAATGCCCTCCTCTTTGGGTAAGCTTCTTTGCCTGACTCAGTACATCTTGTTTCTCCAATTCTTCGACCATCTTGGTTAAAGAGACTTCCAAGGCAGGTGAACGGTTCCACTGGCTCTAGTTTTTGACCTCCTATTTCAACAGGCAATTCCCCTTAACCCTTCTCGAGAATCACATAAACCTTTGTTTTTTTTACATTTATTCTCATCCTTTATCTATGACACTGAATTTCCTATTCACTCACCGATGCATGCAATCCATTGGCACACTGGCTCATTAAAGCTTGATCATCCGCACCGTTGACTGATTTCATGAATTCTTCGCAGACTTTCATTCCTATTTCCCGCACTTCCTATGCCTCTATGTACCATATTCTTCAAGTACGAGTATACATTGAAAAGCACGGGTGATAATGAACACTTTTGTCCGTAGTCGAACGATTTCAAAATAATTTTCCCCTCGGAAAAGGTGATATCGCAAAAGTAAACAACAGAAGGGACAAAAATTTGGAACGAAAAACAAAAAATTGGACGGGAACAGCCAGGCAAACGGACAGTTTCCTAGTTTCCTAGAATAGAATTAGGATCGCTTATATTTTTAGATCCAATCATCTCGGTGGCAAAGGATAAGTTGGTTTGTTCTGTGTTTAGGAAAGAGTGCTACACAGACTTGCTAATTCCCAATAGCTTAAGACACCATGCCTCCCAAAAGCCATCAGCCTTTCGCTCTATGCTGCATAGGATAATTTCTATCCCGATGACTGAAGATAACAAATTGAAGAAACTAAACACTATAAATATTATTGCCAGCGATAATGTCTATAGCGAAGGTTTAATCGACAGAGTCTACAGGAAAAAATTGTCCAGCTTAGCCAAGTCAGCCATTTATGGCAGTTCCACAAAAGAACCAGTGGCGGAATTCCCTTTTTTTAGGACACATTTCCTTAAGGAGTCCTGCCGCAGGGCAAGGTAAAACCTGCCTTCTACAACAGGACTAACCTAAAAAGTCTTCACCAAAGACCAGTTCAACCCATTACACGGAGTGGACTCAATGTATAAACTGCACTGTGGTGACTGTAATGGGGCAGACATAGGCCAAACCGGAAGGGAGATAGAGACAAGAGTAAAAGAACACCAAGCCTGCCACAGGAAGAACGATTCCTCATCCCTCTTTGCAAAACATCGCAATAATTACGGCCACTTCTCTCCAGTCATTCTGCATGCGGAGAGGAAGGGACGCCGCCCGCCTGGATTCTCTGGGGCAGAGCTCTGCTGGCTAGAGATCTTACACCATGCCAAATATTATTGCCAGCGATAATGTCTATAGCGAAGGTTTAATCGACAGAGTCTACAGGAAAAAATTGTCCAGCTTAGCCAAGTCAGCCATTTATGGCAGTTCCACAAAAGAACCAGTGGCGGAATTCCCTTTTTTTAGGACACATTTCCTTAAGGAGTCCTGCCGCAGGGCAAGGTAAAACCTGCCTTCTACAACAGGACTAACCTAAAAAGTCTTCACCAAAGACCAGTTCAACCCATTACACGGAGTGGACTCAATGTATAAACTGCACTGTGGTGACTGTAATGGGGCAGACATAGGCCAAACCGGAAGGGAGATAGAGACAAGAGTAAAAGAACACCAAGCCTGCCACAGGAAGAACGATTCCTCATCCCTCTTTGCAAAACATCGCAATAATTACGGCCACTTCTCTCCAGTCATTCTGCATGCGGAGAGGAAGGGACGCCGCCCGCCTGGATTCTCTGGGGCAGAGCTCTGCTGGCTAGAGATCTTACACCATGCCAATTCGGGTAAGGGTGTTTTAAACCAACAAACTTTTATATCCTTCTCGCTCCCCTTTGTTAAATATCCCAATGACCAACCCTTTAAACCCTCCCCCCCCCCATTGGCCAACCAGCCCATCACCAATCAACCTTACATCAGGTCATTAATGATCTCCTGTAGTCCTCCACCTAATCACCATGCCATTAACTGGTGGACCATCCTATAACATTCCTCGAGCCTTCCTCCCTTTGCTTCTTAACCTTTTTCTTCCCTCCCCCGTCCCAGCCTTTTTTCCTCCAATTATCTTTTGGTTGTTCTCCCCTCCCGTCTTTCCCAGCATTTGTGTATATATATGTGTGTGTGTTCAAAAATTTCCAATTTACCTAAAGCTGTTAAGCTGTAACGAAACCTAGGTTGTAATAAAAACATTTCTATGTGGAAAAGCAAAGTGTCTTCTTTCATCTTTATGCTCTTTGTTAGCTAAAATGTTATGAAAACGTGGTACAATTCTTTCAATTGACTCCATTATTGCGTCAGCGGCAGCCTTTGCAATTTGAAACATGCTCAGTTCGCATACTCCACCTTCATCACATTACTCGGTGCCGTGCACGCCACGGCTAGGATGTGAGGCAAGGGATGATTACACAACAGACTACTTTGGACTCAAAATACTTTTCCGCCTAACTCGATTGAACAAACGTTATTCTGATCCCTTATCGTTCGTAGGAAAAATTATAATCTTACATGTAGGGCATCTGGCAGAGAGATCTGGAGGCACACTTCCAGGTTTCCCAAATCCGATCGACTGACCTTTCTCAGGCTTCGTCCCACCTATATACCCATCCGGACCCCGAATCCGAGGCCGAGCGGGCATAGGGAGGTAGGACGGTCCGAGAAGGACGGTCGGCCGGATTTAGGTCCGAGGAAATGTACCTCCAGGTCACATTGCGTGACAATTCCTTTATTAAATTCACATACAACAACATAATATCATCAACATTAAACACAACGCCTCTTCCCCTCGTCAAACTTGCCAACACGGCTTGATTGTCACAATACAGATTTATTAGGGTGTCTGGTTCCGCGATGCTCAGGGCGTGGTGCGCCGCCATGAGTGCTGCTAACGCCTCCGCCTCCAATATTGGCCGCTCCACCTCCTGTAAATCTATCTGTTCCACACTTAACCTCTCTAATATTATATACATCAGTTTCTCAAACTTGTTCTGCAATGGAACACTTCACAAACCTAGGGTGTTTGACGGAGCATTTAGCTTTTTTTAGGTTGGGTAATGCTACTTGTTTAAATGTAATATACATTTTATTAAAACAAATTATTTCAAACCTGCATTTAGAAATTATTTTTAAATATAAAACTATAATAATTTTATACAAACGAAAATTTAAACATCGGGATAGTGTGGTGGCTAACGCCCGCCACGAGGGTCCAGGTTCGAATCCCGGAGGTGACATTTTTTTCAATGGTACCCCCGATCCATACTTGAGGTGCTTTGTGAAGAGCGCTTTGAGCGAGTACAACGTCCGTCGGATGGGACGTTAAACTGCTGACCCCTTGGTGCCTTTCGACAATAGCAGGCTAATGCCGACGGCGGGTTTCTCTCCACCCTTCATCCTATCCCACCCATCCCTAATGGCGGAAATGACCCTAGCTGTCGGTCGCCTCCCCAACAATACTACTACTATGAATCATTTAATGGCTTTTATGACTTTGAATTTTTTAATTACAAATCTTCTTGATATCAGGCACAATATTGGTAAGTTTTATTCAAATATCTGGTCTGGCGTCGAGCCTCTTCCTGTACTTTGACTTCGTTGTGAATGAGAAAATCCCGCTTCGGATGATTAGGTTGGAGAAAATGGAGGTAAAGCAATAATAGCTTGTTTTGATAAATTGGGGTACTCTTCTGAAAACCTCGGCAGAAAATCATTTAAAGATTGATCATTGTTTCAAATCAGAGTCACTAATTAAATCAATTAGATTTTAAGATCAACAGATTCAGGCAATTAGATTTTCATAATCACTTATACGTGTACGTTTAAGTTTACTGGTTTAGCTGTCACGGAAAATGGATTTCGAACCCAGGAATTGTCCATGGTAGCTTACTGAAAATATTGTAAAAGAGTTGAAGGTTTCAAGTTATGTAGGTGCTCTAAAATACTTTGGAAACGTCATAATCAGATTTAAAATTCGATTCATTCAAACATTCATGTAAGGTAGGAAAACAATCAGAATAATTACATTCAACTGATGGAATCCAAAATTGTATTTTTCACCAAAAGATGAAATGTTATTACTTGCATTAAAAGTGGTAATATTTGTTCCTTGTTATGAAAATTTAACTTCATTACATTTGGTAAACATTTCTGTTTTTAAATTTTGTCAACCATGATGTGTTTATGAAAACTTCAACAAATGTTTCCACTTCTATTGAAATATTTTGTTTCTTCAGAAAGACCAATACCTCACTACGAAGTTCATTCAGTCTTAATAGTGCTTCCCCTCTTGATAGCCATTCATTCAGTAAACAATGAAAATACTTCGTGTCCAGTACCCATATCATCACACAAAATTTTAAATGATCTGGATTGAAGTGGTCATGATTTTACATAGTTTATCACTTGTACGGCTTCATTCATTACTTTTTTTTAAATTTTGGGAATATTTTTAGTCACTAGTGCTTGCCTATACAAAACACAATGACAGCTAGTGGCAAAATAAATATGTTTTTTTCCAAATATCTGGTGTTTTCTTTGTTGGGTCGGCTATTTGGCTCTTGTAGCAACTTTCTGGATGCAAAACATTCCTGATACAACACCTTTCATCTTTCCTACCATAGCTCGAGCACCCTCAGTAGAAATATCAATACACTTCTCCCAACATATCTCTTGATTTCTAATGTAATCATTAATACAGACGAATATGTCTTTTCTCGTAGTTTGTCCGTGTAAATGTTGACACATGACTAAATCTTCTTATAAACATTATTGTATGGATAACGAACAATTACCAGTAGTACGGCTAGTCCGACAACTGTAGATTCATGCGTTTGCAATCCATACGAGGATAATCCCAGAAATAGCCGACCCAACAAAGAAAACACCAGATATTTGGAAAAAAAAATATTTATTTTGCCACATAATCTC
Source organism: Hetaerina titia (assembly GCA_037158775.1). Lineage (NCBI taxonomy): Eukaryota > Metazoa > Arthropoda > Insecta > Odonata > Calopterygidae > Hetaerina > Hetaerina titia. The sequence goes on from CM073768.1 coordinate 142,827,299, forward strand.
CTTTCAGCTAAACACACTTTTCCCAGCGACGTTTAATAAGTTCGATACCCTTTTTATCATAAGAACTGACTGGCTTCTCAAAATAGCCATTAACTGCCGACATCACTTCTTCACGGTTGGATAATCTTTGACCACCGAGCCATTTTTTCAAGTTTGCGAATAGAAAATAATGCGAGGGGGCTAAATCTGGCAAATAGGGTGCATGAGGTAGCAATTCAAACTTTAATTCATGAATTTTGGCCATTGCAACAACGGATTTGTGAGCTGGTGTATTGTCTTGATGAAACAAAACTTTCTTTTTAGCCAAATGCGGCCGCTTTTGCTTGATTTCTTCCCTCAGACGTTGCAATAAGTTCGCATAATACTCGCCGTTGATAGTTTTTCCTTTTTCAAGATAGTCAATGAAAAATCCCATGCGTATCCCAAAAAACCGATGCCATGACCTTGCCTTCAGATGAAACGGTTCTTCGTCTTCTTTGGCGCGGGTTCTCCCTTTTTAATCCATTGTTCTTTTGTCTCGGGTGTGAAATAATGGACCCATGTCTCATCCATGGTTATGAAACTGCAAAAAATTCAGCTTTGTCGCAGTGAAACTTTGCTAGACCCTCCATTGAAACATCTTCACGACACTGGTTTTGCTCGAGTGTGAGCAAACGCGGCGCCTATCTTGCACAAAGCTCTCTCATGTCCAAATTATCAGTTAGTATGCGATGTAGGGCACCTTTTGAAATGCCAACTATGCCTGCTAACTCTCGCATGTTTAGTCGATGATCATCCAGTATTACTTTGTGGATTTTCTTCACCGTTTCTGGAGTCATCATCTCATACGGTCGACTAATGCGATGCTCGTCTTGACAGCAGCTACAGCCTCATTGTAACTCTGCCACCCAATATTTTACTGTTGTAAACGAAGGAGCAGACTCACCCAGAGTGGAATCCAGTTCAACTTTCATATTGGTAGGGCTGAGACATTTCAAATAAAAGTATTGTATCACATAACGATGACCAATTTTCTCCATTTTCACAAATTCAATTAAACCTGTCACTATTGACGGGTGCCAAACAAATACTTAAAAAATATGACGTCTTCTAACTCGAAACATAAGCTTTATAGATTGCGTACTTTCTAATATAGTAATATTTTTCAAACAACTACCGCCATCTCTAGGTCAGGTCGGGTACTTCTGGGACTACCCTCTTATTCAATATTATTTGGAGAGAGAGTTGATTCGTCCGGGACGACGAATTAATTATTTCTCTATGCTAGTAGAAAGATTTTTAATGCGCCCTGAAACAGTATTATTCGATAATTGTATTGCATTTATTTTTTCAGTACCCTGTTCGTCAATAATAAGTGACACCATGTCTTTCGCACATGGATTAATGAACGTCTCCCCAATCGTATGTGCATCACCAGTAAGTGCAATACGATAACTTATGCGATAGGATTACGCCTCTGCTGCATTTTCGTTTTTAGCCACTGTTATCATTTGACATTTTTCTAGTGATCCATGTATTGTTCCCAAGAGGAAAGGGGAAGGAAATCCTCTGTGTATCGTTTAGAAGTGCCTGTTGAGTTTTGCTGGAGTCAAAGAACTGTTTGCGAGTATTTTATGACACAAAACACGCTTTGCATCAGGAGCGTCCGAATTGCCAACACACGCAAATCCCAAGATTAAATAACTTCCACCGTACTTCTGTTCTGCCAGTTCATAGATGACACTTGTTCTTTAACATTAGATTTTGAAGAAATCACGGATTTTCGATCATTTTCTTCTTCAATAATAGACGTATTAGACGTATCAGTAGAATTACTCGACCATCCTTTATTCAAAGTTCCAAATTTTAACCAAAAATTTGTTAGTTTTTATATAATATTTAAATTCTATAATAAGGACAAACTTTTCGAAAAATAATTTCAGTTCAAAGCCTACCAAATTTTAAAGTTAAAAAATAACACGGACTTACTAATGAAATTTCCGGCAGACCTTTCCCTCCAGAATTCATGCACTGATGCCGAAGACAGTCTTTTGATGAAGAGTGGAGGAGAAATGTGATTTCATTTTTAAGACATTTCCAAATATACGAAGATGAAAAGTGCTCTTCATTTCTACTAGCATATCCAAAATTAGATGTTTGTTATTAGTTCAACCTGCAGCCTAGGGAGAGCAGCACTGAGTTACTTAAGAATATGAGTACATAAAAAAGTAGGTACTTATAACGCGCGAGTGGTTGGTACGAAGGTTCGTACATTGATAGCGGGAACAAGTACTATTTACACGGCGCCACTTGAGCTTAAAATACCAACACACGCGATCACAATTCATTATTTGTAGTAGATACTAGTAGCAGACCTATAAATGTATTGCAGTGTATAAAATCTTTCCAAATGGACGCGGAACATAGTTTGGGATCCCTTGCGTTTGGGCTACAAATAAAAACAAAATAGGACTATGGAACGCTCATTTTGCTAATGCATTACATTCCTCGCGGTGAAAATAAGACCTTGATTCAAGGGTTTTGGTATTTTCCCAGACCCAAACCATCTTCAAAAGAAAATTCTCAGATATTCAACACTGATTTATTTTCAGGTCAGCAATAAGCAAGCAACACCTCCATACACAAAAAATCATGAAGTTAATAAAAAGAATACTTTCCCGCTTAACGCGATCGAACAACGTTGTTGTGATCCTTTATCGAAGTGGGAAAAATTATAATCCTACATCTATCTGCTCCACAATTAACATCTCTAATATTATACACATGATCTCACCTACGGTAGTAGGATGGGGCTAATAACAATCTGTAGTTAAACCTTTGCTACGTGGGTGATTCCCACTAACTACTCCAATATTTTTTGTGGGTTACTCAGTTTGTTGTGGCTACGTTCTACTAATCTAGCTCCTCTAAAATACACGCGATCTAATTTGGGAATTTTCTGATGATGAACAATGATTTCCACGGTGTATCCTCGCATCGGGGAACAGGCCATAGTTTTGATTATGATATGTGATTATGATTATATTGATATTATGGTATTTGATTGTAATATGAATAGAGAACACACTTAAAATTGATTTTGGGCGAGATATCCAACAACTTCTCCTATTGTCGGACGATGTATTTACGCGGTGCAGGATATCCACCCTATTGCTTTGAAATGTGGCCTTTTAGGATAACGTGAGCTTTTCAGTACATGTCAAGAGTACGTTCTACTTACAGCGACGTGCGAAATACTGACACACCATTTCCTGAACATCGGAAAAAAATTTCATCATATCTTTCCCAGCAGAAACCACGACTTGGGCTTTTCTTGGTGTCGGTGATACAGGATACTTCCACGCAGATATCAGCTGTTTGCTCTCAGGATGGAAACGATGTAGAAAGTTTTATGTGGTGATAAACTTCGAAAGATACTCTTCATCTTCTTGAAAATTTTAAGAAAGATAGTAAACCTCGAAATACTGAGGATACGTGGAATCACTTCCTTGACATCGCGCACTCAGCATTCAAAAGGCTCATTCCAATCAAATTTATAAAAGATAACACGGAACCCAGATGGCACAGCGCGGATGTTAGAAAATCTTTACGACGTCAAAGGCTATATCACGCCAAGATGAAAAATATAAGGGATGATATCGAGAGCGAAAAAGGCAATGAGATCACTAATGATTACAAGACATCTAGAGCGAATGCCAAGAAGGAATTTCGAAAAGCGTTAAGCGAACTCAAAAGGAAAAGTTTAGCGGAAAATTTGAAAGAGGTTAAAAAATCATTTCGGTCATACGGCAGAGACGTTCAGGGAAATGAGCCTACTGTTAGTTTTAATTTAAAAATTAAAATGAGTTTACTGTTACTCAAAAATTATAAAGGCGAAAGAGTAACCAGCAATTTAGAAAAGGCTCACTCATTCAATTCCTTCTTTCAAAGCGTCTTCACCAATATCTCCCCGAATGCCTCCGATAGTTTACTAAATTGTGCCGGTCAACCGATGTCCAAAATTGAAATTTCATACAATGGAATGGAAGTTTTGCTGAAAATATCAAGCCTAATATATCCTTAGGGCCCGATCGAACACCCGCTCGTATATTTAAGGATTCAGCTTCGGAAATTGCACTGTATCTCGGAATCATATTGAAGAAGACGTTAGTAGATCACAAGTTTCCCAGAGATTGGAAAACGACTAACGTAACACCAATATTTAAAAACGGAGACAATGAAGAACCGAGTAATTACAAACACATCCTCAATCCATTGCGTGCAAGGGTATTGAACATATAGTTAGTAGTAAGCTAGTTCGATCGTGAGACACCTCAATAATCAGAAGTTATTAATGAAAAATCAGCACGGTTTCCGAAAAGGTAGATGCCGCGGACACAACTTGCGATTTCTGTTCATAATTTTCTTATTTCGGGGGGAGTAATGTTCCAGTGGACGCGATTTTTCTAGATTTTAAGAAAGCATTCGACAAAGTATCTCATAGTGAACTACTCGCAAAGCTAGAAGCATATCGCATAGATAAAAATATCCGGGGTTGGACTAAAAACGTTTTAATGGGCGGGTTAAAAGAGTAGTGATAGATGGAGTTAGCTCAAATGCAAAGAAGTTACTTCAGGTGTCCGCTCACGGAGCGAATGTTAAATTACAGATTGAATCTCTTGCATAAATTTGAAGGATGTGTCTCTAGCAATGATGTAGAAAATCTATTATTATTCCCATCGTACTACGGTAGGAGAGATCATGTCAATAAAATTAGATAGAATATAAGCGTACAACAGATGGATTTAAGATGTCATTTTTTTCTAAGAACAATAAGGGATCAGAATAACATTGTCCGACCGCGGTAGGGTCATATTCGGGTCAAAGTTAGTCTGGTGTGTATTCACCCCCTGCCACACACAGCGGCTTGCATGGTACTAAAATATCAAAATACTTTCCGGTAAAGCAAATACTTTGGCATAAGCGGCATTGTTAACATGGCTTACTGATAAAACAAAGAGAAAGTTGTGAATGGCAGGACATCTGCCTTAACAACAGTGTCACCCATGGTCCATATTTTCGCCCCTTCCCTTTGCAATAGTTTTGTGATTGACTTCCGGCGCGAAATCAAAACCGATGAACTACATCCCGACAAGTTCGATTCATGCAAAACGAATTCTAGAATTAAAACTGCAGCCATATGCAAGTCTGCATGACAACTTTCACCAAGTTCCCAAAGAGTAAGATTATTACATTCACGCTGAACAAAATCTTAATATGATTTTTACCAAATATGACCAATCGCCGAAACCATATAAGAAGAGTCATTGCCATAAAGAATCTATCGGGCACCCTGGCCTCAAATTTCAGCGGCTAAACCTCTGCGCTCTATATCGTTTAAATAGTCGGGATCATAAAGAAAAATTGAAATAAAAGCATCTCCCTTGCTACTTCGATCAGATCTTTTCAAACGTTCATGATCCCAGTCTTACGGGAGGGTGATATGTAATCCCTAAAATGCAAAAACCACGGAAAACAACTGAAAAATTCATAAAAGCTTGGTAGAGTATCGCTTCCAAAATGATTCCGCCGAAATACCGCTAAAATTACGCAAGCATGTATGAAAATATTCTGTTAATATACTGCTGTGCTCATAGATTAAACCTGGTTCTTCCGCGAGCAGCCTGTTTCATCAAATATAGCACAGTAACCAACCTGAAGGTCGCTTTGGTAGGTGATGGTAGAGTTCACCCAGTACTAAGCCCGACGTCTTCACATAATAACAGGGTACGGGAGCCAGTTCCTTACCTTAGACCGGTTATGATTTCTCATGAAGATGTGGTGGTTTGGTGGAGCTGAGGGCGCCCAGAGGCATGACCGGGAATCGAACCCGGGGCCTCCGGTCGATAGTACAACCCCTGCACTACCGCCACTCGCACTCATTAAATATGTCAAAGTGATATTAATTTCCCCAGCTGGCTCGTTTCCAGTAAATCAGCCAAAAGGATCTAGGCTTTAGAAATCTGTATGAAAAAGAAGTTTCCATCCCTTGCCCTAAAACTATTAAACAAAAGTTAACCGGTGCTTGGTAACTATAAGCGTTCACATATGCGCCATTGGCCCACTGGAAAGTTTTTCTGAAAATAAAAACGCATAATGGGATAGCAAAACTGTCGTTTAGGCTCGAGGTTTACTCAGTTTTTGAAAGGACTTCGATTCTATAAATTTTTTCTCTTGACATTCAGTGATATGTTCTCTCATTCTAATCACTTTCTGATAAAGCAGAAAAAATCAGACTGCGTTCTGCATTAAGATAATCAGTGACTTTCAAAAAATATTCAGAAATTAAGAAGGACATTTCATTTGTTTTTGGGTCCTATGCTCGAGTTCTTTCCTCAAAAAAACATCTCAGGGGAAAACAATGACAATGGACTCAATCTCAGGAGAGGTCAGTTAAATACTGTATATGAACGAAATTATGGATGTCGTAAATAGGAATAGTATCTCTGATAGATACAGCGATATTCCTTAACTTTTGAGCCTCTTAGATAAAAAACAATTCCAAATATTCGGAGGATATATCATTGAATGGACGCTATCGTGTGCACAGGACGGAACTCCGGGGATTTATTGCCATACTTTCTTTTAAGAGGCGAGCTTTTGGTTGGCTAACCTGACATGATGAAAGTATCGTTTTAATTCAGCCAATTAATCTCAATCCTTGTCTTATGAAAAGCACAGCAGATAATGTAGTTTGCATAATTATCTCGAATACTTCGCCCTGGCATATTTATTCTACTTTACACGATGTTTTATGATTAAACATGATGTTTTATGAACAATATTTGTCGTTAGCTCAAGTTTTTAGTTTTGGATAAGTAACTAATTGTAATTAATGCGATAATTTCTCAAGGTGAAAGAGGGTCATTTAGGCGATTTGTGGATGGACCACAGGTCACAACGCCAAGTCATACCACTGCTGAAAACATATATGCAATATGATCCGTTTCATAATCCGGTCTAAAGCAAAATTGTTACGTAACAATAGAATTACGCGACAATAAAATTTTCTTAACAGTGTCGTATCATTGATAGTCCGCAACATAAATATCCCCTTTTCCAAACCCACGGAAATCTTCATAGCTATATTTCTCATTTTCAATCATACAATGAATTTCCTAGGAGGAATTTCATTGCACATTTTTTACAGTTTGTTTCCACCGAAAGAACGAGAGATTGGTAGGACCACAACTCGTCATCGGATGATGTGGATGGCACTTCTTCGCAACTTTACATTTGTTTGGCGCAGTAAAAATGTACTTAATATACAGCAGTATAGGCAGAGAGGACGTCGCGTTCGTCGTCCAGAACCAAGTAATTCCCACGGTGAAAGTTTAAATATCGCGTTATAAACTAATTATAACAAAATCTTTATCATATGAAGCCCGTGGTTTTAATCTTAATGGCAGGATATAGTCATATAAAACATTGCTCCATTTAGTTCCCTCTTCATTTTTATTAATAAAATAACGTATTTTTTTCTTACATTATTGAGCTTTGGAGCATATTCGAATAGGAAAATGGCTCTTCGTTTTGTTTACCGACGTTTTTCGTAAAAATCCCGTAAGAAACTCTTAGGACAGGCGAAAGAAAACTAGAGTATTTTTTAGTTTCTTCCCAACGTTCATGCTTGTGCCAATCTGTTTTTACCATTTCGGTTTGTCCACGACAATTATTAACGTAAGGGGAAGGAAATATCGATGTCGATGCGTGAACGTTAGCTCGGTAAATAAGTGTGACGGCCCTTGTAGACGAACTGGATTGGCGGTCATTAGAGGAAACACGTGAATAGGCTAAGGCATCGTCTTCTAAGTAAATTAAGAGGGGAGTTTTCGGTTATGAAACTTCGGATTCACGGCTTGCGCCTTCCCTGACATTATTCCACTAATTGCTGAAGATTTGATTCTCACACGTTTAAAGATTTTGAAAAAGTCGCCTGAACACTACACAACGTTGATAAATGCATCATGCTAACCGAAAAATCCAGTCAAAGCTTGATAGACATAATTTGCGGGTTATGTTCCACAGTGTCACTTGGAAATCAGTTATAGTGTGATTGGTTCCTACACACGATTGAATATCAACGCTTTGAGAAAGAATAATCCAATTACCTTTTTCTGCTCTGCGAATGGACCTGATTCCTTACCATCTTAATACCTACTCATCCAGGTCATTTGGGAGATCTCATTTGACATAAAAACTATGTTTTTTCACCTTTAAGTCGTAAACAGATACCAGAGGAATTATAGTTTCCAAATGCGAAACCAGCTATAAATACTATTAATCTGCCAATTGATTGTTGCTATAGCAACTTTTATGTTAACACAACTGTTATTTTCTTATTTTTCTTTGTAATATTCAATAAATTAGCTGAGAGGTAACTATCTGTTTTAGTGAGAAAAATTGTAGAGCAAGTCTAGCACTATTTCCATAAATACAATATAAAAGCGCGTATTATGGGAGGAAGTATTACGTCAATGATTCCCTAACGTTTGGCAAATTCCATTCCAAGGACTTATACAGTAGCACTTGTTAGCCAATGAGGAATAATTATAATGAAGACATTTGAACACTGCTTCAACAAGCCCAACTTAATTTAACCCATTATAACTGGCCTGAATGGGAAAGACTAAATACGCGCTATGAGAAAGTATCTCACCTCACCAGTAATAGCAGCAGCTGCAGCCTCCCTCTCCTGATGAAGACCACCTCTCGAACACCAGGTTCACAATCGGTATTCTCGCCGCATCAAATGAATCTCCTTTCTTATTCCTTATGTCTGATGTTTCTAGTTTCAATTACGTTGGCAAGTCACTTTTCCCGTTGCGTGAAGTGTGCCACGCTCTACTTTGATGATGTACTCATCGTTGAACCCAGTTAGACTCGTGAGAATTACGAGACAGTTTAATAAGGTTATCCACTCATTGAATAATCTAGCGCGCGAATAGTCTCTGATCAAAGGAAATTGTTTAGTCCCCCTACCGTTAACGAATGAGAAACACCGGATCCAACTTCATTGTTAACAATGAATACGAAAATGCCAATTTGGATGCCTGCGCCATCTATCGACGGAAATCTACACTTCGCTGCCAATTACATCTGACATTCTACTTCGTCTTACCAGTACTCAGATTTCATCCCGTCTTGACAATAAGGGGAAATTTACTCACAACCACTTCATTTAGTAACTGGTATGGATTTTGAAAATATTTCAATTAACGTCTTCACCACAGCTGAATGATTGTTTGGGTACCAGATCTTCCTGGGTAACCATAGGTGGCACCGGGAAAGGAACATCCTACCCTACTCTGTGGTGAGCCCTACGACCACCAATCAAAACGACTTCAAGGTTGATAACTGTGGTAAAAAATAATTTTTCTGAAAACAACCTCGTAACTTTCTCGGTGTCCTATGTAAGGATCAAGTGGGCAGTTAATACGTTGGTATATTTATTTGAGCATGGTAGTACGATATGAACTAGGAATTGAAGACAACGTTCCACTGAGCTCGTGAAACAGTTATGATTCCAATGGAAGGGATATATTTTTTCTTGACATGAGAAAGCAAAATCAGACTTACTTGAGGGCACATTCATGTATTACTTAGCAATTCTTAATCCCACACTGATCTTCCCAAGGGTCTATGTTGACACACGAAAAACTTCTTGTTTGATGAGTTACTATAACCATAACCCTGCGGTTTCCAAACCTTTTTGATACGTTACTCTACAGAGAAAATTAATTATTTTCCAACCGTTCTGAATGCATATAATGTAACTTAAGAGTGTGATTAGTCAAAAATTACACCTTGCCAAGAAAAGGATATCTCACGCCTTAAGAATTAGTTATATGTTAAAAATCACGAGTACATAATATATTCTCCAGGTAAAATACTTTTCTTATGGATGTTTTTCAGCAAGTATTTGGACATTCCTTGTAAAGCCACAATGGGATTTTTAATTTAAACATTCTCTACATATTGTCACGTGTATGCTCATAAATGTTACTTAATCAGAATTTGGCAATATTCATAGTACAGGATTGATTATTGCGGTAGGCTTTCATCGTTATTTCAGCTAGAAACAGTTCAGAGCTTGTCAGTCCAGCCTAAGAAAAAAAAGGTTCACCAAATCCCAAATTATGTGATCATAGGAAAATGCAACGATTTCAGAGGGTAAAAATTATTCGCCTTGACCAGGATTCGAACCCAGATCCGTCGATGTCCGACCGAGTGCTTTAGCCAGTTAAGCTATCGAGGCATGTTGAATTGATATGCATATTAGCGGAAGACTCCGTTAAAAGTTACTTTTGCGGCCTCTCCCGGAGTTTCTTGGAATTTATCATAGAAAAAGTTAATTGACAATACTTTAGAACTGATGTTTTTATAGAAGTAATCCCTTAATGAAAGAGATCGCAAACTCCAACAAATCTTACTTCATTGCTTCCTGTTTCCACATTACATTCGCTAGAAATTTTTAGTTTCCGCCAATACCAACCAAAATATGCACTTATATGAGAAACGATTCAGAAAGAAAAAATGAACGCAAAGGTTACGCACTTTTCAGCCAGCATAATCATGAAACCTAAGAGCCGTTCATTTCGTTTAAATTTCACAATTGCATCGTGACCCCGCCACCACCTATCCTTTCTCTTATGCTTTTTTCTCCAGGAGCAGCGAATTTTGATGTTCATTTGTTAAATCTGTGATGTTGGTACGTGCATCCGCGGCAGAAGCCACCGCTAACCGAGGTCTTGTGAAACGCGACTAGTAGTCAGTCGGTCTGTATTAGCGACAGGTATGCATGGGAGACTAAGGACACACAGGGGTTTTGGTTATGTACGTCTGAGATTCATGCATTAATTAACAGAAAGTTTAGTCATGGCGTATTTGAGAATGTACAATTTTACTTAAGAAAAAGTTATCCATCGGATATTTATCAACTGCAGGATTGCCCGTCATGGGTTTTTTCAATAGGCTCACGATTAGATGCTCCAATTGGGCAAAAAATGCTTTGCTGAATTCTAAAAAAAACATGTCAGTACCCTATTTATGTACTCCAATGTATTACATCCATCATGATATTATGCCGGACACGTTATTATACAGGTTCTTCAAGTTTTTTGAGGCATGTCCAAAATACAGAACGCTCGTTGTGCAACCAGAAAATTGGGAGCATCTTCGTGAAAAGTTCATCATAAAGTATGCCCTGCTCTCCGAGCGTGAGAACAATGGTTTCCATGTTGCTGATATTCATCAGTTAACCCAAAAAATCAGAAAATTGCCCTTGGCTGAGTTATTGCAATTCATTGCTTTCTTGAGTGAAGCAAATATAGTGAAGCATTCAATTCCCTACCAGACATTACTAACAGCCATAGATGACGTATGCTGTGAAAAAATACCCGATTTGTCCATTGAAGAAGCTGTGAAACTGAATTATTGCTGGTTGGCACTGGCTGGGACTAGATTTAAGTTGTCAAAGTCGTTCAGCTTGCTTATGGGCAATTTTAGGAACAATATTAAACAAAATGCAATGAAAATCCCCGCAGTAATTTTAATACTTTTCTGTTCGGGCATCGCTCGAAAAGATCCCAATGCAAAGGAGATAGTGGCTCTAAGTTTGAACTGCATTTGTAAGGATAAGGTACAACTACATGGATTATCAACCTCTGAAATAATCATCATTTCAGAAGTTGCTTTCAAAACTAGTTCAAAAATAAAGAGCCCCATATTCATTGAACATTTATTGAAAACTGTGGTAAAAAATATTCCCAAGTTTGCCAAGGATGCAGCGAACTTTGTGGTAGTATTGAAGGCCATGCGTCATAATAAGATTCAAAACTGGAACTTTCTTAAGAGTACACAGGAGTACCTGGTTAAAGACAAGCATATTCTAAAGATGTATAATTTTGCAGCTAAAACTCATCTTATAGCCTTATATGCAGATGCTTTGTATGGAGATCAAGAATTTATAAATTATCTCATTGGTTCAGCTATCAGTAGTATAGATGACCAGCAAGCTTATAATCCACACAATGAAAAAGGAAAGGGAAGAGCTAAAGATCTTGCAAGGCTACTTTGGGCAACAAGTTACCTTGGTTTCAAAATTGAGGAGAATATTTTGGAAAAAAACATAATTCCAGTCATAATGGAAAAAATTAATCATGGAGTCTACAGAAAACAATTACACGTTTTGTTGGATACAGTGCTTTCATTGTGGATCATGGGATATAAACCACTCAACATACTCCCTTCTGTTTTCACAGAGGAATTGAACAAATATTTACATGGTAAGTACTTAATGTAGCTTTCATGCATGTCTTTAAATACATCTCACTAGTCAGGAATAAATTCTATTTCAGATATCAAAAGAGTGCGTTACATGGCACGTCTCCAACTCCTGTTAACATGCATATCCATCGAGTCACCAGAAGCCAAGGATTGTATTAACATGAAAAAAATTCAAGTGAAAGAGGCATATAATCCTGGTGGAGAAAAATTACTTGTGCATAGGCCTTTTCTAAACAGAGTTTTCCAGGATGTGAGAAATGCAGTATGCATGCTGGATTTTATAAATGTCACCTGTGAGAACTCGCTTCCACATCTCAATATTCCTGGAATCTTATTGACAGCCAATAAGAACAATAGCAGGTAAGGAACAAACAAGCAGAATAGGCTAAAGGATTGGTTGTTTCAGATAAATTCACAACTTGGGCACTATCCATGAATATCATCACAGTGTTTTAGGGGAAGGAGCTTGGTCCAAAGATCTTTATGTTCCAAGATGTTAGGAATGAGAGCTCGATTATCAATTATGTAGCTTTAGGCACAGACTTACAAAATGCATCAGCAATGTTTTAACTGCTGGCTTCAAGATTAAAAATATTAGGGTTATGATTTTTTTAGGAAATCCTATAGTTTACATAAGAACACAGATTTTATTTATAAAGTCAAGTTAATAGAATAACCATAAACACAGTAATCAACCCGAAGGTCAGTTTGGTAGGTGATGGTAGAGTTCACCCAGTACTAAGTCCAACAGAGTGTGAATATTCAGACATCAGGGTAGGGGGGCCAGTTCCTTTCCCTGTGCCGGTTATGGTTTCCCAGGAAGATCTGGTACCCAAAAAATCAACTAGCTTGGGTGGAGCTGCAGGTGCCCAGAGTGCCCACTTACCCGGGAATCAAACCCGGAACCCTCCAGTCAGTAGTCCAACGCTCTACCCCTTGGAGTACTGCCACCCACGTTAATAGAATATACTCATTTATACAATAATAACGGTTGCATTTACACTCAAAATAGGACCAGCATTGTGTATTTTATAAAAATAACATTTTTTTAAATCCATTAATTTGTAAATCTGCAGTTAATTACAGACTAATAAATAGAAACAAATCATGTGCTGGTCTTTGCCAATTTATGCAACATTTAAAGTCACATATAACATGAGTAAATCTGAATAATTTTTTGATGTGGCAAATTTAAGTCAGTGTCCATTGAATTAGTTCGTAGATGTAAACTACGGTAATGTTGAATTCTGTTGATGGTGGAATTATGGGAGAAGTTGTTTATTCTTCTCAAAATATTGCAGGGCTGAATGCTTTCCGGACAGACCTCGTACATAACTGACACATCTTAAAAACTTGTTTTGTACTTTTTCCATTTCACTAATATGGAGCTTACAGTAGAAAGAAAAATTATGGAGTCAGAGGCACATTCTAGTACAGGGGTAATTGCTTAACCTACTCCCATTACTTTGTAACATTTGATCACTTAAGGTTGCAGCAAAAGGTAATATTGTTTTTCCATGGATTTTTCTCTCTAAAATAGTTGGTTTTGTTTAGCTTTACTGTAGTAGGTAAGAGAAACTTGTCCCAAAATACTGACAAGAATATTAGAGCAATTTTCAGCTATTTAGCCAAGGAAAGGATTTCTTGTGAAACTATATACGTTGGTTTCTATTGGTAGTCGTAGTAGTAGTAGATTTAGGGCAGACGACCGACATCTGAGGTCATTTGCATCATTAGGGATGGACAGGAAAGGATGAAGAATGGGTGGAGAGAAACCCGGCATCGGCATTATCCAGGCCCTCTGGTAAGGAAGCCAGTACGTTAGCCACCATGCCATCGCGATCCTCTTTCTATTGGTATACTAAGGTTTTTTAATGGGGATCAATTCTAGAATGAGAACAGGATAGGATGGACAGAGCCAAATCAGTTGGATTACATATTAGTGATAATAAAAACTTTGGTTATCACAAAATTATTTATGTTATTACATAAACATCGAAAAAATAAAATTGAGGAACCCTGATGAAAAATTATTGTTTTCCTATGATTTTTGGGTGTTAGGTCTTACTAAGAAAAAACAAACTGCTCAGGGAAAGGAACAGACCCCTTACACTGATGTATGAATTTCACAAGCCACACAGGGTTTAGTAAGCTTGCTCCTTAATGTTGAAAAAACTCAAGCAATGGTCTTCTCGTCTTCACACAGCATAATTGACACTAACTCTTTAACAACATATGGTAGTAACTTAAACACAGTAAATTATTTTAAGTTCCTAGGAATGCATATAGATAGTAACTTGAAATGGAATCTCCATGTTCTGAACCTAATTAAAACAGTAAATTCTGTGTTCTACTTACTCTGTATATTAAAACACTCTGTAAGCCAAAATGTACTGATGACATTATATTATGGATTATTCCACTCAAGAATTTCATATGGAATTGTACTGTGGGGACTACCCTCTCACCTTCTCAGTATCCTGAAGTTACAGAAAAAGATGGTGAGAGTTATGTGTAATGAAAAATACTATGCTCACTGTCAACCTCTTTTTAAAAGGTTAAAATTGTTAACTGTACCATGTGTGTATATTTATCAATGTGTAATACTTGTTAAATTGCATAGCGCTGACTTTGAAACCAATAACAGCATCCACTTATATAATACGAGACAAAACCACAACCTACATGTGAGGTCAACTAATTTAACCTTGGCTACAAATGGCCCCAAGTCTATGAGTATAAAACTGTATAATAATCTACCGGAATGTACTACCTTGATCAAAAAGTTCCCGGAATAACCACCGTGTGGCGCTCCCATCGTTCCGATTTGAGTTCTGTTTTTTTTGTTAAATTGGTACATCTGTTGTTGATATTCCCTTTAAATCTTAGTGTCATAACTTGACATTTGCAAAAGTTACATAGCCAAGAGTACATCTATCTCTGTGTGTGTTGGCGATTTTTTACAATTGCAGAAATGGATTTAAATTTGCAACAACGAACTTGTATTCAATTTTGCGTACAAAACGGATTTAGTGGCGCACGGACGTTGGAAATGTTGGAAAAGTGTTTCGGCAACGATTCTCTAAAAAAAACGGTCGTTTACCAGTGGCACGAGCGGTTCAGAAGTGGTCGTGAGTCAATCGAAGATGATGAACGCAGTGGCAGACCATCGACATCGAAAGTCTGTGAAAAAATTGATAATGTAAAAGAAATGTTGGTCAATAACCGCAAATTAACCATCAGAGAAATAGCGGAGGACTTGAACATTGCCTATGGATCCGCCCAAGACATTGTGGTTAATGATTTGGGTTTCCGTCGTGTAGCAGCAAAGTTGGTGCCAAAAGACCTCAATTTCGTGCAAAAAAGAGACTGTGTTGACGTCGCAAAAGACATGATTTGCGAGGCTGAATCCGATCCCACATTCATCAAAAGGATCATTACTGGAGACGAGACGTGGGTTTATGAGTACGACACACAATCCAGACATCAGGCAAGTGAATGGCGTTCACCAAATGAGCCGAGACCAAAAAAACCACGTCGTTTTCAGTCAAAAAAGAAGGCAATGCTGACGGTTTTCATGGATTACAACGGTGTAGTGCATCATGAATTTTTGCCAGAAGGCCAGACAGTAAACAAAGAGTATTATTTAGGCGTTATGAGACGCTTGCGTGAAGCAATTCGCCGAAAGAGACCAGAAATCGTCGCACAGTGCTATCATTATTCGTAATTTTTTGATGAAAAATGCAGCAAATACCATCCAACAGCCACCGAATTCACCTGATTTGGCTCCCTGTGACTTCTTTCTGTTCAATCGAGTTAAAAAACCATTACGGGGACCGCGTTTTAGCAGCCGAGAAGAAGTAATGGAAAAATCGCAGGAAGCACTGATGGACATACCGAAAACCGAATATAAAAAATGTTTCGAGGATTGGATCAAGCGCTGGCATAAGTGTGTTGCAGTCGATGGGGATTACTTTGAAGGGGACAATATAGATTTAGATGAATAAACTTGTATTTTTAATTTTCTGAATAAATTCCGGGAACTTTTTGATCAAGGTAGTATAAAAAGAGAAGGACGTGTACCTGTGTTTAAGAAAATGGTTCGAGAATTGCTCATTGAAAAGTGTTATTATAGTGTAAAAGAATACCTGAGGCCTAATTTATAAATTTGTAGCATTTTCTAATTTTGTAATATTTCTTATTTTTGTAATAATTTCTATTTTTGTAAATCTTGTACTTGACAAATCCTACGCACTTGCCAGTATTTTTACTATGCACTGTGTCTCTTGGACGAATAAATATTATTATTATTATTAAGAGTTGAGTTCTACCTTTGCCTATCAAACTAATTCTTGGCTTGATCACTGTGCTTTTTATAAGTACAGTAATTTGCTTGATCTTAATTATTTTTCATTTCTCCAAAGACATCTTTATTATATGCAAAATATTTATTTTATGTGAAAATAATCAGAAAAAAAGAAGCAGACTTTCATGATACACTCTGAACTACTTGAAATATATTTTTAAATCAGGGATATTTATTTTACATGTTAAACTGTTTGCTTGCATAGGTGGGAAGAATTAAATTACTGACAATCTTTGCCACAAATCAACCCACGGCATTGGAACAGTAAATCTTAATAGGTATCATAGCCTTGAACCAACTGCAAACAAACTTCATAAAAACTCTTCTGGATTTTCTCAACAGACTTAGCGTAACATGGTTTATTTGAATTTTTGGAGTTAAAGAGCTGAAACTTCACGAAAAAATAAATATGAAACCTACACTTATGTGTTTATTTGGTAAAACAATAATAGCCAAAACTCAGCCAACCAACATATTTAACATATCTTAGGTACATGTATTATCAATAGGAACGATAAAAATTGCTCAAAATACAAAAAATAATAATAATACATATTTTATACATAATAATACATTATTTTCAGGAAGTTGATTAATATTGAAGTTCTTGACAACACAAACTGTCTCCATGAAAGTGACAGTCCAAATGGATTGATGCTTTTGAAATTGAGATTATTGAGGAAGTTAGGACATAATGTAATACTGGTAAGTGATTTTAATTTTTAAATTTACAAATTTGGTGAAAGTTTTTTTCAGCATATCTGTGACAGCTCATAATCAGCAGCCATGATCAAAGTATTAAGTCTTCCTCGATATTAAGAGCATTGGCTTAGCAAGTTGAAGGTCCATGGTCCTAGTAATGTGGGAGGATCAGGATTATGTGGTAGCTAAGGTACTGCCTTCCCACCCCAAGAGCCCGGGTTCGAATCCCAGCAGTGGCCAGATTTTTTAATGGTATCCCGATCCCCACCCGAGGTACTTTGAGGATAGCACTTCAGTGAGAATGCCGTCCATTGGATGGGACTTTAAACTGCGGATCCCTTGGTACCTTATGTTAAGAGTAGGCTAACACCGATGTCGAGGTTCTCTTCATTCTTGCTCCATCTTCTAAATATTTTACCCCTACCAAATTACCCTATCCCTTCTGGTACAAATGACCTCTGCTGTTGGTTGCCTACCCTAATAACTACTACTACGATATTGACGTGACCTTTTCAAAAATTCCTGAGGCTGGGCTCTGCCCCTGAGGTCACCTCAAAGTATCTTTGGATATGTAACTCTGTGTTAATCTCATTGAAATTTGATGACTTGCTGGTCAATGAGCTGGACTAGAGGAATGATGTTGTGGGCTAAAGTTCAGCTACATAAAGCCATATTCGTGCTCTTCCAATCCTAGAGGGTGCCTCGGCGCATTGCTCAACACCAGAACAGCATTGAGGGATCCCAGAATTTATTCACACAAGGGGCAAAAACTTCTTTGAGCCACTCTGTGGAGAACTTCCCAGTTAACTTTAGAATTTGACCTCCACATTACTCTAAGGTTGTTTCTATCAGCATCATTTTTTTCAACATATCAGAGTGGTACACTAACAGTGGTTTTGATGTTCCAATTAGTATTGGAACACAGGAGGAGAATCTTGGGTCCTTGTAATGCCTTCTCTTTCTTTGTGATATAGGTCCCCTTTTTGGCTATTTTCCCTGGAGAGGCCTGCCTTGTCACAGTTAAACACTTCCAGTAAAATTCTCTCCCTATTTGGAGTCCTTTCATTTCACTGCTTATGCTTAGTCAATATTCATTCAATTGGCCAATATTCTTTTCCCTCCACATCCTAACCCAATCCTGCACGTTTATTTGGTCCGAGTGTCAGACATTTGCTTTGAACTCAACACCTTCCGACCCTTAAATTGTATGATTTGAAGCTCAAAACAATGGCTGTCATCATGCATCATTTAACTTTATTTTTGTTAGAATAAGGAGGATAAATCTGTGTTTAACTTACAGAATTTTTCTCTCATCAATCCATGAAAGCCCCATATTCCATGAAAAAGCTTAACTTCATTTGGCCACATATAGTAGTTAGTTCTATTCAATGTATGAAGGTTTTTTATCATTGGAGACAAAGATTGAAAGTGCCATTTCTTTCCGGAAATTCAGTTTGACTTACAATATTCATTCATCATTATGGGATATCTATCGAAGGATTGGTTTGTAGTAGCTCTGCAGATTATCTGTATCCTACCAATCTTTTCATTCATACATATCTTGTTGCTCGAACATTTTCCATTTCTTGCTTCACATACTTCATCTTAAGCCTTCCTCTATAATTCTTCTACCCCAAGTTTCTTTCAGTTACGGTCTTCATTTTACAATTGTGCCTAAGGATATGTCCGATTAATATCCCTTTTCTTCTTGTATGTGCCCTACATGGGCTTTTCACCCAACCTTCAAAGTACTTGATAAGGGTGGAGAAAAAAACATTCCACACAAAAAATATTTTGCACAGCCATGGTTTTGATGCTGTGCATCATCATCAGGTGTGCATCAGGGTAGCAAAGGTTTTTTTTGTCTACCGTCATCATGAAGGAATTCCACCTAGTTAAGCCTGAAACTGTTGTGTCTCTCAAATAAGTTCTCTATTGGGTACTCCATCCATTTTATTTTCAGCATTCATTCTTCTACATCACCACATTTCCATTACCTTCTCTTCTGGTCTTATCACAACTGCAGAAAAGTAGACTCCACATATAAATCTTAACGAATGGCTTCCTCATGTCTATACCAGTACTGCTTCCGGTTAGTAGCTGCTTCTTTTTATAGAAAGCCTTCTTTGCCATTCCATTCTTACTTGCTATATCCCTCATGTTCTTTCTGTCATCAATGATCCACTGCCTAAATGGTGAAACTCTTCCAAAAAATTTCCAGGTTCGTTTCAATTATTGCCTGGCCTATATGTTGTACCTACTTGTTAGGATGTAATACCTAGTAGACTAAAATCATTTTCTTGTGGTTTTGATGGCCACATTCTAATGGGTAAAATTTCATATTTTGGCTTGAGATTAAAATCATATTTTCCTTGAATTATTTAATCAAGATCCAAGTTGTTTGACCATCATACCAGCCAACTTTAGAGAGTCCACGGAATATATTTTAGGGTTTTATTTGTTTAAGATTCTTAAATACTTATGCTAAATAATCAGTTTACTCAAAAAATGTCATGCCATTACTAGATGTAATTGAGCCTTATACAAATGCCTTTGACATTTTTATATCTTTCTAGTTCATTTCTTTTCTCTCTTTCAGGTTAATTATGATGAGTACGAAAACCAGCACACTCAGATTATGCTACAAATAAAGGATGAAATAAAGGATATTCAAGGACATTAAAAACTGGATAATATTTATTGAGTGTAATTCACTTCCCAGAAGTTAATTAAGTGTTAAACCATATTTGAGATTTATTTTAAATGTACAGGGACCCATCAGCAGGGCCCAAGTAATGTATTGATATCAACATCACATCTACCAAGGTCCATACCCCAAGTCCTCCAAAACTAAAAAGTTTACCAATTCCCTCCTGCCAGTGACCAAGATAAAATCTGCCATGGAAAAAATTAAATAATCACCACCAATGTTCAATAACAATGAAGAGGCATGAAAGTCAAATATTTTGGTACAAAACATACCTGTCGGCACCAAAGCCTCCCAAAGTAATACTAAGTACTAAAGCAGTGCTCCATCTGTAGCCACCAGTCCAGTTGCAACGCACATTTTTAAGGAACCTCCTGTGCCCTAAACATTTGATTTCGCTTCTGACAGTGCAGTTAGTTCTGAAAATACAAAAGAGACAGCCCAATTCAATTCACAGAAAACATTTCCTTATTAGAATGTCGCCAGCATGAGTGGTAAAAAAAACCAATCGTGAGAAAAAAGATTTTTGGTTTTAACATGGGACTTGTAAAAAATAGCAACAGACAAAGTATGTCATTTTTTATGTTAAAATAAGTGTGCATTTCTTTATTGAATTAAAACATTAAATTTAATAGTTGATGCATATTTAGGTCATTATAATGTAGAGACATGATCAGAATAATGTTAACCCCAACTGAATCATTTTAATACCTATATTTCAGTATTTTAACATTAAGAAGAACAGCACATAAATTGTGTTCAAACATCAATTGAGTGACATAAAAATGGAAAACCTAACGAGGTCACCAACTTAATGACCTCACCTTCCACTTTTATTCTCAAGCCCTTCCCATGCCACCCATTTCCTCAGCATATATTGTAAAGCACCAGCAATAGTGGGCAACCCTGTCTTCCTCTCCACCCCCCCATGGCGACTTATCCAGCGACTCTGCCATGACCGGTACGCGTCCTGGAAGGCGTCTTCGGGGACCTCTCGCAAGGTCTTCGTCACAGCTGATTGGATCTCTTCTATGGATGAGAAACGGTTTCCTTTCTGGGCTGCCTTAATCCAAGGGAACAAAAAGAAGCCTGCTGGGGCGACGTCAGGACTATAGGGGGCAGCGTTGGCACCTGGTGTTTGGCCAGGAACTCGCAGACTCATAGTGCATTATGGCAAACACCTTGGGTATGAGCTTTGCGCACACTTTCCTCATCGCTAAATATTCGGTAACAATGTGAAACACAAAAGTACACAAAAATTTCAGCTCATTGGCAACCATCTTGATACTCAATCAATGGTCAGAGTCGAACACAAGCCACACTGTTGTCGGTTTTATTGGTTGACAGCCGCCCAAATTGGTGTTCGTTGCGGGCCTCTTCCCAGCCCTCCTTTAGGGTCTTTAACCACCTCGAAACTTGTGAGTAAGACAGAGCAGAGTTCCCGTAAGCCTCATGAATCATTTTGTTTGTCTCCTCAAGAGATTTTTTTCATTTTAACACAAAACTTAGTATTCATGTAGCGTTGCTGAATCGTCGATTCCATTTTTTTCTTGACACAGTTGGTGCACAGAGGTTTACAATAACTAACGTCCTGCTGCTTCCACAGCTTGGAGAGCACTGAGATTGGTTTTGTGGCAAAGCTTATTATCCCTACCCCCCCCCCACCGATTACGAGTGGTTTAACCCACTCCAACCAATAGGAGCGGGGTGAGAAATCCAATTGCATTACTTTTGGAACACACCATGTAGGTGCTTTCTACCACCTTCCCAATTATATTCTCTAATTTATTGTACAAACTCTACATCTTCCTCCCCATTACTACTTGTCGGCCACCTCTCTGGAGTTGGATGCATTTGTGGGCACCTCATTACTTGGACTATCTTTCGTCAGATAGCCCTCTTCAACCCATCTGGCATGGGTGACTCTACTAGGAGAAAATATCATTACCCTTGCCAGTTTAGGGCAGGTGACCGACATCCGAGGTCATTTACACCATTAGGGATTGACAGGAAAGGATGAAGGGTGGATAGAAACCCAGAATCAGCCTGCTCTTAACAAAAGGCACCAAGGGGTCCGCAGCTTGAAGTCCCATCCAACAGATCTCCAAAAAGCACCTTAAGTAGGGATCGGGATGCCACTGAAAAATGCATTGCCACCTCCAGGATTTGAACCTAGGCCCTCTGGGTTTGAAGCCAGCATGTTAGCTACTGCACCTTACCAATCCCCATTATTATCCTTGTCCGTACAGCTCTAGGAGTCAATTCAATGCACCAGACCTTCCACCACATCAACTTATAGTACATGGAAGGGTTAAAATGTCTTGATAGATAAAAAGTCACACAGCTTGCATAAAGCTGAGGACATCCAACATCAGTTGGAATTGGATCCTCCAGTTAACAGCAAAACTCTAACTACTACGTTATTATGCCCTCTCCTGTGGCATACTCAATTTCATGAGGTTACTTGTGCATGCTATGAAATAAAATGTCATATACTTAAGGTAATTTCCCTTCCCTATCCCATACAAACCTATCCCTACGCTGGTTCACTTCTACTAATAAAAACATTTAGTATAGCGAATAATTTTCTGGTAACCATACAAGAGCAGCAGTGCCCATCATCATGCCAGGGTCCATCAAAACCTACCCTATGCTGGCAGACTGCTACTAAGAAAATGCAGCACTAATTAAGCATGGTGAGTTTTGGTACATGCCTTGGTAAAGTCCTTCCCTTGTGCCACTTATGATTTTGCATTTTCTATGCCCCTGGCAGTTGACCATAATGCACCAGGCAAATGATCACCAATAAATGAACACCAATAAATGAATTTTAAATATCTGAAGACATTCAGTTATGATCCATTTCATATTCATTGGGGAGTAAGAGAACCAAAAAAATCAATACATGCCTAAATGTAAACATTAGTCATACTTGATTGGACACAAGTTTCACTCACTAATTAGGTACTAAATTCACCAGTCTTTTCATGAAATGGTTTAACTTGCCAAATACTCTTTTCTCTTTAAGCTTCATATTTTGCAGTTTTGATAAAACTGCAAAATCATACATGGCACACCATCAACACATTTTGATGATTCCATTAAAAACCAACAGTAAGAATGATCAACCTCTTATCATTTTCTGAACTTACAATTAGACATATGAAATGGAAGAAAATTTTGCATATTTAAAAAAATGAAAAACCGTACTGAAGTCTGAAAAGCTATCTACATTGAGGTTGAATGAAGAAGTGAAAAGGCTGCTGAACCACCACAGAGTACATTAAAAATCAACTTGCATAATGCTTCTCCCTTGATACTGCCAACTCCAAATGCAAACAATCTCTACCCTCAGTTTCAGCTTCAATCTAACATTTGCAGCTCACTTTGTTAAAGATTCATTTTGCAAAGGAAAATTTTAATTTTTGGCAGCAGTTTGCTGTCATAGGGCCTAAGTGGTTCTTGGGTATAAATAGGTATGTTTCTTCATGTATTTTATTATATGCTTCTATTTGCACTTGGCCCTTTGACTAAAGTACCACATCCTCATTCCCTTCACCTATTCTCTTGCACAATTCAAACACAATGAGTACATTGCATTCGCTCTGGCCATCAACAAAACTTTGGAAATATTTCCGTTGGTAACCAAAACTTCACCCCCTACTCAGACGAGTGTACCACTAAGGGATAAGTTTCTGGCAGCAAGACTTGGGCAGCCAAAAGTAAACGGAAGTTTGAATTATTCAACAATTGGCAAAAATCTACAAACTTGGTAAGAAATTACTCAGGTGACAAAGAAGTGGTTTGAATTTTTTTTGGGGACGCGGGGCAAACAAAGA
The DNA here is from genome assembly GCA_037158775.1 of Hetaerina titia. NCBI lineage: Eukaryota > Metazoa > Arthropoda > Insecta > Odonata > Calopterygidae > Hetaerina > Hetaerina titia. The sequence continues at coordinate 142,851,240 of CM073768.1, forward strand.
GATGGGAAAATAGTGGCCAAATTAATGGCATAAACAGGAATCAAACATTTTTATAATTGCTTATTCACTTGCATGGCTTGTTCACTTGCACTTGATCCTTCCAAGGATATAAAAAGTATGAATTCTGTACGATTTTTGCAGCCAAGAGAGCAAACAAAATGTTCTTGGAGTCGCATTAAAACAAGGAAAAAGTGATAAATAGTGACATTTTATAAAAATAACGAAGTTTAAGTTATGCAGATGGAAATTTACAATATAACTACAAAGTTATTCATTTTAAGTCCTGATAAAAATTAAGGGTTTTGCAAACATTTTACAATCACCCAAATGAGTGTACACTATGAAGGATTAGATGTGAAGTGCCCCACCAAATGAAAAGGCATCGAAAAGAAAATTCAAATAATGGAGGATTTATTGAAATATGTTAAATTTGGGGAGGGATAAAATATAGGAGAGTGAGACATCAACAAGGAAATATGCAACGAAAATATTGAACACCATTCACCTGTTCCACCATGAGATCACAGGAAATGAGACTTGAGAATTACAGGTAGTTCAAGGTAGTTTACCTCTATTGGTAAAATCTTATAAAATATTTCATACCATGGCAATTAATGTACCTACACAAAAACGGGCATAACAGCTTAGAATTATCTTCCTATTGTTAACATTCTCCATAGAACGCCAAATCTGATGCGCGTACTAAAAAACGTCAATGATCAAACAAATAGCCATTCCGGATATATATCAATAATAAATAGGTATGCTGGCACCAAAAGATATCCCAATGTTTTCCCCAGTGATCAAACATACCTATAGTACGCCCGAGGAGTGGCAACTGAATCACAATTTGCCTTCAGAATACATCTATGTTCCCACGGTTCAGTTTGGTAGCAATATCGGCATATCACTGGGACATGAAACTTCTTGTTTCCCTAAATTGAAAGGAAACCGCAAACATATCAGGGCACACTCCAGTAAATTTATCCATTATTTTATGAAAAATATTATTTCACATACTTACAATACAGTCCACAACAGCTTGGCAAGTCACATTGGTTTTTTCTCCATAAACACAACTATAATTGAAGTCACAATTTACACATTGGTCACCTAACTTATAACACTCCAGATCAGTGGGGCAATTGTGTTCTTCGGCCTGAATACAAAATATATATTAAATATCATTTTCAATGGACCCCTTCTAACAAAATCGTTAATGGCATGTTGACATCAGTTAATGACAGTGTGTTCACTCACACTCGAGATTGACGAAGACAGAATGTCACTCCCATTTCTCTCTCTCGCATCTTTTACCTCCACATCATCTTCACCTATAAAGAGTAGCATGTAAACCATTGCCTCTCAAAATAAAATTTTTAAATTTAATAGTTGATTATTACCTTCGACATTAACTTCTTCACATAAAGCTCGAAACATAAATATTAACAGAAAAAGTAACACGCCCAAGCTTCCATTCATTCCGATGTTTCAACATAAATCATAAAAGCAAAACGTGGTTGTACGTTTAATCTGCATCAATATTGGCTGTCAAGTCCCATTGTGCAGTTATTGGAAACATCTCATCACGAACAATGTGAAATTATACTAAACAAAAGCATCATGCGCCCAACCAGCTGTTGAAGACAACCAATAAGCCCTGAGCTTTTACATAGATGGAGCTAGACATACGTTTTGAACCGAACATGAGAAATACAGTAATCATGTGACATTAGGCACAGCAGGGTCCAAGTCTGTAACTCCTCTCTAGGAAGTGCTACGCTTACGTAGCGATATATTTGTGAAAAGAAATTCAATTTTAAGAAGTCAGAAATATAATAAATGATAAGCACCAGACCCGTGTCACTACTTGGCTCCTCGTTGTTCATCTTGAGAGAGACAAGGAATAAAAAATATTAGCGCATACATGAAAAATTATGAATGAATAAATGAAATTTTGAGGGAGAAAAAATTAACAATTAAAAACTGATAACATACGGACACAAGGTAAATTGTTAATGATATGTTTAGTGCAGTCATCGACCAAGGGAAAATACAACATTTAAAGGTTTAGTAGTTTTAATGAACTTTGTCTTCAATTATTTTCAAGGATAGACTTAAATGTTAAATACCAAATGGAATTCAAATAATCAACTGTGACTTTCAATTCCCTCTAAGATTTTGTAAACCATATCAATTAGGTATGTAATAACATTGTCCAAAATAAATTCATGTTATCCAAAGCAGTTTTTATCAGTGTGGACATTACTCTTACAAAACAAATCGATAACAGCCCCTCACTTTGATTACAGCAATAATTATATTTTAAACTAGCAGGGGAATTATTCTTCAACTGCAGAAATTGTGATGTTATCGGGTGAGTTATAGAGGCATACTGAACCACCGTAATCGACCCAAATGTGGTATTGATAAATAAAATAGAGATGACCTAGTACTAAACCCGATGTAACTTTAGAATTGAGATTTTGTAGAGCAAATGCAATTCATGCGGGTTATGTAAAAACGATAATGTTAATGAGAGAAAAAGATACTATTAACCAGGGAAAAGTACATGAATCGCCAATTTTAAACTCATACACATTTTTAACAACTTACGTCATTTACAAAAAATGGCATTCTTTATATTTTCTGTCCACATAACAAATTTAATTGATAATGTGATAAAGGCGAATCTCAAGTTTCAAAAGGCGCCAAGTTTTGCCTAATGTCACGTGATATAAATACTTGTTATTTTTTTGTATTTCATGTGCATTCTTAACTGATAGCAAGCTCCATCCATCACTATCGCTGATTTAGAAACCCCAATTCCCATTTACGAACGGTACCTAATTGCGACAGGCACTTCAAAATAATCCAATCCACACAGGGAAGTACACCAGAGGAACATACAAATCGATATTTTTATTAATTTATTTTATTTATAATGTAACTATTCTTATTCTATTTTAAATTGATAAAGAGAATATTTTTTTTCTTCTTTTGAATATTTTCTTCCAAGGATATTTTTTTAAGGTAATCTACCGGTTAAGGTAGGTTTTTGGGTGGACACAACTATCAAATAAATATTTTGCGACTCCAAACATAACACAATCGAGCAACATACTCTACATCAGGTTCCTCTTCATCTCTGTGTACTTCCTTTCTCCTTCCATCCCGTCCAACATCGCTCTCCTGTTCCTGCCCTTTCCTCGTTTGCCTGAAATTCTCCCCTGCATTACTGTGTTCAATATCCCACTACCACTCAATAAGCCTTTCATCCATTTTCCCTGCTTCCATAGGATTTCCCGCAACAAACCCCTCTCCTCACCCACCAGCTCCAGTACTTCCTCATTTGTTTTCGTGTCGGTCCATTTCACCTTCTCCATTCTTCTCCACATATCAAAAGCCTCCAATCTACGTCTATCCTCCTGCTTCAGCGACCATGTTTCCGCTCCATATCAGAGTTTTTACGAGTCTTTTCTTAACCTCCCTATTCTAAGTCCCCGTCGCCAATTCCCGTCTCCTTGAGAAAATCTTGCCTAGCGAAATTCTTCTCCTTACGTCATTACTACTTTGACCGTATTGGTCTATAACACTTCCGAGATATGTTTACTTCTACCTGCTCTATTTTTTCCCCTCCTATTTTAAAGTTCAGCTTAGCTTTTCTTCTTTCTGGAAAATCGCATAACCTTTGTTTTATTGATATTGATTCTCATCCCATATCTATTGCACTGAACCTCCAATTCACTCAGAAATGCTTGTAACCCCTTGGCTGACTGAGCAACTAATGCTTCTCATCGGCAAACCTAACCGATTTTTCGAATTCCCCTCCGACTTTCATTCCTACCTCCAGTTCTTCCCATGCCTCTTTAATCATTTCCTCCTTTTTACGTTGAAGAGCACCAGTGACAATGGGCAACCCTGCCTTACACCTCTTCCTAACACTGCCCATCCGGACTCTCCGTTCCCCACTTGCACCTGAGCAGTCTGAGATATGTACAGGTTGCAGATCAGTCTCCTGTCCCTCCAATCTATTCCTCTTTTCTGCAATATACTCATTAGTTTTTCCCAATTCACTCTATCAAATGCTTTTTTGAAATCTATGAAACAGTCAAATATGTCCTGATTGTATTCTATATTCCTCTCGATTAGTGATCTCATTACTGCAATGGCATCACGTGTACCTCTCCCCTTCGTAAACCCAAACTGATCATCCCCTAAGTAATAATTTGCCTTACTCTCTATCCTTTTGTTGATGATCCTGAGATCCACATAAGCTGCTTGGGATACCAAACGTATTGTTCTGTAATCCTCACATGATGTAGCCTTCACCTTTTTTGGAATAGGAACTAACACTGGTTTCACAAAATCCTTCCACATAGATACTACGAATCAGTCCATATAGTCTTCTTCCCACATTTTCCTAAACATTTCAACAGTTCCACCAGAATGTTGTCTATCCCCACGGCCTTATTTGCTTTCATCTCCTTTAATGCCCTTTCTATTTCATCGTCGAGTATGCCTGGACCTAAGCTATCTTCTTCTACGTCATGCTCCTTTTCTATGTCTAACCTTGTCGGCCTAAGTTCTCTACCATACAGTGTTTCTATATATTCCTTCCATCTCTCTTGGATGTTTCCTGGTTCAACTATTATCTTACCCCACTTATTTTTAACTGTTAGCACAGATCTTGCCTTCTTACTTCCCGATAATAACTTAACCTTTTTGTATAGCGCACCAATTTCCCCCTTCCTCTGTAAACTTTCCATATCCTCGCATTGTGTTTTCCACCATTCTTCCTTTGCTTTATTTGTGGCCCTTCTCAATTTATTGTTTAACTATTTGTACTTCATTTTGCCTAACTCTGTGTTTACATTCTTCCATCTTCTTCTCTCCTCCAACTTTTCAATCATCTCATCCGTTACCCATGGTTTCCTTATCCTTTTCCCATTAACGGTTCCATTTTGTGTCTTTTGCAGCTTTCAAAATCACTGTCTTGATACATTCCCATTCTTCTTCGATAGTACTCAGTTCTTTACCTTCATCCATCATTTTCTCTACAGCCTGCTGATACTCCTTCCTTGTTAATCCATTTAATGCTTCTACATTCCATTTGCTAATCCCCCGCCCTTGCCTTATCTTTTTGAATCGGACATTATATTTCATAACAACTATCCGCATAGAGTCTGCATCCGCTCCTGGGAAACTGTGCCAATTTATCACACTGTTCCTAAACCTGTGCCTAACCAGAATATATCTAACTGATTCCTTTCTGAGTCACTTGGCATTTTCCATGTATACCTGCACCTTTTGTGGTGTCTAAACCATGTGTTGGTGATGACTAACCCCCATCTCCTGTAGAATTCAATTGCTTTCTCACCTCGTTCATTCCTCATGCATAAACTGTATATATATATATATATAAACACACCCGATTATATCCTCTAACTCATCGTACATCCTATCGACTTCTTCCTCCTTGTGGTTTCTTGGTGGCATGTATACCTGAACAATGACCAAGTTTATCGGTCCTGCTTTAATCTCTACGAGTAAAATTCTATCTGTCGCTTGCTCTATGTTGAATACGCTTCTTCCTACCCCTTTATTTAATATTACGGCAACCCCTCGTTGGCTCTTGTACCCGCCGCTGTATATTATTCTATAATTATCACCTCAGTAATCCCCGCTATTCTTCCATCTCACCTCGCATAGATCTAAAACATCTATATTACCTCTTTCCATCTCTCGCTTAATATTCTCTAATTTGCCTGTCCTCGGCATTGTCCTGACATTCCATGTTCCTATTCTAACTAATTTCGTCTTCTTTCCTGCTGCTGTTATTTTTCCCCCGCAAGGGTTTCGTGGGAGGACGACCGCAGAAGCCTTGCCTCCCCCGCTGCCGGGCACGACACACGGCCCCTTGGGCCGAGTCCCGCAGTTGTCAGGACTCAATTTCTCTATGTTGTCCATCATTATTTTCTTGGGAATAATAATTGAGGTGGTGTCCCGTTGCCTTCCTCAATAGTGATTTTAACGTGACACCATCACTTAATGGCCTCCCCACTGGGGTCAGATGCCTTTGCAGCCGCCGCACTGAGGAACAGACGCTGCGTGGACTACCTTTCGTCTGGCTCCTAACCTTCAACCTATCTGGCATGGGTGACACTACCAGGAGCAATTATTATTACTCCCGCCAGCACAGTTCTAGGGGTCATTGGAACGCACAAGCCCTTCCACCATGTCAAGGTTGTAGTCCATGGGAGGGAACATTTAAATATCTGTAAAAATTTCCTAATCCTAGGTATTGAACAGAAAATGATTTAAAATTTTGTTTAGATCAATTTTGTTACACGGTTGGCCCTTGTATGATATCCACTGTCAAATCAGTGTTACGTATTGTTACTCAGTTATTCCACTCCACTTAATTTAGCCTACCCACAAAACATTTTCTTGAGTGGCATAACTTAATGGAAGTTTTTGAAAAGCACAGAATAGGGATATTTACTACAGTAGGTAATAAAAAAACGATACATTTAGATGAATCTGAAGTATGGATTCCCATCATTTTTTTATGAAAGAAATTCTGATTATGTAATGATTGCTTTACAGATTGTGGTAAAAGGGAGGTAAGAGTCAGAGCATTTTGCGAGTATGATTGGTAGAGGGGTCCAGATATGAAATCAGACTATCATTAGATTTACAGATGATAATGAATTCACAGGGGCCAAGCAGGTGACCTTTTGGTGGGGATTTTTGAGATTTAAATCAGGGGAGGAAGATTTGGTTTCTATTATGTGTGATGGTGCAGGAATGATCCAGTTCTACTGTATTGTGAGCCATGTGTTTTTTTGAAACTGATGATGGATATACTACTCACTGGAAGGCAAGTTATTTAAGTTGGAGCATGGGTATGGAGCAAATACATGTTGTATCAAACAAAAATTTCAGAACATTTACATAATTTTCCAGGTTCATGGCCACCCTGAATTTCCATGCGTGGTCATTAAATTTTCTCCATCTCACCTTGTTTTGAACATCTGAAATCCACTTTGGATTTAGTAGATAATTTCTCCTTAGGGTAGTAGTTCCACATCTATGTCCACAAGTGTGACAGATCAATGTCCCAGGCATAAGTGAAGGCAAAGTAAAGCAATCAGCCCAAAGGTTGGTTTTGATCAGCATGGTGGGGCTCACCCTGTACAATGCCTTAGAACATGTGGAATGCACACATTACAAGTAGGGAGTGTCATTTCCTTACCCCATTGTCACCATTCAGTTTCCCATGAAGTTCTAGCAACTAGAAAATCACAAGGCTTGAATTTTAAATGGGATAATCCAAACACATTTACCATAAATTGAACCTAGTAATCTACAGTCAGCATACCAATGCTCGACCCTCTTAATGTATCGTGTAGGTCAGGAAGTAAACACCCAAAAAGGGTAAAGAATAAAGGTAAGGAGCAATGAGGGCAGAAAAAATGGTATTCAATGAGTAAAAATGGCACGATACTATCCATAAGAAGTAAAGGTGCAATCGTACAGTAAGAACACAAAAATGTGCTGTGTTTGACTGAATTTCCTGCATAATTGAATTCGATATTCAGAACTGAGAGGAGATATTGAAAATGTCAATATAAATACTGAGAACAATGTCACAATCACAAAATACTGATCTATTGTCTTATTTATTATGAACACAGGATGATGATTTAAGGGTAAATTAATGTCCATTCTCACAATATGACTCTTTGAATTAAGCCAATTTATTTCTTCTGGGGATGAATATCAATAATAAAACAATCTGTACGAATTAAACTCAAAAATTCATAGCCAGAAAAATACTCCCCAGGCCTCTCCAAGCATTAGATAAAAACAAAAAACTAAGTTCATCCAAAATTGACATCTCTCTCTACCTATCCAAATTATTTCTAACTGGACCAGAAATAAGCATCATGTATTTAACAAAGGTATCAACAATTCATTACAAATATGTGGTGCATAATATTGGAAATTACATATCCATTCCATAAACTTAGTCATGGAAAGAGCAGTGTAAATAGGTAAACAATGAGCAAGTTTTTTCAATTCTATGCATTCTTATAAAAAATTTGTTTTCCTAATGGATAAGAAATTTAATATCCTAATATTTTCAGCAAAGAAAGGTTTGCTAATAATTGATACCCAATCTTGATTTGGTTGAAAATAAATACTGTAGACAATTGATCTAACATTGAAAAATTACACTTTTGATATAGTTAAGAAAATAGAAGTACTTTCATCAACATTCAAATTTACTGATCATGAAGGAATATTCCAACCAATTTTCAAGAGAAAGTTCCTTTTGATTTTTCATTTCCATTTAAGGGTCACCCCTCTCCACCATAATCTCTTTGGAAGTTCCAAGTTCATTAGTTTTCAACTGACCTACGCATACATCTGTCTGATGTTGGTATGCTAAATCAGATGATTTTCTTTCTTTGACATGCTAACTGAACTAATTGCTCTCTATGGCTAACCTCAATAATTTCCAATGAAATATATGTACAGTTAAATAAATACAAGGAAATAGTTTATGCTTATTAACAAATTAATTCTTCTAAGTTCTAGAAATAAATGTTCTCTAGACCTGACATGCATATACATGCAGAGAAGTATTATTTGAGTTATTACTATTAACTCCCAAAATGACAATAACAAAATACTGCATCTCAGCTAGGTTCTGAAAACTCCCCTAGTTGTTGATGCACACATGCAAAATTAACAGGACCATACTTCAAAGACCAAATGTTTCATCATTTTAATACTTCATATTAAAAAAGGGTTGTGTCAGGAAAGTATTCTCCAGATTAACAGTCTAAAAGTGATTTTATAAGTCATCTCAGATTAAATAAAATTATATTTTTACAGGGTCAAAGTAATTATGAACAAACTTTTCACCATCTGGTAACTTTTACATAAAATCTAGAATTACATCATGTACATTTCTAATTGATAATAATTTTATATACATGTTTATTTACAAAGTCGACACTGCAGTAGTTCAAATTATAATCAACTTGTCAATTTTTGCACAACTAGGTAAAACAATCCACTTAACAAAAGTATGTTGCATAAAATAAAGCAAATTAAAATTCCCAGCAATAATCACTGCCCCCTTAAAATTATTATACTTCTGCACGAGTGAACTATTGCCAGTTTCATCATAAAAATTTTATAGGGTTGGGGTGTTCATACAAACTTCAAATTATTTTACTAAACCCCTTTCTCTAATAATAATGGTAACTAGAAAATACATCTTCTATAAGTACTATGAGACAATTCTTCAGGTCCATCATGTCATTCTGTTAAACTACAGTAATGCAGCAGATGCCATCAAAACTGTAATATTTTCTTCACAATCATGGTGGTTTATTTATGAATATCATATATAATATAGTGCAAAAGCTTCAGAGGATATATCTGAATCACCAGAAACACTGGATGAACCATTGTGAAGCTAACTGGATCCATTTATCAAGGTTTGCAACATACTATGGACTGAAACGAAATCTTTCTTTTGGGGTAAACAAGACATCCATGACAAAGTTAAAGAGTGAACAATTTCAGAATACAGCATTGACTTTTCCTTATGTAATAAAAGATAACCATGACACCCAATCTATTGCTTCTTTTACAGCCAAAAAAGGTGAATTATATGGCTAATTACTGATTGCCGACTTGGGATAAACACAAGTGAAATTACACAAAAATATTTCCAGGCAATTTTAAATGTCAATTGCAATGAATATTCGGAATAGAAACAAAGAGGCACAACTCATCAATAGGTGAAAACTAGAAGTAAAATTTTCAAGTTAGGTGTACTTAAATATGACACAAAAGATACATTACTCTTTCCATGAAACATTTCATCCAACTTATACCTCCTTTATTAACTTCAGAGAAACTGGTATAATTACACAGATTCAACCAACATGTCTCCAACAGCTAAGAAGCTCTATACAGCTCCTTAGTAAAATATAATGGCAGAAACATTCCCAGCACATTGCAAAAAGGAGTCTAAAACCTCACAATACGGGGCCTCAAAATTGAAAAGGAATACTTTTCAGCCAAAATGCACATTGGCAAATGTAATTGAAAATGCAATTTGTCATTCAAAAAAAGTATAAATACAATTCAGTAAAAAATGCAATCATGCAAAAGGGATAAATGCACAAGTGCCTCTCCAGTTAACCAACAACATTTGAATACTTAAATAACACATCAATGAAAAACAGGTTTGGAAGAAAATTAACACCACCACACAACCAGCATTTTGTTGCCATAAAAATGCCACCTACGATGCCAGCTATTAATTATTTATGTGCAAGAGACACACTGGGTGGCATTCCCTATAATGGATATTTTATATCCACTAAAAATATTTTAGGTATCATGGCTAAGAACTTGGCATAAAGGCTTCCATGGTGCAGCTGCATACTAGGTACCATTAATGATTTAGTTTTAAGTTATAAATCAAGTAATGATATTTATTTCTAACATAAACAACAAGTTATTCACTAGTACAATGCTGCTTATGATAGAAATTTCACCATGGACAACTATAGTGTAAAACCAATTACAATTAAATTAAGGCCTTGGTAAGACTTTAAGGGTTGACATCAATGGGCACTGATGACAATAGCACTAAACCAGTGATAATTTATCGCTAGAATATTATCTAGCAAACCATTATCACCTTTCAACAACCATTTTATCATTCCCAAATAAACCCACAGCATAGTATGGGTGACTTGCCCTGTTAGGTAATTAAAGCAAAATACACCCTTCCTTCATTGACCATGGGTTTACCAATCTTGTCCCTGCCTTAACATGATACATATATTTATATACATAGATATTTAATTAGAACTATACTTCCCAACATCAGGGTATTTCCCTGGCATATCCACAGTTCTGACCAAGAAACTTAATTCAAGCATCCTATGACTTTGTTGCCATCTTGACTTGCTCATGAAGAATGTTATTTTAACTTGCTCACTATTACTTTGGTGTCATACTGACATAAGGCATTCTTTCTGCATTCTGCAAGGTGTATAGCTGTATATTATTAACATTAGCACACACAAACGGTTACAGTTATCTCGAAAATATCATACATTTTGTACTTTTTTGAATTTGTAGGTAATAATGTATGCAATTAAAAATAAACTGTGGCTTCTTGCATGCAATGATTTAGAAGTAGTCAAGAGCCTCAGAAGGCAAAAAGTGTGTGAATTGGCTTGGATGGAAAGTGGAAGTCTTTGATAGACCTGCACACACAATATTGTATGTACAAAGATAGTTTGATTGGGGTGAATGAGGCCACCATTAAAAGAAACGCAGAAATGAGTGTGCAATGAAAATGTAACAAATAGAAAGAAGAGGCTAAATACTGAAACATAAAAGACAGCATTTATTCTTTGGACAAGTAAAAAGACAAAAAAAATAACATTGATGAAAACCATGAAAAAATTCACAAGAGAAAATTTTGGTGTTTATTAAAACAACCACCGCGCGTCAAGGTTGGGTGTTAACAGTGATAGAAAAATATGCAATAAAGGCTAGTTTGAAAATTTTAACAAGCAATAGTCCTCATTACTCAGAGTTTTCCAGCAAAGCACCCTTGGCCAAACATATGATTGCAGGAGAGCATTCCAATATCTTGAAGTCATTTAATGAAGAGTATGGGCACTTGTGGAAACAAGAATGGAGTACCAATACAACAAGAGGCTTCTAGAAAACAATGCCAAACCCTAACTCTCAAAGAAAAATAATCATGTTACTGCACTTGTAATATGTACATGCTACACAAAGTAACAAATGAGCAATTCAAGTGATCAATAATGATACTGCAGACCATAGAATTTAACCCACAATTTCCTAATTAGGTAATTTAATATCATGATTTCACTAAATTATGGGATTCTCAGGAATCTAACCCATGGAAGGGTGTACATAACATGTTTTAACCAACTGACAAGGGCAATGGTTCATATTTTAAAGTTGAAAATATTCCATTGAGTCTACGATAAGATTTTTTTGATTGCCATAAAAATCAACTTTGGCAATGTCACTTTTTTTAAAACAATCAACAGTTAAGTTAAAATTAATTCCATCAGCAAGCATGAGATAATTTGTATATCTTTAAAAATCACCAAATTTTATTCAATATCAAATTGAAACACTGACTTTGTAACATAAAGATATCAATTTTCAAAATACAATAATGCAGTAATAATTAAAATCAGGAAGAATGTTAAATGAAACTATAACAGTCCGTTTAATATTGCCTTAGTTGCTCTTGACATGTGCTCCTGCACAAAAGAGCACTACACATGGAAATCAAATAACATACTAGTTCTTTATTACCCAAATTAATAATACAGTTTTCCAAGCACTTAATATTTAATTAAAAATGCCAAAATTGTTAACTAAAACACCAATTATTTGCCCCAAAACATAAATAAGTACATTTACAATTACTAATTGATTAAGAACACTCTTGGTTAGAAATTTAAGATTATTACTTCCAAGTTAGGAGTATGTGCTCAGTGCAGCCATGTCGTTCATTTAAGTAAATCATCCAGCATAACGAACAATATCATGCTATTAATACCAAGCATGAGTAGTGATTCACTTGCTACTTCCTCAAAAGGTTTTTATTGTGATTGAAAAATACAAGTAAATTAGATGTAGCTAATTTTAGATTAGTAGGATTAATTTAAGACAGATTTTACCCATCCTATAAAAATCAAAAGAGGAATAGATTTTACATGCACTTCATGTAATCAAATGAGATTGGGTATTTCAACCAGCAAAGCTCAACTAACTTAGAGTTCTAGTTTCTTTTAACTGACTTCCGAAGAGTCTATGATACTCTCGCTGCGGCCAAGGAGTCGAAATGTTCTCACTCCATAGCCACTATAACTTTTTAGTTCAGTATTTGATACCTATAATATGCTAGAAATGGTTACAATAATTCTGAATTAATGTCAAACTTTACTACTATTGAGGTAAGGGACCCCCCTGGAGCATAGTATTTAGTACTAGACTATTTATGGTTATAGAAAGCACATACATATAATAAAAAATGATCCCAAAATTGAGAAAGTGTTGCCATTTTGAGTTGAAGTGCTCTAGATAAGGAAAAATTTTATGCCCCATTTATTTTTAAGCCCATTTCAACCAGCAAGTAAGAAAAACAGTCTCAGAATTAGACCTCATAACAGTATTTAAAGCATTCTCGTGGTCTTACTTCCACCTTCACGCCATAATATGATTTTAATGATTATAGCCTTATTATAGCTTATGAACCATGCATGGAAATCAATTTGTACACACTGAGCCACTTTCATCAAGCATTCCTCACAGAAAGATTATTTTGTAAGCAAGCATTGGAAAAACATACTACAAAGTACATGTCAATCGACTAGCACCAACTGTGATTTTAAATGTAACCTCAGACCACACAGCAGATGATATTCTGCTAAGTTTAACATTAATATTTTAAATTTATACAAAGTACACTTTCATAAAAAGTAAGTTAGAAATTCATCAGCTGATGTTGAGTGCTTTTAAGTACCTAAAGAGCTTATTGTTGCATTAACTATACATAACAAAAAAATAATTTCAGTTCCAGTCATTAATATTTTCCTGATAATGACTGGAATCTTTTAACTTCATTCATTGATAACAATATTTTTCTATACAATATGAATGACTTTCAAAAACTAAGAGATGAATAATAATTTACAATCATTTATCTCATTCCACGCCAGCAAAAAAAGACACTTCAGACCAAGTTGTCCCACATGCAGCATCCACCTTAATTTTGAGAAATTCATGAAACGATTTTAAACAAGTTCTTTTAACTTCACTTGCTAATGATTTTATATGATTCATACATTAAAAGTTTTAACAAGGATATAAACAGGATTGTGAAAGTGCAATTTTCTCGAATCTATATACACAACACTCCGGGCAACATCCATTACGTCACTTGGCAACTGCACACACTTTGATTTCAAACCAGCACTCGTTAAAATGCAAGCACCTTGAAGACCAGACACTTCAGTTTCTTCCACCACTGCCCTATTATTATTATTATTCACACTTCTGGCTTCCCAAATGGCTTGTTGACATGTAAACAACTTTCACTCAAGGTGATCTTTTAAAATGGTAACAAAACAAAATGGTCAACAAAATTTTTGTTAACTTATGAATCATTTTTACTTTCTCTGTCTTACATCAGAGTCTTTGCCATGGTCTGGGGTGTTTTTCCTATATAAGAGTAAGAATTATTTGCAATTTAGGTTTTAACTTTGTATTTTTCAACTCAAAAACACACTACCATTAATCAAAAACTTACTGTTCAGGGCTCTGGTCCGTATCACTTTCTTCCAATTCAGCTTTATTGTGTTTTTTCTCATATATTAAGATGATGGAACAAAGTACAAAGACCTCAGCACAGATACCCAGGAAAGGCCATAGAGCTGCCAACTTATCTATAAACAAAAACAATGAATAGAAATATCAGCAAAACAAACACAGTGTACAGAAACGTCAACAATTCTAAGCCATTGGATGAGCCCACAAAAATATTTTCAAAACAGTTAAACATGAAACATATTAAGCATATAAAATATATTTTAAAAAGTGTAAGTTTTCTCTATCTTTCACTTAAACGCATAGTAACTTATTTTTTGCTATTTCCTAACAAGTATATCTACTGAAGTAAAAAAAAAGCCTTGGCACAGTTTTTATTAACCTATGACGCAGGCAATTTAATGTTGACTGGGGACCATAACCTTATTAACATGAAACAGGTCACAATTGGGGTGAATAATACGAAGGATTTCACTTCAATGAATATCTTACACGATTAGAGGCACATAACGGTAACTGGGGCATATGTATATTACCAGATATACTTCCACAATCATTTCAATTCTTTAATTATTCAGGGTATACCCATCACAGGCTGCAACATACCATCCCTTAACAATCAAGAATCTAGTTTTTGTCACTCAATTATAATTTGGTAGGGACCCAAATGCAAAATTGCAACACAGTCAACATTTACTAGATTCTAAATTATAGAATAAGGCAAATTATACACTATTTCTGATTGGTACGAATTACAACACATTTTTAAAGCTTGGAATTAATGATTTTTCAGAATTTTCATTAAAAATAGACGGACATATTATTGGATATTAAGAACTAGTTGAATAAACTGCAATATATAAGATTGACAATGAAATAAGAAAATGACGAGCAAGTATATTTTGTCATCACACACAACAGATTTCTGTAAAACTGGCTGCAAACTACAAAACAGAATGAATTATAAGAACAAATTTCCTATGGAGAACACTCCATATCAACATGAACGAAAAGCACTAATCTACAGTAACTCTATTTCATCAGTGAACAAATGCATAGTTATTTATATATCGCCAATGTCAATATTTCAATTTCCAGAATTTTTTCAGTTTTAAGTACTGTATTTGAAACTATTTTTTTTAATTACAAGGTTTGCATGAAATATATGGGGAAATGATTTGGAAAAATAGATTTATTTCGGATATTGCTAAATGCCTCAAAATTCTTCAAAGTACACCCCTTGAGCATCAACACTTTTGCCAGGACTTTTCTGCAACTCGAAGGCTCCCCTCTGATAGGCAGATTCCAGAAGATCCTTTAAAGTACATGAGCAAGCTTCTTTGATGGTACTTAGTGTCTCATGGTGATGTCCTTTGAGGGAGTTCTCTTTAGGGAATAAGAAATAGTCTGCTAGTGCCAAGTTGAGACTGTTACATTGGGGTTAGGGAATCGTCACGATGTCATTGCAGAAGGTCTTCCTGGCAACCTGACACTGCTCTTGGTCATCCATCAAGACCTTCAGGACGAGTTTAGCACAGATCTTTTACTTCATCCAAATTTCAGTGATAATGATGTGCACTGTCATTTTCTCAATGCCTATACAATCTGCAATGATGCACACACTTAACTGATGGCATGAATTCAGCACTTCACGCACATGTAGTCATTGGTTCTCGATGGCATCAGTCGACCAGCGTGGGGCTTGTCCTCCAGACTCGCTCGGCCATCTTTGAAGAGCCTATGTCACTTGCAGCAGTTTGTGACATCTTTCATCCTTTAACACTTGGCGAATCATGCCCAACGTCTCCGTAACCGATTTCCCCAGTCCGACGCAAAATTTGATGGTGCACCACTGTTCAATCAATTGCTGCATTTTGCCCATCCACCAAGTCACTCTCCAGGGGTCCACTAAAAACATGATCTAGCCTGAACAAATGCTCGCAGGCTGCGACGTACACTCACATCAGAAAAAATTGTTCCCGATATTTTTTATACAAACCTTTTACACATATTCAAAATGCAATGGAAATGCACAATGGATAATCCCCCAAAAAATATCACAATTTTACATCAAGGATTGAATTTAAATTAATACTTGATATTCAAGTCTGGATGTTCAGTTATGGCATTAAATATTAATAATTGATAAATTATTAGCGAATTTTCTAGAAAATATTCACAATCCTTCACAGTCTACACCTGTCGTCATGAACTTATCAAATTGCTAGTCCATTATTGTCCCAGAATTCAAATTGCAATTATGCTATAAATGACAAGCTTTCATTTAATATGCTGATGCTGTTACAAGAAGGTATAGCATTTTTTGTTTCTATGTTTTTATTAAGCTTTCCATTAAGTTCATGAAAATCAATTGCATGCAATTCATCAAGTCACATTCACCTGTTTCCTAAGCACTTTTATCAGTAAACCTTGTTTATCTCCAAATTTTGCTTCCAAGATTACTTTCTAATCAGCCTCAACCTTTAAGAAGATGGCTGATTGTACTGCAAGACATTTTTACTCTCGGGTTACTGAAAATTGTGACACTGGTTTTATTGAGAAGGTGAAGACATTCGGTTTCCTGTAGGCATGATGGAACTAGTAATTCCCAGGTTTCACGAAGCTTAATCAGAAAGCAAGTAAAATTGGACTATTTACAAAAACCTTAAAGGTGTTTGGCTGGTCTAACATAAAAATTCTCCTTTGAATGGTTGAAAAATTTGAGATTTTTTAAATAACTGTATTAAAAATGTAAATTAGATTTTCTTGGACTTCAGGTGTCTATTTCATCCAGTGGAAGTGTTATAAGTCATTGCCAATCAACAGTACCCAAGATTAGAGGGAGAAAATTTTCAATGGGCTTACAAAAGCCAAAACCACCAATAATCCACATAAATTCCGGCCCCATATAGTCTGGATTAGTGAGGGTATGTATTTGACTGTTTTACATGTGATGATTTTCCATTTACTTTTCAGGAGGAAAGCAGTTTAAGAAGTCCTCGCAGGTTTTCTATTGGGTCAGGCATTCAGCTGCTGATGTTATGATGGCTAACTCTGCCATCATCCTCAAGAAGATGAAATTCAACTGGGCGTTAAAATTCAACGCTCTCAGGATATTTGCAGAATTAGCCATTGAAATGTTGGTAGCTGAATTCCTCACCTGGTAGAAAACCCATGAGGACCCCACCACAATCATGCACCATGAAATCTTACAGACAAAGGAGTATGAGACTTTTTGTTTACAGCAGAATGACAGGATAATTCACATTGCTTAGTTAATAACAACTTATGAATTTTTAAAAAATCCATATTCTTGAGTAAGAGCCAATTTAATACATTTAACTTTAGTTATCAAGCTGTACACAATCTATATTTATTTCTATCACTTCAATGCATCAACCATGATTATTGTTAGTAATATTTTAAATGAATTCTGAAATTCACTGCCAGTGCTCTTGCAGTACTGCTACAATTGTTAGCTTTTATCACAGTGTGGCAACAATTAGGCAGCATTAGTTTTTGTGGTAAGGAATGCCAAACATGTGACATTATTATCACATGGCATGGGTGACAGTGAATTTGGGATCAAACCTCATCAAAGTTTCACTCATCTTAAATAATATCTTTTGTAAACATACTATAAATACTTCACTCGTCCATCTCTGACCCCTTGATTTTATTCATTTTAATTGGTAGTCGACCACGTAAGACAGATTTTGGATGGACATAGACTTAAATAGCTATGCATGTGTTTGACTCTCCTAATGAAATAACCTGACACCCAATATTTCTATAAACCCTTCTTTAATTCTGCTTTTGCCGTTCATTTTGTTCAACATTGCTATCCTTTTCCTACCTCTTCTTTGCTTGCCTAAATATCTCCCTTACATCACATTCTTGAACATTCCATTGCCAACCCAGATGATCCATATTAGACTTTCCCATCTCCTTTGGATTCCACCTTACAATCCCTTCTCCTCCCCCGAACATGCCTAGTACTTCTTCATTTGTTTTCCTTGTAGACCATTTCACCATCTCCATATCGACAGTTCAAAACCCTCCAATCCATGCCAATTAAAATTCTTTTAGTGTCTATATTCCTGCACTGCACAAAACAATTCCCCATATCAAAGTTTTAATGCATCTTTTCTTATCAATCCTTACTCAACCTCTCTGACATCAATTCCTTACTCCTTGTGAAATCTTTCTTTCCCAACCCTATTATGGGACATGGTAGTCCATGGGTAGAATGTTGTACTACTGACCAGAGGGCCTCAGATAAATTCCTGGGCACACTCAGCTTCACCCAAGCTGTGTGATTGTTCAGGTACCAGAACATCTTAGGAAACTATAGGTGGCAGAGGGATAGGATATGCTGCCCCCCACCAACCTGATGTGTGAATTTCACACACTGTCAGGCATAGCATTGGGTGAAATCTACCATCACCTATCAAACCGACCTTTGGGTTGATAGTTATTCTTAATCTTACACCCCTACGAGAAAACCATTTTTGTCCAAAAAACTTCCAAGGTAGGTAAACTTCCACCTGTTCTAGTTTAATAACTCCTATTTAAACATTTGACAACAAAATATAATAATTTCAGCGATTCTTTTCTTCTATCAAGCAATTCCAGAATAACTTCAATCTAAAAAGGTCACGTCTAAGCGAGTTGTAATTGATGCTATGTGGGTCCTTCAATAAGTCCTTAGAAAATCCTAATGATGGCACTCATATTACCGAAAAAAGTTTGCTTCTATTAAGCTCCATCTCTCACTAGACTGGAGTTAACATTTTAGCTATATCCATAACATGGTTTTATAGTAAATTGTAGCAACCAACTTTGTTCATTTAGAAAAATACAAAGCGGTGATTAAAGTTGAGTTCGATGAAGTTCATAGCATATCTGCATCTGTGTTTGCGATCAGGTAAATTATTTAAACATGGCCACACATCTAAATATGATGTAAATCATTCAGGGAGTCCAGTGGAAGTGACTTCCTCAGAAATGATTGACTGAGTCTACAATATTGTTTTGATCAACAAATCAAAGTTCATGAAACAATACCCTGTCCAATAAATATGCGAACCAAGGCCATAAAAACTTTATACTGCAAAATTTAGTCTACATCGATGTTTTCCCCTTCATCAGAGTACTCTCCATTCTTTGCTACACACTTATTCCATCTTCTTTCCCACTGTTTAAAGCACCCTTGGAAGCCATCGGCAGTTAGGCTTTTCAGTTTCCTCATCGTTTCTTGCTTTATTGTGTCCACATCTTCCCAGTGATGCCCCTCATCACATTTCGGCATTATGAGAATAGGAAAAAGTCGCAGGGGGCTAGATCTGGCGAATAAGGAGGATGATCAAGGATGGTGATTGAATTTTTTGCCAGAAACTGGCGAACAATCAATGCTGAATGTGCAGGTACACTGTCATGGTGAAGTGTCCATCCATCATGTTTGGTTAAAATAGTGTGCACCATTGATTTTCCTAAATTCAGTTCATCAGCTATCATTCGGACAGTTTTTCGTCGATCGGTAAGGGCAAGAGACCACACACAATCAATGTTGTCGTCAACACAGGCGGTTGAAGGTTGTCCCGGTGTTGCATCATCTTTAAAATGCTTAATCCAATTGAAAACTGATGTTTTCTTCAGAGCATTATCACCATAAACAGCTGTAAACATTTCGGGAATTTCTTGATAACTTTTACTGCATTTCCCCAAAAACTTGATGTTGATTCCTTTCCCCGTGATTTCGTCAATTTCCATTTTTGACAAACAGTAAAAGTAAGGACAACAGAAACTAACATAACTGGCACCATATGTACATCTCAACGATCCACCAAGCACAGATGGCTCATAGGGTCTCAGGTAAACTATTGGGCAACAGGCCGCCAGTGGGCGGGGCGCTGTAGTCCATGTCATGGCCGTCAGATTGCACTAGTTTGCCCATTTATTGCACAGACCACGTAGTTGAGAATTAATTCAATCGTGTGCTCGATTCCGAGGCTGGTTTGGCACTTTTTCATCATAATCCTGATGAGTTTCTGCACTGATACATGACTGTGGATGAAGCATGGAGACACACACTACTACACTACAGAAACAAAGGAACAGTCAAAACAGTGGGTTTCTGAAGGCAATCCGGTTTTGGCAGACAGACAAAAGTCCAGCCCAGTTTTTTGAGATTCACAGGGAATCATCTACATCACTTACCTGCAAAAAGGACAAAAAATGAATGGATAGTATTATGCACCGTTATTGCACTGGTTGAGCAAAAAAATCCAAGAAAAACCATCCTGACTTGGTGAGAAAAATTCTCTTCCACCAAGAAAATGCACGGTTGCAGACTTGCACAGTTTCCATGATGAAAATTATGGAATTAAAGTTGTAATTATTACAACATCCACCGTATTCACCAGATTTCATCCTAAGTGACTTTTTAAATTTCTAATCTTGAAAAAATGACTCGGTGAAAATCGACTCACATTGTATGAGGTCATTGCCAACACATGCCTATTTTGAGGACTTTCCAAAATCCTACTATTGAGATAACTTAAAAATGTCGAAGAAATCCTGGGAAAAGTGTATCGAGCTAAAAGGAGATAACATTGACAAATAAATAAACAATATATACAACATTATTTGTGTCTGTTTTTTCCAATGGACTTTTGAATGACTGATGTACCTGTGAAAAAAACTAATGGTCCAATTATGGCACCAAGAGAGTTACCTAATAAGAATGAATGATAGTCTTGAAGGTGCAGTCTTAGTAAAACTCTTATTTTCACAGTACTCACAATGAATTTTCACCATAACATACTGATTTGAAGGTATGAAGAATGTTAATATAGGAAGTTTAATTTAAAATCATGCTTCCCCAATAATTCTTAAAAATAAACAGTCAGTTGGATGGTAGTGGGATACTATTTGAATAATAAAAGTGAATTAAAATTATATGCCATCAACAATCGGCCTATGGCCACCTGATATCTAGAGTTTAAAGAGTTAAGCTTTTACAAAAATGTGTACATCTTAATCTGTAGTTGAAAAAAAATGGAGAATAAAAGTCAACTGGAATCACAGGATGAGGCTGTTGGTTTACTTACCTTTAACCCTAACATAGGTACTAGTTTCTGTAGAGTTAGCAACATTCTGAGCAAAGCATGTATACAATCCTCGGTCGTCCATTATAACTTCATCAATGCTAAGAATAGCATTTGGTACACCATTGCCTTCCATTAGCTTGTAACGTCCAGAAGTTTCATTTATTGAAATATTTCCTTTAAGAATATAAAGTTTCAGAGTTAAATTTTTAATGTAGTTAACACAAAAAATTAAGCTGAACTAATCTAGTAAAATAATATTTAACGTCCTGACTAAAAAAAACCAAAGCAGTACTTAATTACATGAATGCAAGAAACCTGCCACTGCTACCCAATTTTTAGCTAGTATCTGTTTTGGGCAAAATGTAAAAAAAGGTTTCAAAAATAGACAATTCATTTGTTTTTTATTTCACCCATCAACTTTTCTAATATTGTGGCATACTACTTGCTTCAAATTTTAATCATAAATTGTAATTATAATTCTGCTGTAATGCTGAACAATATTGACATTAAAATTTAGGATGTCCAACATCCAATCATCAAGAAATATCCCTGGTTTTCTGGGATTTTAATAAGACAACAAATCAAACAAGTTTCACTTACAAAAGAAAAAGTATAAATATATAATATAGCATAATGAGTTTATTGGCTTTATCGATCAAAGAAAACCTTCAAAATCTCTCTCACAGAGAAAAATATAACTTCTAGTAAACTGGGAAGCTCAAGAGGAAAGGATTTCCCCATCTGAAGACAATCACTATCATTTAGTAATTGAATGATCATTTGTATAACAAGCATATAATATCCTTCATAAAAAATATAAAGACATTACCACAACTCAATGCTTATTTTCCATAGAAAGGATAATTGATTCACCCCGGGGCATCTCAAGGAGACAAGGAATATTCCTTCCTAAAATAAGTTCTAAAATATTTTCCCAAAACATGTTAAAATTCTGAGCTATCCCAAGGTTTCCAAGAAAAGCAATAGTCTCAAGACTTTTACAGGTATTCTTTCTTATTTGCCATATTAGCTAATGCACTTTTATAAAACCTTAATGAATAATGGTAAACAATCAAGCAATCAATGCTAGGCACTGGAAGAATTAAAACAGGTTTCTCAATGTCACAAATAACATTAAATGAAGAACACTATTTTCCACTGTTCTTTATTTTCATGCTACTAGTTTCAATGCTTAGGTGAAACTAGAAGGAAGAAAATAAAGAACAGTGGAAAAATAAATTGTGTTCTTCATTCAATAAACATTAACTTCCACAAAGTTGAGCCAGTAACAATTGAATATGTCACAAATAGCATTTGACTTAAGTAAAAAAGTTGAGTTTTACATCTAATTTAAATCACAATAAGAAAAATTTCTGCTTGCTCATGTCTCCCATTCCTTCGGGGCATGGTGGTCGTTACTTTATTATCTTTATTTTCTCATCCTATAAGTCTTTCATAAATGAAGAACTGCAAAAAATGAGCACTAATGCAGTTTTTATGACAATGCACCAGTATGTTTAATTTATGCATCTTGTCATGAAAATTTGAACAACTATAGAGCACTAATTTTCAAAACCTCATGGCAACTTGTCCCACAAAATTGAATGATGACATCACATTAGGTCATGAAGATAACTACATATTTATAGATATATTTCTAGCATAAAAATAGTACTTCAGTTATTTCAATGAAATTAACTGAAAAATATTAAATTAACCTGCGGCTGTCATGTTTTCATTTGGTTTCATTACCTTCTTGGCATCTGCACAACAGCAATCGTGTACTTGGATTATCTAGGGTGTGTGACCAAGGCCAACTATGATGAAATGTGAGGACCACTGCTGGGGTCAAACTTAACACTACTATTGGGCAGTGGTCAGAACTAAGCAGGTTTCTAATGAATTATGTTTCAACAAATACACTACTACTATTTTTCCATAATAAAATCCTTTTTCAAATGGGAATGGAAGTAAAAATGAAAAAAGGAGCAAACTAGGAACATAAACATGTGTTCCTTCCAACAACCAAATACGCTCGTCTCCTATTAAATAATATAAAAAAGGATAATGTAATGAAATGACATAAAAAACTTGTTGAATAAGGATTTTTAACTTACCAAATTTCCATACCACCTCTGGAATTGGCTTTCCATTAACAGTACAATTCAAAACCAGCTTCTCACCTTCAACCAGATTCATTGTAGAAGGCATTCGAAGAGTGGGGCGACCTTGACATAAAAATTGGGTGTTATCTTTTTTTTAAAATAAAGCTGTTGAATTCAATAAATTATAGATTATCATTTTTTAATTACCAACAACAGTAATAGTGGCATTCAAATCCACAGAGCTTGCATTAAAACTGCTGTGGTTTACTCTGCATGTATAATTTGCTATATCATCTTCACCAGGCTTTTCTATAACCAATTTACGCTCATCATCTTTTATCTGAATCCTCTTCTCCTTTTCATCAACCACAATTGGCTTGTCTTCTTTGAACCTAATAACATTATCCCAATTAATGAAACTGCTAAAGTTGCACCACAGCTTAACACAGCTTAAGAAACTTAAAACATACCACTTTAATGTATACTTCTGTTCTGTCCCAGTAACATTGCACTGCAAAACTAGGGGTTGTTTAGGCTCCAAAACTTTATACGTCCCAAAATCATAATTAGGGGCAATATCACCTGTAACAGTAACAATATTTTTAGCACGGTACTTCACAGTTATGTTTTATGCTCTTCTTCAGATTAATTAATTAATAGTCCTTACAACAAATGAACAGGTTAATAATTATCAATGTCCACACAAGAGGTTCAATATTTGATTGCCAATAAATTATACAATATTCATAAAGCTTATTTACATTGAGATGAAAGTTAATTATGCCATATGTTGAGAGAAATGGTGCATAAAGTATTACAAAAAGATTTACTACTGTGAACAAAAATGTTCATTTTTTCAAATTTCTAATATACCAAGTGGGTGAAAGGTTTAGCCAGTAGTAGTGTTCAATCACTCAGCAAATTATATTATAAATTACTCTCACCAAAACAAAAAATAGAACACTCAAAATGGTTTTTCCAAGGCACATAAGGAAAATCCTTCACACATTTAAACTCTTGAGGCTTGCACCTGCAATTGTTATTCAATGAAAGCAATTGCACTCACTACCCTATCGGTGGTAAAACTCAAATCTGTTTTTAAGGAAATAATAGTCACAGTCAAGGATTATAGTAACCAGTAAGGGTGGGTATTATGATTGGTGTAGCATGCTGTTGTTTCATTGACCTGGCTCCATTGTTTTATGCCAAACCATTGACAAATTGGAATCAAAACTTTAAAAATATTGGACATAAATTCATCTCATGGATCAACCCACATTGCTTGAAAAGAAGCCCTTTCGATTTGTTCGATTGAATCCCAGGGCACCCAGCAATAAATACAGATGTAAACTTCAAAGTAAATAGATAATCATTTACATCGACCAACAACAGTTAGAAAATTGCTGCAGGACGCACGAACATTTGAACACATAATTCTCTTTTTTATGTTCTGGAACTGAACTTTTAATGATAATCTAATATAGTTAGTCACCCATTTACATAATGCAGTGGAATTTATCAATTGCAACTTATCTTTGCCCATTCACAATAGTTTAAAGTCAGTCAAAATCGAATATTGTGTTACACAATTATTAATTATCTCACTCCACTCAATATTACCTATACGCGCCAGCAGCAAAATTAACATGGAACTACTCTAGCAAATCCGGCCATTCATGAAGTGATTCATCCCATCAACTTGATCTTTAATATTGAAACGATTTTGAAAGCCTTTGCTCCACTAAGACAAGGGTACTTATAAATATGTGGCATGGCTCACACGTGAAAAAAACATTAATAGTCAAAAGCCAAGCTTGAGGTTAATTGTTATGTTTAAGGATTAATTCAAAAGGAAGTTAACTTGATCACGGGCGAGTGGGTGGCTCACGAGGGCTAATCACACACGTATACTAGAGTGCCGAGGTCTTACCACTCAGCACAAATAATTGATGGTTTGCTCCGTGCAATGAATTGCATTTATAGGTTCCTGAATGAAACGACTGAGCACTAGGCACACTTAGTGTTGAAGTTATGACTCCGTCCACATTAGTCTGAGTTAAGCTGTAATTGTTCCGATTGTCTGGGACTATAGTGCGACCATTCAATTGCCATTTGATAAGGTCAAACATCGTAACTTTACAAGAGATTTCGAAGGGGTCCCCTTCCATCACCAGAGTTTTACCTTTATATACAATTGCATCCCCTCCTATGGAAGATAAAAAATAGACCACATACGTATTTGACTTAAGTTACGAAATTCACAAAGCGTAGTCATTAAATAATTGCAAGTAACGCACTCGAATTCTTTAGAATGACAAATGCAAATCTGCTCCTCAAAAAGATTTAACATGAAAATCCCTCGTTTAAAGTGCAATCTACATCAACACCAATAACTTCAGAGTCACATAACATCTTCAAGTGGATACAAATTGGGTCAACTTATTAGGATACCTAAATCCCACAATATATCATAACAGGCAATTGCTTGGACAAGAACACTTATTTCCTCATGGATAGGCTAATACATTTTCCTCGAATCACATCTGCATTTAAGACACCAGTTGGTAAAAAAAAACAAATATATCACGGTTCAAAGCACGTCACTTAACGCTCAATAAAATAAATAAATATTAATGGCGTTAATTACACAATTCATTTAAAAATCAAATGAAAGTATCAGTGTCCTACATATCAAAATCACTCGATTGTCCTGTAGACCCATGATCTTTGTGTACTAAAAACCACTATGTAAAAATCATACCTTGAGTTTTAACGATACTTCCGAGGCCTATAAATAATAAACTAACAATTACACAACTTAAATTTTCCATTTTAAAGAATGGGTTCGTCTCAGGGTGAGTGTAAAAATATCAGGATGACAAACAACAAATGCACAAAGGACTGAGTGGATTCACCACCCAATCCAGACTAAGCAAGATGGCGATCACTATTAAAGTTACGTAAGAACCTGCGCGTGAGACTCACAATTTCGTTCGTCCACTTTTAATTCTTGATCGAATCAGTTGACCCCGTGAAGTTTGCCGAGCTATCATTTTGCTTTTGATATCTTTGTAACGTATATGACCTACTTAATTGGATTCCTCCTTCATTACCAGATTCACGTTCAGTGGGGAGATTACGTTATCAATCTTAGATTTGTTTGGGAAAGATTAATTATATTTCACTTCAGCACTATCAGTTGTTCTGGTTTCAGAAAGATAAATCCTCGTTTTTCCATTCTAGGAAAGAAATTCCAGTGTATAATGAAACAATTCCATGAGATGGAGAATTAAACGTAGCCTTCACGAATCATAGTTTTTAGAATTAGTATCATAGAATGAACACAAAGACGTCATAGTTCTGGTTATTTACGAAAATGAATGTGTTTGATCATCGATATTTGAAATGTGAACCTATTTATACAAAAGTGATGTTCTCTCTCTTATCGTATGCGTTAACTGGGCTGTGTGTTGATCATTATTCAGATTTGTTCCGAAATTTGAAAGTACCGCCAAAATCCCCTGAATCTATCCCGTAAATGTTAAAGAGCGTTTCTCGGGAGTTTGCGCACATTCGTCATCCGTTGAAGAAATCGAATTGACAGCGGTTGGGCAAGGGGTCAGCAAATCTAGAGATTAGATTAATTCTCCAACTTGGCTCAAAATTGTTGAGAATGGCTTCTGATGGTGGGGGTGTAGCTAAAGTCGGAGACAATCCAGTTGATAACATTGAAACGTTAACTAAAGAGGCGGAAACCCTGAAGGCAAAATTGGAAGAGGAGAGACAGAAACTGAATGACGTCCCTTGTAAGTTTCATAGACCTCTGATTCTCACAGAATGAATCATAACTTCATTGCGAAACTTATCATGCGATTGAGACATGCTATGCCAGTTTATTTATTATTGGTAACTAGTACCGTAGTAGATAATTATGATACCACCTGAAATTCACCCTATAGTGTGCACCCCATTGTATGCAAAGTCTATACGAAGGTGGTACGAAAATGTTCCGTACACAGAAATAGAACGTGGGTACTTAAAGTAAGTTGCCTACTGTTGTGTTACTTGCAGCAATGTCAATATCCTCGGAATAAATTTAAACCTTTCTAAAATGGGGATTATTTATCCCGAGATCGTAGACTACCAATTTTACAGTGCCTAAAAATATGCATAACAGTTGTAATATTCACCCTGTAACAAATGTGTTATTGGTACATATTCTGAAAATATATTACTTTTTATACTTCCCACAGTGTCAACTGTTGCTGAAAGACTGGAAGGTATCGCTACATTAAATATAAAACCTCGAAGAATTCTAAAAGGGCATCAGGCTAAAGTCCTTTGCTCAGATTGGTCTCAAGACAAAAGACATATAGTGTCATCTTCGCAGGTAAAATTATTCCTTGACATTTGCAATTGTTATCGCCTTGATGAGTCTAGGCTGTTTATGCTTCACCAGCGTGTATACGAAATTATAAGATAGTGGTGAACGTACATTTTTATCCCTTAAAAAGCAGTTGTTAAATAACATTGCCGTTATTGGCATTAAGATACTCTACATCAGTTAATGAATGTGGAAATGTTGCACCAAGGTAATGGTGTGTGAAGTTGAGTGATTTCAGGTTGGAACGTTAAAAATCTCAGATTAAACTTCTGCGGTCAGTAAATGTAGCCCACAGCACTAGTGATATTTGGTCAATATATGGTCAAAGAGAGAGCGTTATACTTACCTATTTACAAGTGTATGTGTATATATATATTTTTTTTCACACACACACATACACTTGTAAATATAAAGATGTGATGTTTCGTAATTATAATTCAAGATAGTGTGGTGGCCATATTTATGAAAAAACTTTGTTTATTACCATATTAAAATAATATTTATCAATACTACCCGCAATAAATTGCCAATGATTATTTTAATTGACTCAGTCTCCCTGGGTTGCCTTTTATTGAGAAAGCGTATATCATTATTACAAAGCATAGTTTTGTAATGGGTGATGGCATTAATATTATAGCTCAGATAATTATCCTTCCCACAATATTCCATGAACTATCAATCCATTATATGTAATTCATATCAAACAGTTTCTAAAGATTTCGTAGGTTTTTTTAATTTTCATGGACAACCTTTTAATGGGAAAGAGTGAAACGATGTATTTAAATTCATGGCCCACTGAGAGATAATGGGTGAACTTGAGATAACACTTACTGAAATACTGACACTATTTCAAAAAAGCGGGAGTTTTGTAGGTGGCCTGAATGAAAAAAATCTCTTCGGGTCTCCACTAACAGTTAATGCTGAAAGTTAATACTAGTTTAAAATGTGTGTGACTTAGCCGTTTTTTTAAGAATTTGTAATAGATACATCGCTATTTGTGTAAATTAAATGAATAGGGAGATACATTTTTGAAATATGCCTTCAACCTAATGCATAGAATGATCTATTATGAAAAAAATCAGATGCATTTGGCTCAAGTGATTATTTTGTTTTATTATGAACTCTTAAAGATGTCTTAAAGTTAGGAAAATGTTGTGAATAGCTTTCCTTGTCTTATCTGTGAAGAATTTCTGTTCTTTACATGTTAGAATCTGTAGTTCAAAACTCTGGCCTGCATTTCAGGGGCCATAAGTGATATAACTCTTTCAGCCCTTTCCCTTCATACTCCCTACCCAAGTATCTTCAAGTTAGATTTAAATGACTGAGTCAACAGTAGAATTCATAGTGAATCTGAATTTATAGGAACACCAAAGCCAGAGGGTGGTGAGGTTATGATCCTCCCTTTCCCCATCTTTTCACCCTTCATGCTTCTATTTTGAAAATAAAATTCTGTGCATTTGAACAAAAAAGTTGTGGATATTCAAAAATACCCTTCTTGAACCATAAAAATGCAATTAATCTAGTGAATAATGAAGGTGCAATGTTTAACAAAACAAGTGCTTGAATAATAAAGTATATTTCAATCCAATAAAAAATTACAAATAAATCTGTGGACGAGTAGTCAAATATTCGGACCTCATAACAATGAAATTCTAAATGATGAGTCCTGTGCACCACTAGCATTATTTTTTTCTTAAAAGTTGCAAATCTCTACTGAGGTATAGTTATTACTCTTAGTTATTTACATCAAAATTATTTTTGCTTCCTTAACTGTAGACAAGTTCTTAGTACATATATGTTGGTGCTTTTTTGAAATCACTCTGCAATAAACCAACATTTTCCTATGGGCCACTGATGGGTGATTGCTGCTCTAGACTTTAAGAAAATGGTAATATTGTTTGCAAAATAACACCATAGCAATTAGAAATCTATGCTCTACAGCAAAACATGATTGGCATTTCTGGCAAACTGCAATGCCTCATGGTCCCACCTGTGCACTATGTGCTTCCTTCCACATTGTTTAAAAGAGTGACTCTTCCAGTCACAAATTTAGGTTTGAATCGGATTGTGTGGCCTAAGGAGGCAATTCCTGATCAGTAGGGGAGGGGGACGATGTGAAACCATTGTTACCTGGTCTATTCAAGATTGGATAACTTTCAATAGTAGTTTTGTTGGGGAGGCGATCGACAACTGAGGCCATTTACACCATTGGGGATGGATGGGAGAGTAGGAAGGGTGGAGAGAAATCTGGCGTCGGCATTGGCCTACTCTTGTCAAAAGGCACCAAGGGGTCCACAGTTTAACCTCCCATCCAATGGATGCCTTAAAGTGCTCTCCACAAAGAACCTCAAGTAGGGAACCTCAAGTAGTACCGCTGAAAAATATTTGTTGTCTCCAGGATTTGAACCTGGACCCTCTTGGTGGGAAGCCCGTTTGTTAGCTACTACACCATCTCAATCCACGATAACTTTCAAGTTTGGCTATTAGTGCATGAGATTCCAACACTGCTTTCTCTGTACAAGAGATTCAGGTGTATGTGGTGGAATTGTTCCATAATAACAGAAACAGAGAAAGACACATGCAGTTTTCCACTTTGTAAATTCTTTAATATCAACTAGTTTTGATGTATCACACCTAAGCCAGTCAGCATTTTCCGGTCACCTTTCCACCACCCAACCCCCCACCCTCCCGCTTAACATCCTCATCTCAACGTCTCACCTCAGCACCCGAATAAGGGAACAGTGTCTTTTACATGCAAAATGTAGAAACAGCCACCCCCCTCAAGTCTCTTCCCCTCTACCCTATGCAAACCTTCCCTTTCTCCATATGCCACAGACATCACAAGATACCTTTCTTTGGCAAGTGGAGAGGACAATGGCCAGTTGGCGTACGTACCAGCAAAAACGGAGGGCAACCATAGATGTGCACAGCAGCTCAAAGAAGTCATATTATCCAGACAATGCTTTATAAAATGCCCTGGGCCTGCCACATTGTTTAATGTATTTCTCCCTTTCCTTTACCCGCTCCCAATCCTTCCCAGTATTTCCTCATTCCCCAACAGCTCCCAACCCCCACCATTGGGATTTTTCAACACCCCTATCCCACTCACCCTGATTGGTCCCTCTGTCATCTTTTTTTTGCTAGATACTATATACAAGGTCTGTAAATTAAGTAATGAGACTAATATTTTAAAAATTTTTTCATTCAAATAGAATAACAATTTCATATTGTCTCCCTAAAAATAACTTCCTTCTGAAGCCACACAGCGCTGGAGAGGGTTCTTCCACCCCTCATAGCAGTGCTGGAGTTCAATACTGGAGTAGCCTTCACCTGGTTGGTAAAAGCCATTTGAATGTTTTCCACGGTCCCAAAATGAGTTCCCATGAGGTAATTCTTCAACTTCGGGAAGAGAAAAAAGTCACAATGACTCAAGTCTGGCAAATAAGGAGGCTGAGGAGCCACAGGAAGGTTTTTACTGGCCAAAAACTTGTTTATTAAAATTGCTTTGTGACAAGGAGCATTATCGTGATGCAACACCCAGTTGTTGTTGATGTTTGGTCTCACATATACTATATGACCCTTTTTCAAAGTTTTTCGAGGACCTCCACTTAAAATTGTTGATTGACCATATAAAAAGAGACGTTTCAGGCGTGATATGGTGGAATATCATGATAAATTAAAATTGGCAATTTTCCACAAAAATAAAATTTTTATTAATAAGACTGGTTTCAATGTAACTACATCATCTTCTGATTATGGTGAAGGTTCTTCTTCACCAGTAGATAGTTACATTGAAACTGGTCATATTAATAAAAATTTTATTTTTGTGGAAAATTGCCAATTTTAATTAATAAAAATGTTGATTGACCATTTGGCCTTGAGGATGAAACTCTTTTTGGACGATGCTGTGGATGTCGAAGAAACAAATCAGCATGCATTTGATCTTCAATTTCCTCATCATTGCTTTTTTGGTCCTTGGAGAGAGGTTGAAGTGTGCCAATCCATGCTCAGGCACTTGGTTTCTGGGTCGTACTCAAACACCTTAGACTCGTCACCAGTAATGGCACATTCCAGAAAATGGGGGTCCTTTTCAATCAAATCCAACAATTCGAGGCACTTTTCCCGCCTGATGTCCTTTTGGTCTTGCAAAAGATTTTTTGGAACCATTTTTCCCCAGATTTTTCTCATCCCCAATTCATTTGTTAAAATTTGATGAACGGTGGTGAGTCAAATTCAACTCTTCCTCAAACAGTCTGTCAACCAATGATCTGAATGCACAAGATCCCGGATTCTGTTGATATTTTCATTGGTTCTTGAAGATGAAGGCCCTTCTGCTTCATGGTTCATCTTCAATCAACTCTTGAAATGAAAAATCCTTCTGAAAATGTCTTAAATCACCAAAAAACCTGGGCTCTTGACAAAACACTATCTCCATAGGCCTACTGAAGTTTAGCAAGAGTTTCCATTGCACTGTTCCCAAGTCTGAAGCAAAACCTGATAGAACACCAATGCTCAAAATTGATGTCACTCATTTTTAGAACACAATAGAAAAAAATGTTTCACAAAAAAATCCCGAAGGACAACCAAATGACTCAAATATGTTCAAACCCACACTGAAGGTGGATCACATGTTCCCCAGCCACCCTGCTAATCCCAGTGTTGCCAGATCGAACGCTATGTTGCAAGTCTCATTACTTAATTTACAGACCGTGTATATAAATATATGACAATGTAAAACGAAAACTTCTCGTGAAAATGATATGGTACACCGAAACTAGTCAGTATTAAAGAATCTATAAACTGGAAAATTGCAGGTGTTTTTCTCCGTTTCTGTCACTGGTTTCTCTCTTAACCCAGTTCAGAAGAAATTCTTACCCTTTTGCTACACATCAAGCAACTATGGTGTTGGATTGCTTCTTGTACCAGTTAATAATTCTCGACCCGTCTGGTTGGTGTGAGCTGTAGGTGGTGCTGTGATTCAGGATTGGTTTATTTCTATGCTGTTTTAGGCATGCCTCAAATGCACTTCTGTTACATCAGAGAGGGTTTTAAGTCCACTGAGGGAGAAAATGCCACATCAGTATTTCATAATGTATTGCCATGGACTATATAATATATTTTGCATTGGGTAGATTTTAAATGCAAACAAAATTTGTGAAACATTCACTCATTGTGTGTGCCCTGGTGATACATGTATGAGTTCTATGACACTTTTTCTCGCCTTCTCTTATGGAGGTTGTTATCCAAGGTGATTAACCCCTGATATTCTGTAAATTTCACCAATGGATATTTAAAGAGAATTTTATCAATGTGCTTTTCCAGTTAGTCCTTCTTCTAATGAATATTTCCATCCACCTAAAAATTTAAAACTTCCATGTTAATGAGTCAAAGTACACAATATTCTGTAAATATGTTCTAATAAATATTTTTCAGCAACCTAAGGAAATAATGATATTAATAGCAAATTATAAACACAAATGTTAACACTAATAATGCTTAATTTCAAATTATGTGAATAAAGCTAATTAGAAGATTATGTATTCCCCAAGAGGCTCATGAAGTCAAGCATGAAACAAATGAATTTATTTTTCTTTAAATAAATCTTTTTATGTGCTTATTTTGCATAAGAGGTTTCACAAAATGTTTGCTTAAAATTGTTTTTTATTCTCATCAGACACAGTAAAAAATCATACTTGTAAGATAAAAAAATTATCCCACATGCTCAAATTTGAAACAAGCAAGTAATGAAATTGATGTTTGTACTGCATGAGATAAAGTCAAACTTTCCAAAACAAACGTTTTCCACAAGCATTAAAAAAAATTCTGCTGAAGGTCAGGCCTCTTTCTGGACAAGCAAGAATTATCTCAAAAAATGTTACCATCATTACACTTTGAGCATGCATGGATTTATATTATATCGAGGCCATAAAAGATATTGACCTAAATTGTTTGCCCAAGAATTTCATTTATGGCATATGAAGGCCTTCCTTTCAACCATTCTCACTGTTTTATGATGTGTTGGTTACTCCTTCACGGCACCATTTAAATCCTCATCCAAATTATCCTTTCATTTCTCTTCCTTTTTCCCAGATTTTCTTACTCAAAAAATGGTAGTTGTACTAATGTATCCACTTCTATTCGGCTATTTCAAAATTCTCATGTATGAAAATTAAAACAATTGATGTTTAACTTCTATCAGTACTTGAACATTGAAGTTTTCAACTGTGTATATAATTTCAAGAGGTAAATGTCCAAATTTAAGACACTCTTATCTTTGAAAGATGTATCGATATATGTATCTGTATATATGTACATGTATTGATTTTTCACAGAGTAATATATATAATGGAGCATGTTATAAAAAATGGAAGTTATATGTGGGAGATTTTCAACAAATGTATGGATTATGTTACTGTTTTCAGTTAATGATTTGTTATTATCCTTCGAAAAATGTTGGCTGTCATTCATTTCTTATGTTGACCTTTTTTGAATTTCATAGACTTGAGATAACTGAAGGAATTTTAGCAATAACAAACTCTACTTTCATATTTTTCATTCTATAGTAATTCCAAAAATAGAAAAGGTGTTACAATTTGCTTTAACTTTTTTTCTTAACTTTCTTTTTGAAATTATATGTACTTAATTTTTCACATTTTTGAAGGCCAAATTAATGTGTAGATTAAGTCATAAAAAGTGGAGATAGCCTTTCATATGGAATCGGAATAAGAGCATGACATTAAATTTAAGATGCATCAGTATTTGGAGAGACTTATTTATGCAAGGAATTGATATGTCTTACTAAACTCCTAATTATGCTGTTCAGCCAGAGCCCATAGCCCTCTGACTAAATTTGGCTGTTCGTTTTGTTTTTGGGAAATAATTAGAAAGATTTACTTAGCCTTGCTACTGCTTTGTTATGGGGTAATTTTTGAGGCTCTTCTCTAGTGCCAAGGTTAGTGAAACACTGAATCACTCCAAGCAGTAACTTTTTGTGCTTATTAAAATAATTGTGGTTGTTCAAAGATGAAAGACTACTTTCATCCATAATATTTGGCAACTTTCTTACAGATGTCATTCCATTATAACTTTCAGTAACTATGCACACATCTTTAAATTTATCATAAACACTCAAAAATTGTTAATCATTTTGGAAATGTTTGTGCTATTAAGGACTTCATGATAATGTTCTTTAAAATCCAGTGTCTAATATGTTGTTCATTATCATTTAGAGTTCTTAAATAGCACTGCCCAGTTTTTGAGAAGTCTTAGCCACTGTGGAATATCATTTACAATCCAAGGTAGAGGATTGAGTTTGTTGCAATTTGTCAGTGCCAAAGGAAAAGCAATATTTAAATAATTCAGATGTGTATCATAAGAATAAGAAAATGTTTTCCTGTGTGGCTACAGAATAAACAATATCCCATTTCACTTAAAGTGCAAGGATCTAAATATTTTTATGGCTTGTTCAGAAAAAAATCTGACATAATATGGTTTAACAATAATAAAGTATGGTTTAATTGCAAAAAAATATAATTATAGCTTAAAGTGCTTGGAAATGTATTTTAATGATATGGTAGAAATGTACAGAGAATCAATATTATTTCTGATCACTCAAGAGTGTGTGAATTAAAAGTAACAATGGGCTTGGAGTTAGTGGTATGCATATTGATTAACATAAGAGCAATAAAAATTCCACTGCTTGCAAATATATTATTCAACATATTACAATAAAAATCACCAATAATGATTATAGGGGGACCATCAGTTTGAATTCTTCAAGTATAGGTGTAAACCTTTCCAAAAAAATATTACAATCATTGAATGGAAATCTGTAGATTCTCATTGTTGTAAACTTCGGATCCCCAAGAAAATTGTTTAAAGTACTAGATTGTAAAACCTAATGTTCAATTAAGGCTTTATAAGAGAAGATTATTGTGTTAGCACACATATCATACTTAATGAAAATCATAGTACCACCATTTTGAAACCTAGATAGAGAATATGCATTTCAAATAGGAAAACCTGGCAAACATAAAGAGTTAGTTTCATTAGACATTATCCATTGCTCTTAGGTTCAAATAGTATCAGGTTTAAGGGGATCGGCATTGTGTGGTGGCTAACGTACAGGCTTCCCACCAAGAGGGCCCGGGGTCAAATCCTGGAGACGACAAATATTTTTCAGTGGTATCTGGATCCCTACTTGAGGTGCTTTGTGGAGAGCACTTTGAGGGAGCATGACGTCCGGTGGATGGAATGTTAAATTGCAGACCCCTTGGCGCCTATTGTTAAGAGTAGGCTAATTCCGATGCCGGGTTTCTCTCCACCCTTCAACCTTTCCTGTCCATTCGTAATGGTTATAATAACCTCAGATATTGGTTGCCTCCCATAAAAAAACTATTACTAATATCAAGTTTATACTCATTAAAAAAATCTCCAGATCAATATATTTATTTCTAATGAATTAAATATTATATTAATATGCAAAAGCTGAAATTTTGAGCATTTTCCCATCTTCAGTATTTTGCGTTTAGACACATTAAACTTGGAAATATATTTCAAATAACCTACTTGAATGCCACAATTGTTTAAAATGTTATCTGATGATGTGTTACCAGTTTTTAGGATCATTGCTAACAGTTTTCATTATCTAGTTGCATTGCATTCCTTTTCTGTATTCCATTCTTAGAGCAACTTATCGTTACTTTGATCTTTGGCATGGGCAGGAACAACAACAGCAGAAACACCATTCTGACTCCTTGAGGTGACATGGTGCAGACTGACATAGAGACAGTCAAACTCTTGACAATGGTGTTGATCATTCATCCAAGGGGAGGCTGCTATCTGCAGAATCATTTTAAGACTAACTGTTCCAATTATTGACCATCCAAGTATTGCTTAATATTTTTTCTCATAGAATTTGCTGACATGAACTTCATCTGGGCACATTTTTCTGTGTGACAACTCATTGCGTAGCGTCAAGAAAACACTTACTTTACATGACTGAAACTTACCCCCTTTGATTTTCATAGCTGAAGTCATTGCGGAGGAATCTCCTCTTCAAATGATTGACCACCTCATCAGGGATAGTATCCCTACCGACATGACACATGTGTGGATGTAGATTCACACCCAATCACTGAATTTGCTGTTGCTTGTTCTTCTTACATATGACCCATCTAAAGGCACTTTCAGTCAAATCATTTTTATATCACTATGTGCAAATGATGTGTACATTATCTACCAGAAAGAACATTAAGCATTTTCTACTTTATGCAAAAATGGGCTTCCTGCAACAACTTGAGGACAATGTTTCAGGTTTCCATCTCAGAAATGTAAAGATCTATTTTAAGATTGTATATGATATTTTTATGCTAATGTTTCAGTAAGCAATAAATGGAGCTTTCACATTGCTAATCTGCTGGGCATAAAATAATAACTTTATAAGTGAAAAATTATGCGAAAACAAGATTGTTAGTTTTACATTAAGATTCTCTTGAGTCGGGACCAGTGTAGACATGTGCCATTCTATAAAACAATAAGTTGTTCATCATTATGGATTTTTGGATTATCATTCGGCCATGTCTGCTGTGAGCATTTGTCTAAAACCAAATGATGAAATTGTTGGAAGTCCTTTAATTTAAACATTTTAATGTATTCATATGAGTGCATACATTTTATAAATTTATTCAAGTCATGTGAATAAATACTCATTTTTTTCAACTGTGAAAATGTTAAATTTAACAATCATTAATTCTCAGGATGGGAAGATGATCATATGGGATGCTTTCACTACCAACAAGGAGCATGCAGTGACTATGCCCACTACCTGGGTGATGGCCTGTGCTTATGCTCCATCGGGGAATTTAGTTGCTTGTGGGTATGTTGTATGTTTCTTAAGGTTTCAAATGGCATTTGGTGAAATGGTGTTTGAACTCATATTCTTCATTTCCCTGTCACTACAATTTCTTGTTGAACGAATGTTTGTGCTTAATATTTTTTCTCCTTTTAAGAATCTCGTATCTGTTCACCTTGCATGTTTCATTGGCTGATGAGAAAAAGGTTATTCATAATACTGACTGAAGCATAATTTAATTAATCCTTTAAAAGGTATATTTAATTTCAAATAGACTTGTTCTGTGCACATTAACATCCATGCAAAGCTGTACCAATGCCAGCATTCATTATCACTTATAACGCTACCATTAATCTCCATGTATTTTGTCAATGTCATCGAAGAGGGCCTGGGCAATATTTATTTTGATTGGTGGGTTTACCAGAAAAATTGTGCAAAAATGTCTAAATTAAATGTTATACTGAAATGAATCATCAGTGGACACTTTCATTTTAAATTGAATGTTTTGGTCAGTGCTTTACCATTGGTGGCCATACATTAAATATATCATTGTAACTGAATGGTTGAGGCCTTAACTTTGTAGAAATCCATGTTGAACTTAAGAAATTAAATATTATCCTTGCTTTCTACGAGAACATTCCTGTAGAAAGCAAAGATAATATTTAATTTCTTAAGATATCATTGTAGGTACTCATTAATGCTAAGGCTATTTTGATATTCACTTAATTATTATATTTGGCGCCTTGATTCATGTCTTCACATTTCTTAATCTTCTTAACTTGTCACACACATCTCACATTTTCCATCATAATAATAATTATGCTGTTCATAAATAAATAATTAACCCCTAATTTACTCATGCTTTGCCCTCGCTCTTTTTTTAGAATTTCTTTGTATGTTCCTCAATATGTCAAGTCAACCTTAATTATTCTTTTGGAATGCTACATTTCCATGTTTTCTCCCTGGTGATCCTTAGAGCTTACATACATGGAAAAGTAACAAACAACTACGCAACCCAAAGGTTGGTTTAGATTGATGAGGGTAGAACCCACCCTGAATTGAGCCTTGCAGCATGTGAAATGTACACGTGATGAGGGTGATTGAGCCAGTTGCTTTCCCTGTGCCACTATTTAATTATGTACAAAGTTCTAGTAATGTGAAAATTGGACGACTTGGATTTTTGGATGAAACAGTCTAAAGCCATTGCCCTAGATCTAAACCTGGGATATCTAGTCAGTAGCTAAATGTTCTCTCCCCTGGTATAATGTGCGATCAGTGAAAAGTGTACTTCTGGTTTATATTTTTCTAATGTATAAGCTTACATTTTGTGCCACAGGTAGATATTTTTGCTGTAATACCTACATTTATTTGGAAATCAAATGCAAGTATGTCTTTCAAATAATTCTTGGGAAGTACATGAATTAAACCGTAATGTTAAAAGGTGTATAAAAAATGGCAAAAATTTCATATAAAAAAAGCTGTATGTGTAATACCGTATGGAACAGGCACCCTTTGTGAAAAATGCTTGTGGAAAAAATACGTAGTGTGTGTAGAAAATCATGATAGATGAGTTTGCATCTTTAATGTATTTTCCAGTCATTTTTCATTTCAGTTACTTTTTATCCTCGTCGTCACTGATTCAAAAAGATTGGATTGGCAATACATTTCTACCAATTTATACACCTTGCTGAAATCATAGCATCATCATCACCTTCCTTCTTTTTAATTCTAGTTTCATATTTTTTTCTGCGTGGCCTTCTCCTACAAT
Source organism: Hetaerina titia (assembly GCA_037158775.1). Taxonomy (NCBI): domain Eukaryota; kingdom Metazoa; phylum Arthropoda; class Insecta; order Odonata; family Calopterygidae; genus Hetaerina; species Hetaerina titia. Next base: position 142,890,886 of record CM073768.1, read on the forward strand.
TGCATTACAATTTCTATAATCTCTACTATTTTTCCATCTTTTATATTACTCTGATAGCTTTGATATCATTATAATCTATTTGTAAAATGCATGTACATTTTTCATATTATTGTTCATACTATGGTTTATTGGAATCTCTTTTATGTACTTGCTGTCTTATCTGTAATAATGCTTCCATTGCATCACACACTTTGGCACCATTCCCAAGTATTGCCCCCACCTTTAAATTTCCATTTGAATGTAATGTGTTTGACCTTGTGGCGACCTTTCCATCTCATCCAGATCATTAAATTGACAACATATAATCCCATTACCTATTTCCAGTTCCACTTTCTGGTTTACAGGTCTTGCATCGATTCACTACAATGCAACATAGCAGGTTCAAATCTCAAACTTGACTAACCTTCTCTTTAAGTCATTACATAGAAAACTGAATTGGGAAAAAATTGAGCTCCAGAATATTTTATTGAAGAGGGTTTTGTTAACATTAATCATTACCTAGAAAGTGCATGCAACTACATTGAGAAAAGGTTAAGTGATCTACTGCTTCTCAGAATAATGTGGTTTTGGTTTCACTTTTTACTCCTACCACTGGAAGCAACTTTTATTAAGCTTGGTGAAGTTTTGTCTGGTCTTCCACTGGGTCAGGGGTTCCATGTTGGAACATGGAACCCCTGACCCGGTGGAAGACCCGAGAAAACTTCACCAAGCAAATACACCAGGAAAGCACCAGATCTTATTTTATTAAGCTCATAATTCAGTTAGTATTGATGAAACAACTGCTTTTTTCTGCACCTCAATGCATATGAAGAACACCAATATCTCATTGGAGATATAGTTACTGGAAACACAAAATTATCAAGTCACTGCTCTTTTTAGGATTGGGTATTGTTTGATACACCTATCTTACCAATCCTCCTACATCCTCCTGGTACTCTTAGTTACGGTTGCTTTTCATTATGTATGGCCTCTATTTTGATGCCAACCTCTATATCTAGTGGTCCATTAACCATCTTAATCACATTCAATAAGCATGTGCACATTCTTTAAATTTATGTGATTACAAAAATTTAACCAAAGCCTCAAAATTTATCTCCTGAAATTTTCCAATCAAAATGTCGTGCATGCAGATAGAAGTAAATTGTCACAAGTGTTTTGCTCATGAAGCTCTTTTCATCCAATTAAGATTTTTTGGATGGATTTTTGATGGTCAATGAAATGGGGAGAGAGGAGGAGGAATAGGATGAGGCAAAGGTAAGGATTAAACTGGAAAATGTTGACTCATGGCACTGACTGGGGAGTCCCTTGATGTTGGGCACCTGTAGTTGGATGTCATCTGAGAAAATAGTTGGCCGCTTGCATGCTCAATTGAAATGTTATGATGTGGAACACAAGATCATTGATGAGGAAGAATTTATGAATGAAAAGTTAAGCCAAAACTCTGAAGGAGTGACCAAACCGAATTAACCAGCCAGTATGATAGGTCTGCCTATGTTGCTCACTCATTAGTGATGAAGGGTCGTTGGCATAGAGAATGGCCAAAAAGCAGGATGTGACCACCGAAAAAATTTGAGCTGTGTAGAAAGTAGAACTGGATATAGAAAAACTTGGCCATTACTACAGTATAATTCAAAATCATGTAATTTTGACTATACAGGTGAATCTGAAATAATGTATCATCAAGGAAATGTAATTGGTGTGGCTGGGATGCATATTTTAGCATAAGGAAAGTTTCTGTCAAATCCTTTGTGAGATCCATCCACAAGATCATTACAATAAATGTTGTATTGCCCTAAGTGAACCAGTTTACTGTATTCTGCATCTGATTGCTGTGAAACTTTTTTCAAGTTAAATGGGCATGCTTAGAACAACTGCAAGAATACCAGTAGATACTCAATACTGGTGTGCAATGGGGGTTGGTTATCTTTCAAGTAAACTGCTGCTCCAAATTTACTTGTATGGGTTCCTTAAGTGAAAATTCTAATCACAGCACCTGTCACTCCTTTTTTGTCTATGTACTATTTAGTTTCACCCTGCATACTGAAACCTAGCAATTTGCAATTGGTGAAATAGACAGTAAAGTAATGAGGATGACAGTTTCAACTCACCAGATAGAACTGGACCTTTAAGATGATTTTAGTGAAAATATTTTACTTCAATCAGCTTAAAAGGCTTTTACTTTTCTGGTTTTCATTGGTTATCCTTGAATATTGGAAATGATGTTATCATATAAGTATCATATGGTAAGCAGCAAAGAGACTAGTAGTGACTATGAAACATTTACCAACAGTTCACATTTTAGAATGCAAATCAGGCGTAACGTAGGACTGAAGCTTAGTTCATTGATGTTAGGATAATTAAGAAGAAAATTCGGTAAAAGAGAAAGGTGGAATTGGAGCTGATGAACATTACGTAGTGATGTATTAGAATCCATTGAAGATTGATGAAGCAATGTAGACTTAAGAAAAATATTTGTAACATCAAAATGCAGTTTAAATTAACTGTGTGATTCAGAAGGATGTATTTCTATTCAGGATTTCACTTGCATATAATGTTTATAAAAACAATACTGACACTGGCATTCCAGTTGGCATCTTCTTCACCTCATGATAAGCCGACTGTAATAGGAGGAGGGAGAAAAATTGGATTTTGTTACCTCGAAGCAAAGTGGTTATGTTTTATAAAAATTGCTAACCGATGAAATCCTTAATAGAAATCTATTCATGAGAGTCATTTTACAAAAGCCTTCACAAAAACTGTGATTCACTTTAGTGTAGGGGGGTCTGCTTTAGATTTGTAATGGACGGCATCAAGAAAATAGTTCAGGAGCGCACATTACTTGATACTTTCCTTCCTCTCAGATCTGTAAAGATTTAAAGTAAATTTCATTGGATTCTATTAATATCAACAAAAAGATGATCTCTCCTTTGTGCACTGCCCCTCTCAGCCCAATTTTGGCTACTGATGACCTCAAGTAATGTGCGCTTCATATGAAATACGTACCTGCAACAATATTGCATATAGTGGAATGTAGGCTATATTCAAGCATTGTGCTCAGTCGAGGAAGACCAGCAAGTGGTGGTTGAACACCTTGGCTTCAACTCTGGAAGATCCACTCCAGGCAAGTGACCCACAATTGTCTGATTGACAACCACTCAACTTCACCAATTGGGAATTTATCTGCCAAGTTTTTTTGCACTTCTATGTGAATTTTGGGTTTCCCAGAGAAACAAATTATGGAGTGTGCAGTGCAAAAATTCCAAAGCAGCTGAAAAATGAAACATTTTGTTATTTGTAGGAGTGTACGTCCCTCTAACTTAGTTAACTAATTTACCTGATTAACAATTCCAAGTATTGTTTGCCATAACTGTGCCTGAATAACTGATGCACAAGAAGATGTGGAGGAGCACCCTTGTGCACACACCACTGCTAGCAGGCTTTCCACGCTTTGTATGCCTTCTTGAAGGCGGTGCCCAGAATGCTGCTAAGATGCCTCGTCATGACCTGTTGTAACGCTTCCACCCAGCCGTGGTGTCACATCCTTTCAGCGTGGATTTGAGGCCAGGGAAAGAGGAAGAAGTCTGGTTGGGCATCGTCTAAAATATTTGGATCCTCACTCACATGGTCATGAAGCTCTTGGCAGATCCACGTATGAGTTTCCTTTTGTTCATCTGAGAGCGCTGCCCTGCACTAACTTCGTGCACACCTTCGTCATTCCCATGTCTTCAGTCACGAGTCAATGCACATCACTTCAGAAACCACAGGAACACTTAATCTGCGATATCTGTCGAACAAAGCCTTCACTCTACCAAAATTTTCATCACTTTTTGAGGTTGAAGGGCATCCTGAACATTCAGCATCTTCAAAGTCTTCTTTGCCCTCCCGAAACAACTTGTGTCAATCAAATACACCTGATCTATCCATGGTGTTATCACCATAAGCTGCCTTCAGCATGTCATGAGTCTCTTTCCTGGTTTTGCCCAGTTTCATGCAAAATTTGATGGTCTAGCGCTGTTCCAATAACCAGTTCATGATGGAGCATAATGAGGTCACGTTATAGAAGTTTTGCAAACAAACAATCCTCACTCCACAAAGGCTGGGAGCCAACTGCCACTGACTTTTCCTGAGACGCCCTTCCCTTGAACCCAGTCAGAGAAACTGCAGCCCATCCATCCATCTATCCAGGAAAAAATAAGTCCTGTTACTTTTGGGGCAGACTTTTTAGTTGATTCATTAAAGTCAAATCAGATCGTTGCCCAAGGTTTATCAATTTGTCATGTATCCCTTATCCATCTGTATTTCTCTTTTCGGATATCCTTGGTTGTTTCTTTTCCACTGAACAGTGCTGTTGGAATCCATACTTAGCCATGCATGTGAATTTTATGAATGGGGAATTCCTCCATGCCTGTAATTTCACTTAGACTTTTAGAATTCATTGAATGGGAATTTTACCTAATAGAAACCAGTTTTAATGAGAATTTCTAATTCATAATTTTATTTCAAGATGTTTTTTACCTGTAAATACTATAGATTGGAGACTTTTCTATGAATGCATGGCAGTTACAGTGCTTCTTGTGACATTTATAAGGGTTATTATGTTACTTCAATTCTTTTCTTTTCTCTTTAAGGGGACTGGATAATAAGGTAACAGTATATCCCTTAAGTCTTGAAGAAGATGTGACAACCAAAAAGAAGACTGTTGGTACACATACAAGCTATACATCTTGTTGTACATTCCCAAATTCAGATCAGCAGGTAATTTTGACGATTTTCCATAGCAGTAAGCATTTTTTTTAATTATAGAATGTCATGCGTGCCTTTGCCCTAGGATCTGATGAGTGATCTTATTCACCTAGTTGATGGAAGTCAGTGAAAAATTATGTGGGGTCCTTTAAGATTAAATATAATAATTGCACCGGGTCAGTTGATTTTAGTTTTTAAATCATTCTAATCAGTTTTTAATCAATTGATTCAAATCATCTAGAACAATGTTTCCCAAACTTTTTCGAGCCACTGCCCCCTTGGATCCATAAGCCTATACTCAACACCCTCCAGGCAATAACTTTAAAATAATAATCAAAATCATAAAACAAAATAACCAAATGAGGAAAATTGGAATAATTACATTAAAAACAATGACAAATCAAATGTTTATTTAGAATTCAATAAATGTCTAGTTTTCATATCCCATTTATGCAAAAGACTTAATGCACAAAAGAAGGAAATTAGGTGAGAATATACTTTTCACATAAAAATAAATTATCAAAACAAATAATTTTTTTAAAGTTATTTTTAGAAGTCTACATGTCATTTTTTTACTTAAATTAATCAATATTATTGCATGAACATTTTTAATTAATGAAATTAGAATAACCAATCATGTTTTGTTAAAATTAATTAAACAATTAAGTAATTATTAATTACAGTTTTTCATGGTCTAGAAGTCATGTATGGAGATTCTATTACCTAATTTAATGACATATTTCCATCAAATAATATTTTAATGGGATGCGTGGGCTTGATTGCCCAATACCAGTTTTCCAACATCTGGTTCAATATTACTTAGCAGGAGTCTTAAATCACTGCATTCACAAACCTGAAGTCTCTTTCTCTGCTTGGAAATAAGCTGAATGACCACTAAAACCACGTTCCACCAAATATGAAGTTGGAAATGCAGGGAGTTTTCTAACCCCATCCATAATGCAGGATAATGATCACAAACCTCCTTCCATAACCAAAACTGGAGGATATAATCGCGTATTCCTGCAGGGAAACATTTGATAGTAATGGGGGATTGGAATGCGATGGTAGGCAAAGGAAGAGATGGTGCTGAGGTGGGGGACTATGGGTTAGGCACGAGGAATGAACGCGGGGAGAAAGCAATTGAATTATGCAGGATACAGGGGTTAGTCATCACCAACACATGGTTTAGACATCACAAAAGGCATAGGTATACATGGAAAATACCAGGTGAGTCAGAAAGGTATCAGTTAGATTATATTATGGTTAGGCACAGGTTTAGCAATAGTGTGATAAATTTGCACAGTTTCCCAGGAGCGGATGCAGACTCAGACCACAATTTAGTTGTTTTGAAGTGTAGCGTCCGTTTCAAAAAGATAAGGCACGGGCGGCGGTTTAGGAAATGGAATGTAGAAGCATTAAATGGATTAACAAGGAAGGACTATCAGCAGGCTGTAGAGAAAATCATGGATGAGGGTAAAGAGCTGAGTACTATCAAAGAAAAATGGGAATGTATCAAGACAGTGATTTCGAAAGCCGCAGAAGACACAATAGGAACCATTAAATGGAAAAGAATAAGGAAACCATGGGTAACGGATGACATGATTACAAAGATGAATGACAGAAGAAGATGGAAGAACGTAAACACAGAGTTAGGCAAAATGAAGTACAAAGAGTTAAACTATAAATTGAGAAGGGCCACAAATAAAGCAAAAGAAGAATGGTGGAAAATGCAATGCGAGGATATGGAAAGTTTACAGAGGAAAGGTGAAATTGGTGCGCTATACAGCAAGATTAAGTTATTATCATGAAGTAAGAAGGCAAGATCTGTGCTAACAGTTCAAGATAAGTGGGGTAAGATAATAGTTGAACCAGGAAATATCCAAGAGAGATGGAAGGAATATATAGAAACACTGTATGGTAAAGAACTTAGGCCGACAAGGTTAGACATAGAAAAGGAACATGACATTGGAAAAAATAGCTTAACTCCAGGCATACTTGACGATGAAGTAAAATGGGCATTAAAGGAGATGAAAGCAAATAAGGCCGTGGGGTGGACAGCATTCCTGTAGAACTGTTGAAATGTTTAGGAAAATGTGGGAAGAAAACTATATGGACTGATTCGTATTATCTATGAGGAAGGATTCTGACCGGAAGATTTTGTGAAATCGGTGTTAGTTTCTATTCCGAAAAAGGTAAGGGCTACATCATGTGAGGATTACAGAACAATAAGTTTGATATCCCACACAGCTAAAGTTATTCTCAGGATCATCAACAGAAGGATAGAGAGTAAGGCAAATGATTACTTAGGGGATAATCAGTTTGAGTTTAGGAAAGGAAGAGGTACACGTGATGCCATTGCAGTAATGAGATCACTAATCGAGAGGAATATAGAATACAATCAGGACATATTTGACTGTTTCATAGATTTCAAAAAAGCATTTGATAGAGTGAATTGGGAAAAATTAATGAGTATATTGCAGATAATAGGAATGGATTGGAGGGACAGGAGACTGATCCGCAACCTGTACTTGTCTCAGACTGCTCAGGTGCGAGTGGGGAACGGAGAGTCCGGATGGGCAGTGTTAGGAAGAGGTGTAAGGCAGGGTTGCCCTTTGTCACCGGTGCTGTTCAACGTATACTACCTTGATCAAAAAGTTCCCGGAATAACCACCGTGTGGCGCTCCCATCGTTCCGATTTGAGTTCTGTTTTTTTTTGTTAAATTGGTACATCTGTTGTTGATATTCCCTTTAAATCTTAGTGTCATAACTTGACATTTGCAAAAGTTACGTAGCCAAGCGTACATCTATCTCTGTGTGTGTTGGCGATTTTTTACAATTGCAGAAATGGATTTAAATTTGCAACAACGAACTTGTATTCAATTTTGCGTAAAAAACTGATTTAGTGGCGCACGGACGTTGGAAATGTTGGAAAAGTGTTTCGGCAACGATTCTCTAAAAAAAACTGTCGTTTACCAGTGGCACGAGCGGTTCAGAAGTGGTCGTGAGTCAATCGAAGATGATGAACGCAGTGGCAGACCATCGACATCGAAAGTCGGTGAAAAAATTGATCAAGTAAAAGAAATGTTGGTCAATAACCGCAAATTAACCATCAGAGAAATAGCGGAGGACTTGAACATTGCCTATGGATCCGCCCAAGACATTGTGGTTAATGATTTGGGTTTCCGTCGTGTAGCAGCAAAGTTGGTGCCAAAAGACCTCAGTTTCATGCAAAAAAGAGACCGTGTTGACGTCGCAAAAGACATGATTTGCGAGGCTGAATCCGATCCCACATTCATCAAAAGGATCATTACTGGAGACGAGACGTGGGTTTATGAGTACGACATGCAATCCAGACATCAGGCAAGTGAATGGCGTTCACCAAATTAGCCGAGACCAAAAAAACCACGTCGTTTTCAGTCAAAAAAGAAGGCAATGCTGACGGTTTTCATGGATTACAACGGTGTAGTGCATCATGAATTTTTGCCAGAAGGCCAGACAGTAAACAAAGAGTATTATTTGGGCGTTATGAGACGTTTGCGTGAAGCAATTCGCCGAAAGAGACCAGAGACCGTTGCACAGTGCTATCATTATTCGTAATTTTTTGATGAAAAATGCAACAAATACCATCCAACAGCCACCGAATTCACCAGATTTGGCTCCCTGTGACTTCTTTCTGTTCAATTGAGTTAAAAAACCATTACGGGGAATGCGTTTTAGCAGCCGAGAGGAAGTAATGGAAAAATCGCAGGAAGCACTGATGGACATACCGAAAACCGAATATAAAAAATGTTTCGAGGATTGGATCAAGCGCTGGCATAAGTGTGTTGCAGTCGATGGGGATTACTTTGAAGGGGACAATATAGATTTAGATGAATAAACTTGTATTTTTAATTTTCTGAATAAATTCCGGGAACTTTTTGATCAAGGTAGTATGTGGAGGAAATGATTAAAGAGGCATGGGAAGAACTGGAGGTAGGAATGAAAGTCGGAGGGGAATTCGTAAAATCGGTTAGGTTTGCTGATGACCAAGCATTAGTTGCTCAGTCAGCCAAGGGGTTGCAGGCATTGTTGAGTGAATTGGAGGTTCAGTGTGATAGATATGTAGTGAGAATCAATATTAATAAAACAAAGGTTATGCGATTTTCCAGAAAGAAAAAGGCTAAGCTAAATATTAAAATAGGTGGGGAAAAAATAGAGCAGTTTACACATCTCTGAAGTGTTTTGGACCAATACGGTCAAAGTGGTAGGGACGTAAGGAGAAGAATTGCACTAGGCAAGGAGGCTTTCTCAAGGAGGAGGGAGCTGATTACGGGGACGTTGAGTAGGGAGGTTAAGACAAGACTCGTAAAAACTCTGATATGGAGCGTAGCTATGTACGGCGTGGAAACGTGGTCATTGAAGCAGAAGGATAGACGTAGATTGGAGACTTTTGAAATGTGGGTGTGGAGAAGACTGGAGAAGATGAAGTGGACCAAAAGGAAAACAAATGAGGAAGTACTGGAGAGGCAGGAAAAATTGATGAAAGGCATATTGAGCGGTAGTGGAATGTTGAAGAAGGTAATAGAGGGGAGAATGTTTGGCAAGCAAGGAAAGGGCAGGAACTGGATATGGATGTTGGACGGGATGAAGGGAGGAAAGAAGTACACAGAGGTGAAGAGGGACCTTATGTAGATTAGGTTGCTGGATTGGGTTTTACTTGTAGTTACAAAATGTTTATTTGATAGTTGTGTCCATCCAAAAACCTACCTTAACGGTAGATTACCTAATATTAACCAAAACTGTTGATAAGTTATCTTAAACTTTGGTTTTAATTCAACATGATTTTTTAGTTCAATTAATTCTTCCTCTAATACTCCAAGCTCCTCTACATATGGATTTATCACCCAGTCTGGAATTTCCAACTAAAGAAGATTCTCAAATCGCTGCATCATATATTTGTGCAAGGTGGCTAAATGGTCACAAAAGACTCTCAAATCATCATCACATAAACCAGCTTGCTCTTCTAGCTTAAGCAGTTTTACTGCAGTACTGCAGCAGGTGAGTTTAAAGATGGTGTGAAGAAAGTGTGATCCATATGAAGGACATCCAAAAAGTGCAACCACACGGAAATCTTCAAAATAGTGCACAATATCATTGTGAAAGATCAGCATACAAAGGAGCGTGAAATTGCTGATAGGGTAGGAATATCAAAAGAATGCATCGTTTACGTTTTGCATGAGGTGTTGCACATGACAAGTTTAGTGCAAGATGGGTGCCACATGTGCTTGCTCTGGATCAAAAGTGCATTCAGATGACACACTTTCCAAATGGTGCCTGCTGTACTTTATGACAAACAAGAATATTCTATGTCGATATGTGGCAGTAGGTGAAACATGGATTCGCCATTACATGTCAGGATCGAAACAACAATCCCTGCAGTGGATAGAGGCCAGTTCTTCAGCTTTGAAGAAGGTGAAGACGATGCCATTGACGGGAAAGGTCATGATGTCGGTTTTTTGGGATCCAAAAGGCAATCTGTTGATCAACTATCCTGAAAAAGGTAAAACAATAATTGAGGAGTACTATTCTAATCTTATAATGAAACTGGACACCAAAATTGTTTCCTTCGCTGAAGAAATGATTGCAGCTGTAGACGAGTACTGTGTGCAACATTTCTAGAAGAATACCTTAGAGATGGGACAATGGCACTGGAGCACCGGTGGATGAAATTTATTAATATTAAAGGCAATTTATGCTGAAAAATAAACATTTTTTGAAAACATAAATTGACATTTTCATCATCAGGATGAGAACCTTTCAGATCACTCTCATGAATGTTGTGTCATTCCCTATGACCAGTATCCCTGTAGTGAAACCAATTCTACATGCAGATGATTCAAACACCTTCTATCCCTTAAACAAATGGTGTAGTGAAAATCTCATTAACCTCAATATGCAAAACAGTAAAATGATGCTATTTTCTCACAAAAAGGCTGATAAAAGTGTGCTAGTGAATGCAAGTGGGAAAACCACAGAGGGAGTCTCCAAAATAAAATTCTTAGGTTTTCAATTATGCTCAAATATTTCATCTCTTTGTAACAAATTGAACTTCACATGCTATCTTTTATGACAACTTAGACACACAACTATCAAAACAGTGCGATTGGATGTCTATTATGGTGAATTCTACTCATACTTTATCAATAGTGTGTATTCCCTTCTGGGGATGTTCTTGCTTATCACAACATGTTTTAAAGGTGCAAATAAGGGCAGTGGGAATAGTCTCTGGGAAACCATATTTTTCCCTATCCTTGCCAATTTTAAAGGACCTTAAATTACTTCCTCTACCATGCATATATATTCTAAGCCTAACTACTAATGTTAAAAGAAACATGAACAGCTTCATGCTAAACAGTGACATGCAGGGTTATAACACAAGAAGTGCTAAAGATTTAAATTACAAATGTGTAAGAACTGAAGCTTCACAAGCTGGACCCAAAGAAATGGGTGTACAGTTGTTTAATAATCTTCCTCAGTCATTGAAAGAAATTGAATGCGTTTTAACTCTTCCTAATTGGTATGTGATTAATGATATATTGATGTGCCTTATATCATGTACAATTGACCCCTTTTTGTATTGTTTCCAGATTGCCTAGCATGAATAAATAATAATAATTGATGTGTGATGTTGTTATTCATATTTATATGCTCAAGACTTTTTATGAGAGGGATGTGAATACCATTTGTCAACAATTCCTGGGATCCTGTTTATTTTTGCTTTGATGATGTATTTGAGTTTTTGTGGGTCATTTTCATACTGTCTCATGAGGAGCTGTTTAATATATGTATCTGCTATCATTGGTGGCTTTCTGATTCAAACTCTTTCAGCTCCAACCCATGTTGAGATCCCTTCCTGGGGTTTTGTTAGCTCTTGAGTTTGGTAGGCCACAGTAGTTTACTTTAGGCCAAATATTTTCTTACAGGTAGAAATTGTAGATTTTATTTGTGTGAGTGGAAATTTTGGAATTTTCTATTGAAAGCATAGTTTCTTTTCCAATGTTATGTGGTCGAATTCCTTTTGCATGAGTAACACCCCCCAGAAAAAGTTGTTAGTTTTTGAAAACCTGCTTCTATGTCAGAGTTTAACAGGAAAGGACTTCATTTCTTCAAGTTGACAAAAAATATTCCCAGATACAGTATTGAAAATTTGCAAAAAAAGCTGATTTATGCATTTTGAATTGTAAAACTTAAATGATATGCCACATTCATGGCCTAATTGCTGTAAAAGCCCATTTGATGCAAAATTGTATAAAATATGCAACTGTTGTAGTTGCATAAACTTCCAAGCTTTAGACAAATTTCAAGAAACTGTAACAGTAACTTTAACGGAGTCACCCGCCATGTGTGCATTATAATGCACACATTATATGCCTGTGACATTGTGTGTACGGTATTTCGTCATAACATCTTGTTCCTTTAAAGCCCCCAAAATTTCAGAGTGTAAGAGGACGTCTCAGTAGCTTAAGTGGTTAAAGCACTCGGCCGGATATCGAGGGATACAGGTTCGAATCCCGGTCAAGGCGAATGATTTTTACTCTCTGAAATTGTTGCATTATAATTCCAAGCTTTAGTTATAATGCATATGTTTTGTTGACATTCTTTTCCAGATGTCACTGTGCAATTATTTATTATAAAATTATGGTATAATATTTCCTTCCAAATATGTATGTACTGCTAAATAGTTTCATGCGGAAAATTAATTAAACAATATAACCCTCATTAGTTACCCATAGACTTTATTATTTTGGAATAAAAAAATTAAATGCCTGAATTATGGCTAAATATTCATTTTAGATACTCACAGGAAGTGGGGATTCAACGTGTGCTCTGTGGGATGTAGAATCTGGGCAAATGCTCCAGAGTTTCCACGGACACAGTGGTGATGTGATGGCAGTTGATCTTGCTCCCTCCGAAACAGGCAACACATTTGTTTCCGGTGTAAGTAACTATTTCTTTTGCCAGTTGAATTTCATCATGAATTATTCTGAATTTTATTTGACTTAAGTACGTGTATGTATAGGAATGAATAATAGCCAAATATATTGCTATGTTTATATCATATCTGATGTCTGCTTGACTGAATTTTTTATCTTTTTGGATTCATTAATTAGAGCTGCGATAAAATGGCTTTGATCTGGGATATGAGAACAGGTCAGTGTGTGCAGTCATTTGAAGGGCATGAGTCTGATATCAACACAGTCAAGTTTTATCCGAGTGGGGATGCTATAGCAACTGGATCTGATGATTCAACTGTAAGTTAATTGTTGGTTTTATTGTCTGTGTTATTGTCAATGATGAAATATCCTCTTTTTACAATTGTGTTTTTGAAAATTTCAGTGCAGGCTTTTTGATCTTCGTGCTGACCGAGAAGTTGCCATGTACACTAAAGAAAGTATTATATTTGGTGTTAATTCCGTAGATTTCTCTATTAGTGGTAAGTATAGTTTTATAATTATTTATTTTGCCTGATGCATGGATTCCACATATCAGACTTAAGATTTGTAATATGGACCAAAATTAACATTAAAATATCTAAAAGATCAATTTGCTGTTTTCTTTTATTTTTATTAATGCCACATGTATTGTAGTGCCACAGTATCAATACTGCTTTCAAAGTATAACTGGGGTTTAGAGGGAGGGGGAAGTTGAAAAAGTTTTAAAAAAAGGTAAAGGAAGAACTTTTTCCCTCGTGATTCACTGCAAAGCAATAGGGCTGGACTGCATGGCTTCTTCATCGGTGAGCACTCTTTCCTACACTGAGTGTAAATCATCTCTCTTGACTGCTATGTTTCCCAATGCTTCATTGTTCTTAGAGGAGAATAAGATAACTAGAGCTCAACTGTTAAGTACTCAGGACCACAGTCTCTGACCTTTAATCCTCCCTAGTGAAAACTTCTCCCCTCCTCCTCTAAATGCAGGTGCGTGCATGCACTCATGACCGGTTCCAGGAACTTACAAAAATCATTTTGAAAGTAGTACATGTAGGCAAAAACCTATTTGAAGCTAAATGTTAAAAATGTAATGAAATTACATTCAATATGCAGTCATCCTGTGCATTCTGTCACCACATTGCATGGGTCCAGAAAAAATATAAGCACTCATCTGATGTGCATTTTAAAGAAATGTTCACTTTCTCTGAAATAATTTCATAACTTCTAACATCAACATCAAGAACTGTTAATCTCCAATTGACAATGAAGTACAACTATAAGTGTAGGATTCATTAAACAATATCTAAATATTCTTAATAGTCCTAATTGCAATGTTGAAATAGGTATCATTCACAGGGTTTAGAAAATTCAAAACTGCTTTAGTCAGAAGAAACTCATTTGCATAGTATTATTGCTTGTGAAATAACAAAAAGGTTCAAGTTACTCTTAAATTTGTTAACTAACAGTGACTTATTTTAGGGATAGATTTCATTTTTAAGGAATAATGCTGCAAGGATTGAGTTTCATCTTTATTTACCACAAAGACAGTCAAGATTCAAATTATGTTAATGCATTTTTAAATAGTTTAAGGACACACAAATTTTGAATGGCAATTTTTGGAGTCTTTATAATTTTATTGTTGCTTGCACATTGTCATATAATGAATGCCCTTCATAAATTATTCAAAAACTTAGTGAAAAATAATTAAATTTCAGGTAGGTTATTGTTTGCGGGGTACAATGATTACACTGTAAATGTTTGGGATACACTGAAGTGTGTCAGGGTAAGTATGCTATATGGCCATGAGAACAGAGTATCATGCCTCAAAGTTTCTCCGGATGGAACAGCACTATCAACTGGTAGCTGGGATTATACTTTACGGGTATGTTAAATGGATGACAATAATTTATGTGGTTGTACCATTTATCAAAATGAATAAAGTATTATAATAATAATGGATTGGTTTATGCTAACTTAAGTATTGAAAACATCTCATTTGTGTGAATATTGTGTTACAGGTTTGGGCTTAAACCAACTTGTTATTTCATGTCGTCAGCATATGGCAGACGAAGAAATATAAATTTTTCCGGGTGATTCTAAACTGTTTACATCAATGTAGGTAAATATCTCTAACGTCATAGGGATGCGAAAAAGTACAAGACCAAATAAAAGAGACTAAAAGTGTAAATAACCCAGTTGCAATCCACGTGACTGTCTACATGGGATCAAACTGCCAAAGAAGAGAAAGAATATATGTTGCATGTAAATATTATATTCCAGTTTTCAATTCTGAATTTAATTTCACTTGTACAAATGATATATTTCATACAACTACCTTTGTCATCAGGGCTATATCATTCAAAGGGCTCTTGGGATGTAGAGTGCCTGGAGACCAGCTTGATGAAGCTGCAGTGACTTGTTTTTGCCCACATATTGTTGCAATAGGAGAACTAGTTTTGATAATTAGATAAGATGTTTATTTTTTGGAGAACCAGTGGTAGAGATCATGTTGTGCAATTCCAAATGCCTTATTTGAAGACACCAAAAACAAAATTACAGAGAACATTCCCATCAAGGGATTTGAGCCAGCAGTCTTGCAATAAGTAGCTGGTAAGTATTCTACCAGACTAATTTGGCCAGTACCCTGTATTTAAATACTGATGCATTTGATGCCTAAATGTTCACATTCATAGCCAAACACCTTACATGCTTTTTTGAAGCATTTGGAAAGCTGTTGCAGGATTTTAGCATTCAAATATTGGCTCATATTTGGACTTGTGGATAGACAGACTAATATGTGTAGTACTATTAGCCATAATTGAAGTGAAAGAATAAGTCATTTGATAGGATTGCTTATTTAGTACTATCATCCTGATATATCGTAAGCGTACAATGTTGCTTGTAAGGAGTCTATATCCGTTTACAAATTCCCATAAATAGCATATTCAAATGTAGATATTTTATATCATGAGACTCCTTGAAAGTACAAAAGATAATAAACAGTAAAGCATCAGTGAAGAGATAATAGTTATCACTTTGCTTGGGCCCATTTCATTATAAATCATGGTCACTTGATGCATATATTGTCAAATTGAATTCATGTTAGTGATATATATATATATATTATATATAATATATATATATGTGTGTATTTGAATATATATATATGATGCGGAAGTACTCACGAGAGCAATATAACTTTTGGACGGCACAATATAACAGGTCTTCACTTCAATCTTCAGGTCTGACCTGAAGAAGGCCTCGGAGTAGGCCGAAAGCTCAAATCATCTGCAGTGTGAGTGTCCTTTTACGTGTTATCTGTTTTATTCTGTGTTATATTGTGCCGTCCAAAAGTTATACATATATATATATACACACACATGCATACATAAATAACATGTTAACTTGTTTTGTAATGTGTGGGAAATCTTATCAAGCAAGAATTAGCCTTTAGCATTGTTATCATTTGCTAAGGTTTTTATGTTACAAGTGATAGGAAATTTTCAGGATTTGGCCCCTGTAATATGGATTTTGCCCAATAGACTTGTGTTCAGTATAGAATTACAAATTCTTTGTGTGCACTTATATCAGTGGCATTAAAGTCTGTAGCTGTCTAAATACTACTCACTTGTGTGCCTGCTGCTCAAGCGTTTTTTTAGGGCTTTGCTTAGCACACTTGCAGAATTTTAATTTCCCTTGATGAACCCAGTAGGGTTACATTTACCTGAACCAAGATGGTGTGAATCAAATTGCAACCACAACAGGGGGACATGCTTTTACTATTTTCCACCATCATCAGAAATTGCCTGTGTTTTCTTAGTGTTCTTGAGCATTGATAGTGAAGTTGATGATTCCACTTGGACCTAGTAATTGAAAAATGTAAGCCGACTTGTGTACACATTCCATTACAGTGCAACTGTGCTATGATAAGCTTGTAATTAGCACACTAAATAATTTCAGGTATTTCTTTTCAGCTTTTGTTATTAGCAAAATGACTATTTCGTTGATGCTGATAGATATCTAACGGCCATATAGTTTAATGTGGCTGTAGTTACATTTGTGGGAAACTATATTAATACTGCCAGAAGATCACTAATAGTTTCAATTTTCCAAAATTTATGACTGCAATGACACACTTTATAGTCTACTGAAAGCACTGAGGTTTCATTGTCTCAGTTTAGTACTCAAACGTTGGTTGTTACTTTCCTCATGAAACTTTTCTCACTAAAAAATAGACTTATGATGTCATTAACAATCAGCATTTCCACTTAACTGTCTAGTGACTTGGAAATTTTCAAATACTATATCTCTTGAGATAGGAAAAACCCTTTGAAAAATGGAATTTCATTTAGTATTGTAGCGACAAACTGATGGATTCAAGTTCCTAATATCAATATGCAATAAATGAAACATGATGAGGAATGCAATAATCTAATGCATGTTCACTTCTATCACTGCCCTATTTTCATTGGAAATTTTATTCCCTCTTTTCTTCTTTTTTCAGTTCACTTCCATCCTACTCATAATCCACTTGTAGAAAGCCCTATTCACCTACTTACATCTCACTTCATTGGTATCTATGCTTCCAAAACTTAAGCTTCTTTTTTGTGACATATTTGAGTGAATTCTGGAATTTTGTCATTTGCCGTAAAAAGTAAACATAGCAGAAGTTCTGACTGCACATCCCCATTTTCTTTTACAGAATAATTTTAGATGATTCAGTAATACCTAAACTTGTCTCTCAAAATAAATCAGTCGCCAACATGCCCACCGTGCCATGAACATATCCCAGCCCTCAGTCAAGATTTATATTTGCCATATTTTATATGATTTTCTGGCTTCCTTTTTTGCCAGTAATATGAAAGCAGGATTAATAATTTATTCAACATCAAATGACAATGATATGAAAGTTTCCAGAGGAAATTATTATTCCTCATACAAAAAACTATATTTCAAATTTTGCATCGATGAAGAAGAGAACTTATCACCCTTGGGATACAGATATTAGCATTTGATTTTGTGTCATTTGTATGAACAACTTTTAATGACTAGATAAAACGAAATTCAGGATTATTTCTTTGCTGGCAATATGCCATAATTAAGACATTTTCCTCTTAATAATTCCCCAGGTTATCATTTAAAAATATTATATGGAACTTGATTTCATTGTGATACTATAAGGTGGCAGAAAAATATAAACGAGCTTACTAAATCCTAGCATATTTCCTGATCACATATTGCACTCATTATTCACTTCACATCTCCATGAACATAATTTCTTTGCGTTTCAATCACTGTAACTGCAGATCCACGGAAAATTGAATGATATTATTATTTTCAATAATACTCTGATGTTATGGCTCAGAAGTTCACTAATTCTGAGATAGGTTAGTTTTTATCCATAATTGTATACCCAACCTATTCCGTATTAACTTTTTTTTTTATTAATTCTGTACACAATATCCCCAGAAGTACATGTTTATCTGCATTTTTGTTGCTTTCTCTTTTTATCCATATCAGTTCACAATAAAATATTGTGTGAATCAGGGTATCCTAGTGTGAAATCAAAATATGTATGTCATGTACAGAAGCCTAAAATAAAGCTTTTAGAGTAGTTAACTTTAGAACTACAGGGAAGTGTCCAGTAAGCATTTTGAATTTTGTACCTAGTTCACAGCACAAATTTTTATGGTTGATTGAAATTTACCAAATACGTATTATTTTATAGAATGTTGTAATTTTTCCCTATGCATATAATGGATTGATTCGGTATTCAGTTACTGACTGGCAGGTCCTGTGTTTAAATCCAGAAGATACCTTTGGGCCACTGCAGCTGAAATGCAATTTTTTAGATATCAGAATTTGACTATATCGCAGCTGGCAGAGAGAAAGGAATTTGCCCTCCATACTTATCTGTTCATTTCACATGTTGTGGGGCTTGCTACCAGTGAACTTTGCCTTTGCTTATTGTGCCAACCTTTAGGTTGATTACCATAGTTGATTGGCTGGGTTTTATCTTTTTGATGGTGATGCATTATAATTTGAAACTGCCCAGTTACTAAACTATAAACAATACTTAGAGAATGTACCTTTTTTAAACCAGACATTGAAGTACTGATAATGTGTTCATAATTTCCTTTGTGACAGCATCAGGGTCAAGCATGTCAACAATGGTTGATCACTCCTGTAGTGGATGTAATGGATCAATCAGTACCTGGGCTTACTCAAATATTTTTCGTAGGGAAAGGATTATATGCATTAGGCTTATTGAATTTTTTCGAGGGATCTTTTATGCATCCAGAAACCCTTATGTTAGTTCAATAATGATTAATGTATAAGTGAATGTGCATTTTTATTAGCTTGGTGCAACAGCAGAATTAAACATGGTAGATCACAAAATAAAATGTGTGAAGGTTGTATTTTTCTCTTATGAATATTAGTGTTACAGTTGGTTTTAAGAAGTTTATCACTTGATATGATGAATAGTCTACTGTTGTAATCCATGGTTTCAATACTGTGAAAATTCTAAAATTAAAATTAGATGGGTAAAAGTGATTTGGAATATGGATAAAAGAAACTCTACAATTCATCGTATGAATCTCAAATTGTTTTGATGTTATTAGCTAGCACACACTGACATACTTATTAGGTATAAGATCAATACGCTTTATATATCATACTAAAATTCACATTAAAAAATTAGATAATTTATATTGGTGTCATCATTAATCCCTGTGTTATACTTGTATTGACATCAAAGCACTTCCTATGTAACATTAATGTTGAAAGATAATTCGAAGTTGACATTTCATATATATCATGATTGTTACACAATAAATTGAAGACATTGCTGTTTGTAAAAATAAATTAACCAATCGGACGGAAAAATAAAATGCTCATGCTAAATGCCTTAAATGCATCCCTGGATGAATTTTCCTTTCAGCATCCTGTTTACTTTTTAAGTTAACATTTTGTACAGACTTAGTGTTTCTATGTTTGTATTGTGCACTGCATTTGCTGAATGATAAATTTTACTGATTGTTTTGTGAATTTTTCTTGAACATCCTTTTCAAGGGAGTTTTGAATTTCTGTACTAGTCCCTTATTCTTATTAAAACATTTATTAAGGTGGTAAAAATTTATTTATGTCCATTGTAGAGAACTCCTATTTTGAAGTTGCATTTCCTTAAAATTTCAGTTGACAGTCCCTTTCTTGATGAGTCTTCATGTTAGCCTTTCCTTGAATTCTTAAAGACTTTGGTAAATGATGGGAATGAAACATTTTTTGGAAGAAAACTTTGATTGGATTGAAAAGTCTGGAATTATGATAAATTAATCTTTTTATTGGCAAAATAACCAACTGTGGAAATAATTTATTCTGTTGTTTCCTTATTCTTTGAAAATACCCTCAATGAAGGACACTTCAGTTATACAACTCATTGAATATATGTCTTGAAGAAATTTTGAAGTGTTATAATGCGAGGCATGTCCCAAAAGTAATGAGTGATTCCATTTGCTCCGCTAGAGGCCTCCCTGGCTTGGCTGACCTGGGAGATGAGCGGAAGGGGATCTCAGGTAACAGTTCTTACCCTCTCCAGTTGAATGCAAACATTTGGAGAGAGCGAGTGTCTGAAGAATGGCAGTTGTGTTTTACTTACTTGTCAAGTAGTTAAGTGGAGAGTTCTGTTGAATGATGTTATGGAATCAAAATTTTGCTTCAAACTGGATAAATCTGGTATGCAAATGATTAGCCCTCCAATGCAAAGTGAGTACGTCTGGCCTGGACTTCACATGCTACCAAGCGATGAAGTTACTACCATGCAGCAGTCAAATTCGTATCTTAATTTAATTCACCAAAGCTATGTGATTTTGTGGGTACCAGATCTTCCTGGGAAACCATAACCGGCTCAGGGAAAGGAACTGGCCCCCCCTTAACTGATGTGTGAATTTCACATGCCGTGTAGGGCTTAGTACATGGGCGAACTCTATCATCATCTACCAAACTGACCTTCGGATTGAATACTGTGTTTAAGTGTGTTATTTCACTATCTCGCATGTTTGATTTCACTTGAACAAGGAATAATGTGGCTTCGTTTAATCATAACTATTATATTATTTTCATTAATATATTTTATTGTACCTTAAGAATTTTTTGGGTTTTGATATTTTCCTACACTCTGAACGTTTGCTGCTTAAAATATATTTCTGAGTAACACACTCATGTTCCTTTCTTATCATGGAGGAAGTGCTGTTGTACCAGAGCTTTTAGAGAACCATGTTATCCCATGAAATATTTCAAAGGCTTGTTTCTCTTTTCCAAATCTCCTCTTGACACTCCATATTTGTCGAAGGAAGAGGGGTCAGTCACCTTCTCCCATCAATATAGACTGGCCTTATCTCAGTCTTTAGTCTGATTTTCAACACTATCACTATCAACACTTCACCGTTGTAAATAGTGAGAAGGATCATTGTCTGCATTTGATTTTGTTTCTGTGCGTATATCTTTTTTATGAAGTTGCTTATGTGGTTGGAAGGTTGGCCCCGGGTGAGCCGGAGGTCACGTCTTAGTGGAAGTATACGAGGTGTGTTAAAAAATTAACGGGAATTTTAATTTTTTGGACAATAATATTTATTTATTCTTATACATTGATGTTGTCACCTTCAAAGTAGTCCCCATTGGAGATTATGCTTTTGGGCCAGCGCTTCTTCCAATCCCCGAAACACTTCTCAAACTATCTTTGAGATAGCCTTTAGTTCTTTCAGCGATGCACTTTTAATGTCATCTACAGCTGTAAAATGACGGCCCTTCAAGATTCTCTTAATTTTTGGAAATAGGAAAAAGTCACATGGAGACATCTGGCGAATATGGAGGCTGGGGCATCATCACAGCATTGTTTTTGGCCAAAAATTCACGAACAAGCAATGAAGTGTGACCTGGTGCAAAAGCCATGAATTGTTTTTCCACAGATCCGGGCGTTTTTTCGGATTGCTTCACGCAAACGGCGTTGAAGTTGTAGGTAGTACTTCTTCTTGACCGTTTGACCTGGCGGCAGGAATTCATGATGCACTATGCCATTAAAATCGAAGAACACAGTAAGCATAACCTTCACGTTTGACTGCACTTGTCGAGCCTTTTTCGGTCTTGGCGAGCCAGAATTCCTCCACTGGGATGATTGAGCCTTAGTTTCAACATCATATCCAGAAACCCATGTTTCGTCACCTGTTGTAATATGATTTAGTAATTCTGCATCGTCGTTTACTTCATTTAGTGACTCCTGAGCAACTTCCATTTGCCGCTGTTTTTGTTCAAAATTCAACAACTATGGAACGAATTTTGCTGCCACGGGTTTCATACCCAAAAAATTGGAAAAAATGTCATGACATGATCCAATCGATATGCTAACATCATCAGCGACCTCTCTAATTGTGATTCGGTGATCGATCATAACCATTTCTTTCACTTTTTCCACGTTTTCATCAATTGTTGATGTGCTGGGGCATCCAGGGTGTTCGTCATCTTCAAGGTCTTCACGGCCTTCTTGGAAATGCTTATACCACTCGTAAACTCTTGATTTACTCATAGCAGAGTCACCATAGGCCTTTGTTAACATTTCACACACTTTGTTACACTTTATTTCATTTTTTATGCAAAATTTGATACAAATTCTTTGATCCATTTCTTTTAACAAACGAAAATCGATGAGCTCATAAAACATGGCTAACCTTAGTGGCTGTCACAGACAAAGTCCTCAATGAAAACAGCTGAAAGTTTTATCATACTTCAGGGGCATGTACACCAACATAATAAAAAAAAGTTTGCCTATCGGACTCTCCAAGCCCGCAAAATGAAAAAATTCCCGTTAATTTTTTAACACACCTCGTACTTTTAAAATCTCAAACTGAACTGCTTTAGTCTGAAAGAAACCTTTCCCAAGTGTGGTATTCGAGTACCTGGCTGTCATTCATCTAAGAGTTAAGTTTCTCGCATCACAGTGCTACATTTCATCAGAAGGATCCCTCCCCCAGGAAAGAAACAACATCTGCAAAGGAATAATTAAAATTAGCAATTTTCCACAAAAATAAAATTTATTAATATGACCGGTTTCAATGCAACTACATCATCTTCTGGTCCTCACCAGAAGATGATGTAGTTGAATTGAAACCGGTCGTATTAATAAATTTTATTTTTGTGGAAAATTGCTAATTTTAATTAATCATGTTATTCCACCATATCACGTCTCTTTTTAACTGCAAAAGAGGTGTGTCGTCTGCGCAAAACATTCGAGAAGAGATACTGTGTACTGCAGGGAAAATTATGATGAGGCACTTTGCTTTGAGATTTATTACACCAAGCAGAATTTGTTGAGGTAGGCCATTTTTATTACTGCTGTTATCATTGCAGAATGTGTATTGGCTGCATCCTGCTGTGCCAAAATGAGGCCACCTTTGGTACGTTTGCCTACCTATACCATATTTAAAGTCTAGTACTTCATATTAAAATGTTCATTTGTGGAATTTGTATCACCTAATAATCTAGTAATATTTTCAACAGCTTCTTTCCATTAAAAAAATAGAAAAAATCAGATCTTTGGCAGTGGTAGGAGAGGAAACAATTTTACCAAATAAATATAATATAAATTTTAGGTAATGCATGTGATACTTTTTAAATATTTTATAGACAGAACATTATTTAATAAATATAAAAAAATAATAAAATGATTATAAATAGTTAATTAAATGATTAGTTAAAAATTTATAAATGTTATGCTACACATCTGCAAAAACATGATCCCATTTATCTCCGACCTATGAGATTGGATTCATTTAAATCTCCATAGGGTTAAGGTAGCTTATGGATGAGAAGCCATGTTTCAATCACAATTGTACAGGTGGCACAAGAACTTCAAGGAACAAAGAAAAAATGTTGGAAATGAATGATTCGGTCTGGTCATGGTCCACTTTGTCACTGATGAAAATGTTATCAATGTCAAGATTGCTACAAGGTCAAAAAGGGGTTCGAACATCCCAACTGATTGCTGACAAGGGGAAATTACCAAAATCTGTAATCCATCGAATTGTTACTGAATATATAACAATGAAAAAATGTATGAAATGTTTGCCAAGGAGCTTAATTGAAGGTAAAGGTAAATCCTCTCTTTATTTGCCAGGTTCTGTTAGATCATGTCGGTTGAACCAAGTTTTCTGAGTACAGTGATTACAGGTGATGACACTTCTAATAATCTCCTGGGGCCAAATGGGAAATTTAAGTTGCATACCGTAGAAAGTATGCATGAGTAAATTGTGAATCAAATCCATAAGTCGTATTTTTTGACTGATAAGGTGTCATTTACAAAGATGTTTGACCCCAACCCCGAGTTTGCACCATGATTTGAATCAAACTTTTTACCATCATGTCCTCAAGTTTTTGAGGAAAAGTTTTTAGAGTCACTTCCAAATCGCCACATCATGGGTCCTTGAACAATCACAACAATACTCCTGGCCACGCCACCTTCTCTCTCTGTAAATTTTTGGCTTAAAAAATATTGTAGTGCTACCACATGCTTCCTCAGTCCTGATCTGGTGCCTTGTGATTTTGTTTTGTTCCCCCTTGATTCGAATCCAGCCTCATGGGGACTCATTTTGGGACTATTGAGAACATCTAAAAAAATGCTGTGATGAGTGTTTGAACAACCTTACAAGAAAAGGCTTCTGGCACCACTACAACGAATGGAATCACTGTATTGTTTTACAAGGATGTTTTTTTGAAGGTAACAGAATTCAATTGTCCAAAAAATCACTCTTGATTACATTTGGGATGTACCTCTTGTTCAGTCTTATGCCCTTTAAAAAAAGCCTCTGTATTCTAAATATTGGATACAGAAGATAAAAACAGATCCCTGACCACCATTTTTCTCTTTTTAATTGTTTTTCCTTCCTGACCTTTTGATGATTTTCAGACCTGAGTCACTTATCCTAGATGGCCACAGTAAAACTTGTAAATGGAATGGAAATTTCACATCAGCTACTTCTAAATAGACAACTCCAGAGGATGCATGTACATAATAATATGATAATCAACTACAGCAGGTGAAAAAAAAACAAAATGAAAATATTTATTAAATTTAATGACCGTGTATAAATATTGGATATACATACTTCAGTACACCAACAATCGACAGGTATCTAAGTAGCCAAATGCAATATTAGAGAAACCATGAAAAGAATAACATTTTTTAAATATCTTGAGTTATAACAGTACAAAAATATGGTTTTCCAAAATTCCTTAATTAAAACCATTTGTGTATCTAGAAAAATATCAAAGAATAAATGAATGATACTCTACAATTTCTCTTTTAATTTGAAATCAAAAAAATTGCTTTCCCCACCAAATTCTTTGAACAAGGAGTGCCAGAACTTCATTCTTTCACTATGAGGTCCTTGTCCACTTCTCATTTGCGGCACTTCATTGATGTCCAGAAAATTTAGCTGCTGTGAATTTTTGGACATAGGTTCCCATGCAATATCTTTTCCTGAAGTGGGATACCTATAACAAAACATAATGGTGAAAAATATAAAGATGCTAAGTTTCCACTTTGACAAGGTCTTTTGACAGAACACCCTGAAGTGGTTTGAAATCCTGCTCTGGAAAAATGTTAATAGTCTCGTGAATGGAAACATCTTCCCCCTCTTCTAGTCATCAGGCTATACTGTTGACCCTCCCTGAGTCTATACCCACTTTGGCCTTTCCTCACTGTTCATCCTCCGTAATATACTCCCACTAAAGCAGGTTTACCTTTAAAACATATAGGTAAACCTTACTTAAGGTATACTTAATGATACCCTCTCAGGTTAAACCAGTAATGAGAAAATATAAATGATTTGTGGGCTTTTCAAAGCTATTTCTTTTACTTGAGTCATGCACTCCACCCAAGTAACACCAGAAAGCATTGATTTTTCTGAAGAGTTAACATGGTTAAGTTTTAAGAAGGCTTGTCAAAGAAAGTAAAAAAGATGTGTAAATGATCAATGTGGTGACCTGTATTTTCAAAATGAACAACAAATAATTGACATCACTGAGTGAGTCAAACATACTGAACGAATCAACCATTGATGATCCATTGTTTGCTCGCTCGCCACTTCTCTCTACCTTTGCCTAGAAAAATCTGAATAAAAGCATGGGATTTGAAAATGTATATGGTTCCTATTATTTGTCCTATGATTTTTAGGTGAATTAAAAATTCTGCACGAAAATTGAAGTTGGAAATAGAAAAATTTTCATTCATTCTAAAAATCTATACGTTAATAGACATTAATAAACAATGTGTATATGTTTATCAAATATTGGTATACTTAATGATTGCATTTGGTGACAGTTATACATCTACATAATACCCCGCAATCTGCCGCAAGGGCATGTGACGGGATGTTAGGTCACCAGCCATTCATGTACGCTCCAAATTATGATGCCTCCAAATTATGACACCTCCAAACAAATATTAGTTCGATCATGCACTGGAACAAAGTTAACCACATGACAGAAGGTACTGTCATGTGACGTTCTTCTATTTATCTCCCTAATTTCGCGTGATCTAATTGACCATTTTAAGTCGGGGCCTGTAATACATCTTTAACCCTTTGCACTCGGGTGCCTTTTTTCTTGATTGCCTTAGTCTACTCGGGATTTAATTTCTTAAATACCCCAAATTTACTAAGCGTGGCACTAGAATGAAAAACTGGAGTTTCTTTTCATACAACTAATTTTATTGGATTTTTTACATAATTATTGATAAATTTATTGATAAACCATAATTTAAACTATAAAAAAAACCATAAACACAGTAATCAACCCAAACGTCGGTTTAGTAGGTGATGGTAGAGCTCACCCATGTACCAAGCCCGACGGCGTGTGAATATTCACACATCAGGGTAGGGGGGCCAGTTCCTTTCCCTGTGCCGGTTATGGTTTCCCAGGAAGATCTGGTACCCAAAAAATCAACTAGCTTGGGTGGAGCTATAGTTTTGTGCAAAAAAGCAAAATGCTATCACCTATATCTCTATCACTGTCACTTGAATAAACAATTATGTGTCTTCGTTTTGTCGGTATGAATTCAACTTCAGCCATTGTCACTGTCAGTACATTCACCCTGATCTTTGGGTGAAGCAAGGGACGTTTTCCTTTCAATATTTCCACTTGGACCAGCGACTGGTTCATCATCTTCATACGCATTCTCAGACAACTCACTTTTGTCACTATTATATTTGTCAATAAATTCGTCAGTTTCGATGTAAAATTAATTTAGAATGAGCGACTACTAGCTGGCAAACTATTCGTCCAACTACAGAGAAAGCATCTGTTGTAAGAGAACCCTGTGCCATTAGGGAAAATGTCTGCGTTATGGTTCTGGAAACATAATCAAACCTTGGAGACTAAGATAAGGAAGGTTCTTTACCATGGAAGGATGATGCAAACTCAAAAAAGCATGACAAAGAAAAAGTGCTAGGGTTCGAGTTATTATGAATCAATGACTCATGTCTTGGACCCTCCTCAAACAACAAAGATGCAACCTCAAAAAAAGCATGACTCAAGGAAAATGTCTAAGGTTTGTGTTTTACTATGAATATAGTAGACTAATGTCTTGGACCCTCTTACTCAAGATTCCTGATTATGCAATAGATAGGAAAAGAGCAGGTAGGACGTTAGATGAGACAGCTGACACTAGGACGAAAAGGAAATGAAAGAGTCCAAACTAGGAAACAATGAACTACGGAACAGCTGACTGAGGTGACTTTACATTTTAGCGATCATTTTTCAGACACAGATCATCTCTCAAAGGCATCGCTTTACATTTAGCTGACTTCCAAGTAATGAGGGGCCAGCAATGCAAATGAGAAAGAATTTACAACACAGTAAATAGGTCACAACAAACAAGGTCAGTCAAACAAGTAGGTGGTGGCATCCTTTGGAGATGGCATTTATGTCGACGACGGCATTATTGGTCGATACTATTCATTTATAAAACAAGCCATGCTATTAATTAAGCTTTACTTAACTTGTCCTTTCATGCAGATGAGTAGAAGTAAAGTTATTGGAAAAATATGGGCAAAAATCCCAATTCCCCTCATGGTGAAACTCGGTGTCGAGTGCAAAGGGTTAACATCTGCTGATAAGTAACCTAGCCTCAATTTTACAGGGTAAATTTCATAGGTATTTCTATCTACAGTCAACTAGTGGCTCCATAGCAACGTTTCAAATGCCATTCTATGTTGCACTCAATTGAGTTCCAAAATTAAGCCTTCCTCATGAGATTCTATACACCTCTCCTCAACCCTTTCATTACATTTCCCAAGTATCCTTTTTTATGAATACTAACTTTTTATTTGCAATTCCACAAATGTGTTTTTCCCAGGGCATATCCTTAGTTATCATTCATTACACCCAAGTCAAAACAAAGATGGTGTGAACTATTGGCTGTAAATATGTAAGGAGTCAATCCCGTAGTAAATATTTAAGAAATACTGTATGCATAATTTTGGTCAACCAGGTCTTCCTGTTGACCAAAATATTGGTATACAGTATTTTTTAAATATTCAATATTTGCTACGGGATTGACACCTTACATATTAAACCTCTGATTCTACATTTGTTATGTTGGTTCCATGTAAGGTGTGTGTTTGGGTGAAAACACACCTAAAAAAATTATCTTCCTCCAAAAATTTATCGAAACATATTTCTTAAACTTTAATTCTAGCTTTTATGCCTCACACCACTTTCGGATTGCATTTATGTCTTTAAATAATGATACCCTAAAATATCCCATTTGGATTTGAATTTTTGACCCCTTGAGTACAAGTATACTATGTTGCGAGAAAAACAAAATTTGCACTTTTCCACAGATTTATTTGTAATGTACAATGCATTTCAGTTCATCGAACCATCTTCAGGTACAAGACAAGATTCAACATGTGATACATCATATTTATACCCATTTAGGGAAGGGAGGGGGGAGGGGAAGAAAAGAATGAGGAGTAAGGTAGGCGGGGACAAAGAGGGTCATTTTGGAAAGGAAAACATTGTTCCCCAACATACACTGCAACACTCATGACCCAGGCCTTGACCCGTCCTCTCCACTAATGACTGCAATGGAATGGTTTGAGGCATCACTTTGTGGAAGCGATTCTTGCAAAGATGATGACTTTGTAAGTCGAGGCCTGGGTCGTGAGTGTTGGAGTGTATGTGGAGGAACAAAGTGTTTTCTTTTCCAAAATGACCCTCTTTGTCCCCACCTACCTTACTCCTCATTCTTTTCTTCCACTCCCCCGTCCCTTCTCTAAATGGGTATAAATATGATATATCACATGTTGAATCTTGTCTTGTACCTGAAGATGGTTCGATGAACTGAAATGCGTTGTACATTACAAATAAATCTGTGGAAAAGTGCAAATTTTGTTTTTCTCATAATGATGAACTTCCTACACATCTCACCTAAATCTGTTGAATATATACTATGTTGCATTGGAATTATAGCTCTCTTCTCTTGGGGATTACTTTGAATGATCTTTTGTGAGCCTATGAGGGCAAAGAAAGAAACTTTGCACTTCTTCATAAGGATTTATTAGTTCACAAAACCATGGTTTCAATGCTGTGCATCATCATCAGGTGACATACATGAAAAATTTTTCAATTTTTATAGCCTGGCTAAAAGAGGGGAGGGGTAAGGGACAGGGGGTAAGTTGAGTACTGGTGCAGCAACCTATTAGTGGGCTAGGGGAGGGGGGGATGTTTGTCTGCAATGGCTTGACCCCCATTAAGGGACAGTCAATGTTCATCACTGGGGAAAGATATTGGAGTCTTTTAGGAAATTTAGGAGGGGGAACGTGAGAGGTATATTGTTTAGTTGGCCACCTCAAAACTATCAGACTGAAGGGATTGCCAAATTTCCAACTCATCCAAAGCATTCAGCCTGCGTACTTTCATTTCTGTGTGAAGAATGTCTAGCGTGAAGTTACTGGTATGATTCTTTCCCAAGAGGTGTTTGGTGAATTGGGATCTGTTGTTTTTATTTGTGAAGCTTGATCGATGTGCTTTAATCCTAAAATCAAATGTCTTCCTGGTCTGGGATTAAAGAAAACCAATCAGGCTTCACAAAGAAAGACAACAGATCTCGATTCGCCAAACACTACTAATTCCTCTCCTAATTGTGTATTCCTTGCCAATGACTTTCAGTTCTTCGTAGACTAATGACTTCATTTATATTCTAATTAATGAATACTAATTTTCATCTTCTTAACCGTAAATTAATAATATACAGCGGCGGGGACGAGAGCCAATGAGGGGTTGCCATAATATTAAATAAAGGGGTAGGAAGAAGTGTAGTAAACATAGAGCAAGAAACTGATAGAATCTTACTCATAGAGATTAAAGCGGAGCCCACAAACTTGGTCATTGTTCAGGTATACATGCCACCGAGCAACCACAAGGAGGAAGAAGTCGATAGGACGTACGATGAGTTAAAGGATACAATCGCGTGTGTTCCTGCAGGGAAACATTTGGTAGCGAGGGGGGATTGGAATGCGATGGTAGGCAAAGGAAGAGAGGGTGGTGAAGTGGGGGACTAAGGGTTAGGCACGAGGAATGAATGAGGGGAGAAAGCAATTGAATTCTGCAGGTGACAGGGATTAGTCATCACTAACACATGGTTTAGACACAACAAAAGGCGTAGGTATACATGGAAAATGCCAGGTGACTCAGAAAGGTATCAGTTAGATTATATTATGGTTAGGCACAGTTTTAGGAATAATGTGATAAATTCGCACAGTTTCCCAGGAGCGGATGCGGACTCAGACCACAATTTAGTTGTTTTGAAGTGTAGCGTCCGTTTCAAAAAGATAAGGCACGGGCGGCGGTTTAGGAAATGGAATGTAGATGCAGCAAGAATTCAAGAGCTCTACAGCCTCTAGGTTAAATAATAATAAGGGGGAAAACTCCACTGGCCGTAAAAAACAGTCGCAACTCTCGTCAGACCAAATTGTTGTGTTGGTATTCGTAAAATAACATACGACGTGTATCCCAAACCAACACATACCAACAACTACATACACCATGATTCGTTCACACACCACAGTCACAAACTTGGCGCCTTCCATGCTCTTGTACACAGATTAGTAAATATTCCCTTGAATAGAAACAACTATTTCAAAGAATTGAAGAACATCAAACTGATCGCTATTAAGAATGGTTTTAAAGAGTCGATTATCGATAACCTAGTAAAAAAGCACAAACATAAAAAACTAGTTCAAAACACAACCACCCTCACACAGCATGAAACCCCTCGGTACATCAAACTTCCATTCCACCCACAATTAACAAAAGGGTTAGGAAAGATTTTCAAAACCGTCAATACGAATGAATCATTTAGCAGCAATAACAAATTAAAACATTTATTAGGTAATACTAAAGACAAAATCGACGCCTCAAACAAGTCCGGTATTTACAAAATCAATTGCTCCTCTTGCGATTCATCTTACTTCGGCCAGACTCGGAGGAACATTAAAACTAGATTCAAAGAGCACATAGCCCATTACAGATATAACAGACCAGACAAATCAAGCATTGCCCAACATTTACTCAAGGAAGACCATCAAACATCAGAAAATGAAATGAAACTTATCAAACAGACTCCCAACCACCTTTTGGACGCCTACGAAAGCATTTTTATTCACAAATTCAAGAAGGTCGTAGTTAACAGCGATAAAGGGCCGATCCCATTCTCTCCTCTTTATTCCCTTTTGAAATGATTTCTAACTCCTGTTTTAAGCGGATAAAGTGATACTTTGTAATTCCGCAGATTTTCAGAGTCTGTGGAATTACAAAGTATCATTTCAAATTTCCATTTTCAAATAAATTTCCATTGGACTTAGTACTTAACCCCCCCCCCTTATTACTTCTTCCCGTTCCACCCATCCCATTGGTTTCTGTTCGCCCCACCTTCCTCCCTTCCCCCCCCCCTCCCCCCCCCCCCTTCCTCTTTGCCAATAAGTTTAAAGTATTCCATCTTCCCACTAATCCTATTGGTCCCCTATCTCCTACATCCTTTCCACAGTCACTATATATATTTGACGTCTGTCTTCGGTAGTTTACTTTCAACCTTGTGTTGGAGGTGTTTTTTTCCCTTCAGTTCGCTGAAGAGGGCCACTTTGTGGCCGAAACACGCGTGTTCGACGCTATCCTTGTCTGCGCTCCATCGTTTCAGATTCTCCCAGAAGTTGGGCCCTTTGAGTGCGTGTGTGTGTGCTTCTTGAGTGCTAGTGTGTGTGATTGGTCTGAGCTCGTCCTTCGTGGATAGTCACAGAGTGTGTGCTTGTAATACATCCTGGTATCCTTAACGGGGTCTTCCTCACAGCCTCGTGAAGGATTACATTTCCAACTGGAATCTTTAACGAAGTCTCACAGCTTCGTGAAGGATTCCAGACAGGATAGTGTGTGTGTGGCTGTGTGGTCCCTGGCGTGGATTAATTTCCCGTAAACCACCACAGAGGGTATTCTTGGTCGAGAGGTTGTGGTTGGTTCCCGCGAATACCAACACAACAATTTGGTCTGACGAGAGTTGCGACTGTTTTTTACGGCCAGTGGAGTTTTCCCCCTTATTATTATTTATTGAATGTAGATGCATTAAATGGATTAACAAGGAAGGAGTATCAGCAGGCTGTAGAGAAAATCATGGATGAGGGTAAAGAGCTGAGTACTATCAAAGAAAAATGGGAATGTATCAAGACAGTGATTTCGAAAGCCGCAGAAGACACTATAGGAACCATTAATGGGAAAAGAATAAGGAAACCATGGGTAACGGATGAGATGATTACAAAGATGAATGACAGAAGAAGATGGAAGAACGTAAACACAGAGTTAGGCAAAATGAAGTACAAAGAGTTAAACTATAAATTGAGAAGGGCCACAAATAAAGCAAAAGAAGAATGGTGGAAAATGCAATGCGAAGATATGGAAAGTCTACAGAGGAAGGGTGAAATTGGTGCGCTATACAGAAAGGTTAAGTTATTATCGGGAAGTAAGAAGGCAAGATCTATGCTAACAGTTAAAGATAAGTGGGGTAAGATAATAGTTGAACCAGAAAAAACCCAAGAGCAATGGAAGGAATATATGGAAACACTGTATGGTAGAGAATTTAGGCCGACAAGGTTCGACGTAGAAAAGGAACATAAGGTACAAGAAGATAGCTTAGGTCCAGGCATACTCGATGATGAAATAGAAAGGGCATTAAAGGAGATGAAAGCAAATAAGGCCATGGGGATAGACAACATTCCTCTGGAACTGTTGAAATGTTTCGGAAAATGTGGGAAGAAGACCATATGGACTGATTCGTAGTATCTATGAGGAAGGATTTTGTGAAACCAGTGTTAGTTCCTATTCCGAAAAAGGTAAAGCCTACATCATGTGAGGATTATAGAACAATAAGTTTGATATCCCAAGCAGCTAAAGTTATTCTCAGGATCATCAACAAAAGGATAGAGATTAAGGCAAATGATTACTTAGGGGATGATCAGTTTGGGTTTAGGAAAGGAAGAGGTATGCATGATGCCATTGCAGTAATGAGATCACTAATCGAGAGGAATATAGAATACAATCAGGACGTATTTGCCTGTTTTGTATTTTTCGAAAAAGCATTTGATAGAGTGAATTGGGAAAAATTAATGCGTGTATTGCAGAAAATTGGAATGGATTGGAGGGACACGAGACTGATCCAAAATCTGTACATGTCTCAGACTGCTCAGGTGCGAGTGGGGAACGGAGAGTCCGGATGGGCAGTGTTAGGAAGAGGTGTAAGGCAGGGTTGCCCATTGTCACCGGTGCTGTTCAACGTATATGTGGAGGAAATGATTAAAGAGGCATGGGAAGAACTGGAGGTAGGAATGAAAGTCGGAGGGGAATTCGTAAAATTGGTTAGGTTTGCTGATGACCAAGTATTAGTTGCTCAGTCGGCCAAGGGGTTGCAAGCATTGCTGAGTGAATCGGAGGTTCAGTGCGATAAATATGGGATGAGAATCAACATTAATAAAATAAAGGTTATGCGATTTTCCAGAAAGAAAAAGGCTAAGCTAAACATTAAAATAGAAGGGGAAAAAATAGAGCAGGTAGAACAGTTTGCATATTTCAGAAGTGTTTTGTACCTACACGGTCAAAGTAGTAGGGACGTAAGGAGAAGAATTGGACTAGGCAAGGAGGCTTCCTCAAGGAGGAGGGAGTTGATGACGGGGACGTTGAGTAGAGAGGTTAAGAAAAGGCTTTTCAAAACTCTGATATGGAGTGTAGCTATGTATGGTGCGGAAACGTGGTTGTTGAAGTAGGAGGATAGACGTAGATTGGAGGCTTTTGAAATGTGGGTGTGGAGAAGAATGGAGAAGGTGAAATGGACCAAAAGGAAAACAAATGAGGAAATACTGGAAATGATGGGTGAGGAGAGAGGTTTGTTGTGAGAAATCCTATGGAGACAGGAAAAATGGATGAAAGGCATATTGTGTGGTAGTGGAATGTGGAAGAAGGTGATAGAGGGGAGAATGTTGGGCAAGCGAGGAAAGGTCAGGAATGGGATATGGATGTTGGACGGGATGAAGGGAGGAAAGAAGTACACAGAGATGAAGAGGGGCCTGATGTAGATTAGGTTGCTGGATTGGGTTTTGTTTGGAGTTACAAAATTTTTATTTGATAGTTGTTTCCATCCAAAAACCTACCTTAACCGGTAGATTACCTAATAATAAGTGTGAATTGTACCCCCAATATTAAAAACCAGAATCCTGTGTAAAGTGTAGGCAATTCCAAATGCAAACTGGTAAAGAAAAAAAGTACTTTTAAGGTATCAGGCCACAAATTCCACACATCATATCAATGTATGGGGGTTGGGTAGCATTTGGTTTGGCATATGAAGCCACCAAAAAAAGGTTATTTAATCCCAGAATGAAATGATTATTGACAAGAAACTAAAAAAAATTACTGACCCAGACTTGGCAATATTTGTCCACATAGTAACCATCTGGCTAATGATTTTTCTCTCTGGACAGTCAGGCTCTAATTCACCAACAGGCAACAATTCCATGCTGAATAAGTATCCCAACTCATCACCATGGCTGACTCCTGAGAATGAAATAGAAAAAAAAAACTTTTAAGAACACTTTATTCAATCGATGCTTTAAAAAGGTGCATGCGTATCCTCAAAGAGACCACGTTGCAAAAGGAGAAAGAAATTCCAGATCTTTTAACTCTCATATATTTAAGGAATCCTATAGAGTGTGAGCAGAGTGATTCAATACTTGCCAAACATATAAAATAGAGATTACACAATAAGAATCAGCAAACCATTCATCACATGGCAGTATCATTTCTCTGCTCCATGAAGTCTTGCATTCGGGTGAAAATTGTGACCTACATCTCTCACAATAGAAGCTCAATATGAAAGCAGACCCGATCTTTTTGGCTCCTTAAAATGGCAAACAAAGATAGTGATGACAAACCATAGTGCCAGCTTGATTTCAGCTAAATTCACTTGGATAACTTCAAACTTCTTAGCTAAGCCAAAAGCCTTTCTTCACCATCACAGAACTTGTCTCATTCATTAGATAGCCCTCAAAATATCAAAAATAAACTGAAATTCACAACACTGAAACAACATGTAGTATTATTAAATACTATAAAAATTTTTCTTTACCAGTACTGTTTTCTGCCTGGATAATTTCCATTCAAAATGCCTATTATTTTCTTCCCTCTATTTTGCTTTCCCAGAATTCTCCCTTCTACTACCACCTGCACCACTCCATTGCCTCAAAGTAACTCCTGCATCCATTGTTCCAGTCTTCTCAAATGTCTCTCGACAGCTCTTCCTCAGCCAAGCCTAGAATTTCATTTCCTCCGTTCTTCTCCACACCAACACCTCAAATGCCTCCAGTCAACACTTATCCACTTGTCTCAATTTTTTTGAGCCATACAAAACAATACTCCATTTTAAAGTTTTCATTAGTCTTTTCTTTACATCTTTATACCATGCCGGTCATTAACTCCTGCCTTTTTGTAATTCACTTTGTTTATGCCTCTGTCTATAACTAACTAACTGCTAACTTTAATGTTTACCTTGACCTTTCTGCTTCTTCAGAATCTCATAACCTTCATTTCCTCAAGATTAATTCTCATCCCATATCTACCATGCACTGAGTATTATTTGTAACCCTAAGGCTGACTAGCTAACTAATACATTATCATAAACGAATCTAATAGATTTGAAGACTACTTACTTTCACTCCAGCCCTTTACTTCCAATGTGCCTGTCTCCTTATCCTTGCTCAATACATACTTAATCAACTTCCTCCTGATACTCCTTCCCTTTCAACCCTGTAAAGTCCTCTAAATTTCATTTTCTTATACCACTTCAATTCCTCCTTTCCTTAAATTTAACATCACAATTTGTGAACACTAAAATCTGATGTGAATCTGCCTCAACTCCTGGTAAACTTAGGGTTGATCATGCTACTCCTAAATCTATACATAAACATAATATAATCTATCAGATATCTCCCAGCATTTTTCAAGTGTACCTATGTCCACTGAGGTATTTAAATAATAAACCATAAAAACAGTAATCAACCCGAAGGTCGGTTTAGTAAGTGATGGCAGAGTTCACCCAGTACTAAGCCCGATGACATGTGAAATTCACACATCAGGGTAGGGGGGTCAGTTCCTTTCCCTGCACTGGTTATGGTTTCCCAGGAAGATCTGGTACCTGAAAAATCACATAGCTTGGGTGGAGCTGCAGGTGGAGTGCCTTTCCGGGGAATCGAACCCAGGACCCTCCAGTCAGTAGTGCAACACTCTACCCCCTGGACTATCGCGACTCATTTATGTCAGTCATAATTAACCTATTTCTCCCGTGAGACTCTCTAGTTTTCTCCCGATGGTAATTGCTTTCTACTAAGCCATACTATTCCACCTCACTCCTATTTCTCTCTCTTTGCCCACCACTACATTCCAATCTCCCATCTCTTTCAACCGCTTGCTTCCAAGCCCAGGTTGGCTGAAATGATTGCATTCATAATCATTATATCTTAACGATCATGTGAACTGTATACTCCTTCCTTCAAATGAATGCTCGTCAGCATGGGTCCCTGGATTACCACTATGACTGGGCCTTCTCTTATTTCTACTAATAATATTGTCACTCACCTGTTCCACACTCACTACCCATCAACAAAGTTTCCTATTTAGTACTAAAGCTACTCTATATTGTACTGTTGACTCTCTGTGCCTCCTCTACACATTATTCTATTTACATTATGCTCCAAAAATACCTCCTATCCTCCCATATTATCTTGCACAGGCCTAATGTCTTTATTTCCTTTCTCTTGCATGATGCATTCCTACTTTCCTGTCCTCAGCTTCTTCCTAGCATTCCAAGTCCCCATTCTCACTCCTATTTTGTCTCCTTTTCTGCTACCATGCACTCAGTCATGCAAGAATTTTACGTGGAAATTAGTGTAAAGGTCTTAGGCCCCATGGACAGAGTCCAATAGTTACCACGACTCATTTGCTTACATGGTTCCACCATATTTTTTTGGTATAAATAATTAAGGTGATTTCCTTCTTCATTCTAGTTTTTCCCATTGCTCTTTTAACGTTTTCTTAATGTATGCATTAAAAAGCACATGGGTGATAATGGACACCTCTGTCTTACTCTTCTTCATGACGTTGTCCATTCTGACTCGCCATCCGCTACTCGCACCTAATTAGCTTGAGACATGTACAGGTTGCAGATAAGTTGCCTTTCCCTAAAATATCTATATTTCCCCTTTCCATCTCCCACTTTATATTTTCCAAAATTTCCTGTTCTCAACATCAGTCTTATAGTTTTTACTGTCATAACATCACTTGAAAACACCCCACCACTGGGGTCAGTTGCCTTTACTGCTGCCTCACTGAGGAACAGATGCTGTGCAGACTACATTTGGTTTGACTCTCACCCTTCCCTATGGATTATCAGAATGCACAAGCCCTTCCACCACATCTAGAGTACATCAATATATAAAGTGGTAGTATTTTAATAAAAAAACTATTAATAAAAAAATTACCTGATGTTACATTTATCTCAAACTTTCCATAGCCGTAACTCATTTCATGTTATTGTATTTTCTAAATTGTGAATTATTATGGCCTAAAAAATCTTAGTTTGCATGACAAATTGTGCTTCCCATGCATACTATAAAATGTTTCAAATATTCAAATTTTTACTAGAACAAATGCATTAACCTCTGAAATATCAAAAAAAAATTTTAATCATTTAGTGCTATCTATCAATTCAACTAAATATATTTGACTGATAGCATCAATCTCTTTCATCAGTAGTACTTGCTGCAGAATAATCTGCTTTCGTGCTTTTACTGATTAACCTGTAGCCGCTGTGTTCAAAACACAACAAAAATTGTCAGATATTTTCATAGTTTTCCACGACATTTCAAGGTTTTCTAGGCATATAACCATCCTGATTAAATTGGTTTGACATGCCAAAATGTTTTCCAGTAGTGTACAGACTTTAACACAGAAATAATATGAGGCGATGACATTGTGAATATATTCAGCATCAAACAAGTCCAAATGAATAGTGTCAAACTGAGGAAAAAAACAGTATGTTTCATCCCTCCTGACATGGAGAAATTGATTGACTATGTACTGATAAACAATTGCTTTTTATCCATATAAATTTTTATTCTATGGTATCACACCTTGTGGAATTTCAAATTATAGACAATGAACATCAAAGACAATATGAAACCTGATTATTCCTGAATAACTATAGTGTAACCTTTGAATAAGTTTTGTAATTTTCTTTCTACTTTTTTATGTATACTTACAATCCAGATTTTCTTAGGTAACCTGATAATTCATACATTCAATAACAATGAAGTTTGGGCTGCAAATTAAGAAAAATATATTTGCCCAATCTTCTTACCTTTGTAGTCCAATCCAATCATTTTTTTCCCTATTCCAAGGAGTCCTTCATATGAAAACAGGTAATAATATGTTGGCAGAGATGAATACAGTGACACTCCTTGGACAGTCAAGTCAATTCCCAATAAGAACAAAAGATCCGTCTGGGTCTGCAGTGAAATAATAATTTAAAATATTGAGTCAACATTATCAGCAATAGAAAATGAAAACATAGATTCAAAATGTTTTCATTATTAACTGTTACCCTCCAAGAGTTGTTGCTATTGATTATTTCTGACATTTGAGTTTGAAGGGAATTGTATGGAGAAAACTGGTTTCTAGTGGTGAGTACAAAGAGCATAATACAGAAACACCTATGTACCTACTTTTTTGCAAAATGAACATTCACAAAGAACCTTTAAAACTGACAAAGTCTACCACCAGATGCTCATTCATAGGACTTATTAAGACTAACTCCTCAAGCTGTCAACCATCATGTGTGATGTCACCTTTTTCAACATTTCTCTGGAAAAAATATTTAAATGCGGAATCTGACATACAAAGGATGAAGATCATCGAACTCAAATCTTTTCCCAATGAAAATCTAATGAGTTAATAGTAGTAAAATCAAATTCCGACTAGCATACAAAGCAATATTAAATTAAAACAATAACATGCATTTAAAGCTACCAGAAGTTAGAAAGACAAAAGTTATACTTTGATTTCTTCAGCATATCACTTTCATTTCAGAGAGCATTTTTCTGAACAGGAAAATGGCTGTCCATGAATGATGTCAGCAGGTCGGGTAAGATGGAGAGATCCACGAAAGCAGATCAAGTAGGAAAAGGAGAGTTAAGGTTAGCGTAGGCTGCTAATGCCATCATGAGGTATATCTCTCATTCATTCCTCAACTGGGTAACCAGCTTCTACCACTTCCTCCTGGAATATGCCATGCCACCAAGTGAAATGGGGCTGGGTTAGCTTTTGCATATTGTTACTATTCTACAACTAGGTTGTTTTGGACCCATCAATGGCCTACAGTACAGTTATTTTATAAATTATCTTGGCAGTATACAGTAGCAGTTTGTATAGCTCAGACCTGACAGCTTAAATTATTTTAACTATGCTTTGTTCTTTGTAGTGACTATGAGAGTTTTCAAGAGCACACAACAGTGTATCGGAAGTGGTTTGGAACAAAGTAGAGGCATGCATAAATACTTTCAACAGAACCTTTAATATTCAATTCAATTAAGAGCATATATTTTGAAATCAATGAAAAGCGGAAGTCATGGTAAATGTGGAAGGGATCTCTTAAGAGCAAACGACTTTAGTCTGAAGGAAAAATGATGTTAATTTTTTTCATTCTCATGATGGCATCTCTGTTTTTTATGGGACCCGAATTTTCATGGTACCAAAACTGGGCATACAAGCGTTAAAGGGTATACTTTGTCCTCAATATTAGTCATACATAATTTCTTTTATACGGCAAATAAGTTGAACTTAAAATGATGAATGTTTAAGATAAGTGAATTCAATTTTAGCCCATAGCTGTACGGAACAAGGCACCTACTGCACAAATTCAGACTGCAACGGATTCAGTATATTCTACTACTGACACTTGTTTTTCTCTATGTAGTGTTTATTTAAACAAATATCACTAGGAAATTACATAAAATGAATAAGTGCTGTACAATGATACCATCCGATGCAGTTAAATACGATTTTGCATGGTATTTTCTCTGGTGGTGGTGCATGATCTGCTCTGGGCATATATGCTGGCACTATCATTGATGTAGCATCAGAACAGATAGTCTGACAAAGATGACAATACATATGTGTAAAGGAAAATTAATGTGAAATTAAGTTGATTGAGACATTTTTATCTTTCTCCATTAGTTTCTGAGTAATGAGACATTTTACTGTTAGCAATACAAAAAATATTTGGGTAGACGTTGGCATGCACAAGTATGCTGACCAATCACAAAACAGAGATACTTGTTATCATAATTATAAAATACATCTCCCTTCAATTTGAGACCAGTTTAGGTCAAATCAGACTAATAATGCAAACAAGGCGAGCTCTTTACCATTGCTTTACACATTTTTGGAACAATGGTAATTCAGGTCCAGAAATAATGGGGACCCCGGTATGAGATGTCAGGTGAACTTACAGTACGTTGTTCAGGACATCAGGTGGAATAAATGAGCAAAAATTCAGATTTATCTGATTTTACTGCATGTTTAGACCAAAAATGAGGTACTATTTCTAAACTATACCATGATTTCACTGTATTCACTAATAACATAAATTACCAATTCATTTTAGTAACCCATACTAAAGGCTAATAAGAAGAAACTGAATGAGAAAATTAGAACATTTTTTTATTAGAAAAAGTAATACCATCATTTTTTCTAGTTTACACATTAATAGTTCCAGTTTTAGATATGACTTGTTATGGGATGAGATATCTCAGAAATTGGATGAGACGAGAAGGGCTTGGAGGTGAGGGGAAATGTAGCCAAAACTGGCCTGAAGTGGCATGAAGTTGGAAGAGAAGAGAATGGGAGAGGCAGGGGTGGAGGGAATGACGTTAAAACTGGCCTAAAATTGTGGTTGTCTTTTATGGAAGCCCCAAAAGACAACAATTCGCCTGCAATACTCCTCAATGCCATGTCACTAAACATCATCCCCAAGTTAGTGATTCTATTCATGAATTCTTAGAAGTGTCTCCATCATATTATGGCAAAAATGAATCCTAATTCAGGCAACATTCTACATTTAGCAAATAAAATTCTTACACTTGAGTATCACATTAATTAACACTTACGTCAAAATACTGAGAGACAGTTTCCAAACTGATGGGCTTATCACCAAAAAAGAAATTCTTGATTTTCTGAGCAGCTGCCTTGGACTTTTCTGATCCACGTTGCAATCCAAGAAGTTTTGGAACTAAGACTTCAACATTCTTGTCAATATTTTCCAGGGTCTTAGGGTTCTTTATCACCGAACTTTCTCCAACTGAGACAAAAATTATGCAAATTAATTTTAACAGTAAAATGGCAACTCCAAGAAGTTAAAAAAAAACACACAATCTCCTTGACCAAATTCAATACAGATGCCAAGAAACTTCATTTAAAAAATTTCAGAACCATAATTTCATTTGTAATTTGATGCAGTGATGAAAATCCAAACCAAAATTCTTCACTACTACTAAACAGTAACTTTCTCATTGCATAAAACTTCACATATTTTACTCACGTTTATCATTTCACAACCATTCCAGTGGTTGTGAAATGATAAAATTTTCATGTGCCTTTCCACCTCCCCTCCCTCTACCCCCATTTTCCACTACCCTCCCCTTACTTGCTTTTCAGCATATATATTAGACACTGAGTCATAACTGTTACCTGAAGATGATGTAGTTACATCAAAACCGGTCGTATTGAAAATTTTATTTTGTGGAAAATTGCCGATTTAAATTAATTGAAGTTTCAGCATCAAGTTTACGGTCTCAGCTATTTCATTTTTCATTGTTTCACGAACATAGGTACATTTTATATTTACATTGTAATTGTACTATCCACAATTTCATTTAAGACACCAAATATATTTTAGAGGTATTTTCCATAAAACTGTCAACAAGAAAAGGGAAATTTTAAATGGTGGTTCATTACTCAGTTGCCTTCCCAGACCACCTTTTAGCTTTATCTTTCATTGAATCCTTCCAAATTACTTTTTTTATTTACTTGCACATCTTTTAATTTTGGCATGTCCCTTCATTTATTCTTTCTTCCCTAACTTTTCATTGCTTTCTCATCATTGAATAATAATTTATCCAAGAATTTTTATGAAATTTTGAAATGAAAAATAGACTTTGACTTAAGATTCAAACTGCTTTATTCTGAAGGATATATTATGGTTCTCAGCTTGAAGCAGATGATATAGGCAAGTGTAAAGCCTACTTCAAACATGCAAAAAAGTATTTCCTTCTTTTATAGGCATTTACTTCCTATTTCCTTACACTAACTCACGTTCCAGACAAGCTCGGTACACAGAAAAATGACATTTTGGATTATTCCAAGTTTGTTCCAGAGTAACCTGGATTAGAACCAATAACCCTCATGAAGCAGCCAATTGCTCTACTCTCATATAACCACACCAAAATTTCATCAAACATCAGGCTACCCGTAATAGGATAGACACAACTCAGAATTGATAAATTTTGGCAGTACAGAGAATATCCTAATTTAAAAGTGCATACTCACATTCTACAACAAAACCTTCATCAGTATTAACACCAGTGACAAAGGTGATGTCTTTGTTGAAATTTCCAGTAGAATTCATTTCAGAAGGGACACCAGA
This sequence comes from Hetaerina titia, assembly GCA_037158775.1. NCBI lineage: Eukaryota > Metazoa > Arthropoda > Insecta > Odonata > Calopterygidae > Hetaerina > Hetaerina titia. The sequence goes on from CM073768.1 coordinate 142,933,939, forward strand.
TAGAAATGCATTTGGCCCTTCATTCTCAGTAGTAGGCACAAAAGCAAATGTTATCCCTGCTAGTTTTTCCTGAAATTCATTAATTTTAAAAACAAGAATACCTATCATAAGCAATTAAAAAACAATGAAGTGTGTACTTGGATATAGCCAACAGTGTCGAATTACTTAGCTTAGAGTTACAGTATATTAGACAGTTCACAAAAGTTTAAAACAAGATTATTAGATATTTAAACTCCTGAGGTCAGGAGCAAATTAAGTCCTGTACTTCGTTGGTATGTGCTGGTTTCCAAATTCAACCACCGATTATTTCTCTGAAAACTCTCATTAAGTTGACTATTAACGCTTTAAATTAAAAGAAATTTAAGTTTAAAGAAAATAATAAGTGCTCATGATATCAATACAACTCACACAGTTCTAAAGCCTAAATAACTATTTGTACACTGCAATAACCTTCTAACCATTAACACACCAACCCAGGAAATTCTAAAACAGTCATAGAAAATATAGCTATCAATACAACACTTTTGTGACTAACAGTTCTAGAACACAGTTAGATCATATTTTTTATTAGGTAATCTACCGGTTAGATAGGTTTTCGGATGGACACAACTATCAAATAAAAATTTTGTAACTCCAAACAAATCCAATCCAGCAACCTAATCTACATCAGGCCCCTCTTCATCTCTGTGTACTTCTTTCCTCCCTTCATCCCGTCCAACATCCCTATCCTGTTCCTGCCCTTTTCTCACTTGCCCAACATTCTCCCCTCTATTACCTTCTTCAACATTCCACCACCGCTCAATATGCCTTTCATCCATTTTTCCTGCCTCCATAGGATTTCTCACAACAAACCTCTCTCCTCACCCACCATCTCCAGTACTTCCTCATTTGTTTTCCTTTCGGTCCATTTCATCTTCTCCATTCTTCTTCACACCCACATCTCAAAAGCCTCATATCTACGTCGATCCTCCTGCTTCAATGATCACGTTTCCGCGCCGTACATAGCTACACTCCATATCAGAGTTTTTACGAGTCTTGTCTTAACCTCCCTACTCAACGTCCCCGTAATCAACTCCCTCCTTGAGAAAGCCTCCTTGCCTAGTGCAATTCTTCTCCTTACGTCCCTACCACTTTGACCGTATTGGTCCAAAACACTTCAGAGATGTGTAAACTGCTCTATTTTTTCCCCACCTATTTTAATATTTAGCTTAGCCTTTTTCTTTCTGGAAAATCGCATAACCTTTGTTTTATTAATATTGATTCTCATCCCATATCTATCGCACTGAACCTCCAATTCACTCAGCAATGCTTGCAACCCCTTGGCTGACTGAGCAACTAATGCTTGGTCATCAGCAAACCTACCCGATTTTACGAATTCCCCTCCGACTTTCATTCCTACCTCCAGTTCTTCCCATGCCTCTTTAATCATTTCCTCTACATATACGTTGAACAGTACCGGTGACAATGGGCAACCCTGCCTTACACCTCTTCCTAACACTGCCCATCCGGACTCTCCGTTCCCCACTCGCACCTGAGCAGTCTGAGACATGTACAGGTTGCGGATCAGTCTCCTGTCCTTCCAATCCATTCCAATTTTCTGCAATACACGCATTAATTTTTCCCAATTCACTCTATCAAATGCTTTTTCGCAAAATACAAAACAGGCAAATACGTCCTGATTGTATTCTATATTCCTCTCGACTAGTGATCTCATTACTGCAATGGCATCATGCGTACCTCTTCCTTTCCTAAATCCAAACTGATCATCCCTTAAGTAATCATTTGCCTTACTCTCTATCCTTTTGTTGATGATCCTGAGAATAACTTTAGCTGCGTGGGATATCAAACTTATTGTTCTGTAATCCTCACATGATCTAGCCTTTGCCTTTTTTGGAATAGGAACTAACACTGATTTCACGAAACCTTCTGGCCAGATTTCTTCCTCATAGATACTACGAATCAGTCCATATATGGCCTTCTTCCCACATTTTTTAGATCATATATTAGTATATATTTTAAAAAGAAAAATAAATGGTGCTAATGGAAATTCTTATTAACAACTTTTATGATACCTTATGAATGATTTATCATTACTTTTATTCAGAGCTTTGCATATTATGGTTCAGCCCTTTTGCAACAACATTTCCTGATTGATAAAATGTTGTCCCATCAAGTTTCAATCGCTTTGATTCACAACAATTAAATTAATCTTTTCCAGCTACCCCCAGTCTTACAGAATGAGTTTGGATCTTGTTTTTGTTGTTGGATATTAATTTTAAGTTATTCGTTATGAAAATTTTACTTTTTTACGTCTCTTCATAATTGTGATATTTTGTGTGCCCTCTGTTTCTACTTCTTACTGGTCCATAAATTATGGTATTACCAGTGGAAAAATAACTTAACTAGAGCTATTAAGTTGCTTGAAACATTCTGTGCATGTATTGTGAGGAAACAATCATGCATCATAATTAATTGCCTGTACATCTGCAAACGTAAATTCACTTTAGTAATGGGTTGTATACTCACATGCACAGGACAAATTTTCTCTGATGCCAGAACTAACTCTTTAGCATCAATCCCTTGAAGGTATTTTACAAGTTCTTCTGATGTGGTTCCTTTAAAACCCATTGTCTTTCCTAGTATAAATGCCATATTTCTGGAATCTTCTTTAGATCTGTAGGCCCAAGGATTCAAAGCAGAACCACTTTGTGCTATTGCACGATGGAACAGACCTATAAATAATTTGAATTACTGTGTCAAGCGAAATTCATTATTCAATATTTGAGGATCACTCTAAAAATTATTTGTTTCAGAGTATTGCAAATAGAAGCAGCTTGGCAACAAACAGGTCAGCCTACTTTGTTTTATGGCTCAGAGATCTGTTTTCAGTTTCACATTTTTTGTCATGAATCTTGACATCAGAAGTCATAGTCTTGCATGGTAAATAAATTGAGAAACCTTGGCATATAAAGCCATTATTTTATTCATCTATCCATCTACCTAATTAACAAAACCATTTTTGTTTATTTCTGCTCTGTTTAAGATATTTTAACTAAATAGTCATGATTCCATACCTAATAGAAAAGGTTTGCAGGAATCACCACAAAGCGATTCCTGCAAACCTTTTTTTATTAGGTACTGAATCATGACTGTATTTAGTTTATATATCTTTAAGGCTCTGATTCATATGAAAGTTATTCTAGAAACTTACCCATTAAGATTTTACAGCCATAACTACACCACAAGAGGTAAATCGAATCCAAATACTACTCATTGTAGTCATCAACTAACAATACATTTCATAATGTGAACATACGACCGTATGACTTTCTGCCTACTCAGTTGAAATCGGACTGTATCCAGATTGTCAAGAATAGGATATATACCTGGTTACTTGCTCAGCCACTTTAGGAATTTGATGAATTCTTTTGTGACAATCTTCATTAAATTTAAGAATTTACATTTATATATTAAGTAATATTTAAATTGACAACATTTAATATGGTTGTACCATTTTTCAAAATGAATAAAGTATTACTATTATTATTATGAATTTTTCAAGAACACCCTAAAATGACAGGTAAGGAACTAAATGATTTTGAATCTGTAACTGGTCTAAGAGTAGTTGCAGATTAATTTTGGTGCAATATTGAGCAGCCCTGAGTTCATTGACAAAGTTTTGAATGATAACACACTATGCAAGCCAAATATTTTTAGCTTGGGCCACAAGTTAACTTATATGTATTCACTCCATGAATGTGAAGGCCCCTTGGGATAATTGATGAGAGTTAAAAAATCCCTGACAACTCGGAGAATTCTAATTATATCATCATTTTAATAATATAACATAGCATAATAAAATATACATTATTCATTAATAAATAGTACTACCATGTTGAATGCCAAAAGTTAATAGTACAAGATATAAATGAACATAGAATATCGTACATTGTCTTAAAAAATATTCCCACTAATATTTAAGTCCCTCTAACAATATTTGATGTTTTAAAAGGCTTTTCACTGATAAGGGATGAACAGATCTGAAGAGAGTGTATCTAAAAAGTTTACTAAAAAAAATACACTTATTCTGTCATGACATCTTAATGGATTCATCTATTTTACAAAATAAAGTGCATAAACTAATATGTAAAACAGAATTATGAGTCCGATATAAAACTGCACATTTATGAATACATTCATGACATGACAATAAAAAAAGTACATGTATAAAATAAGCATCAGGTTTTAGTCATCATTAACCACTGGTTTACATGCTGAGGATAGATTGGCCGAAAGTTATTAGCCTTTCAATCTGCAGATTAGTACTAAGTGAATAAGAAAGAATTACAGGGCGTTCGAGATTTATCATGAAAAAAGAACCTTGAATGAAAGCCAATCCCACCAGAGAATGGTCACTTTGGGTTACAACCCCTTCCAACTATACAATACATCTATCTGCTAGGTTTGAACAGGTTTCTTCTCATATAACATGAAATATCAATAGGAATATAATTATTGTAGGTGAAATTTCGATCCATAAGCAGCCACAATCAAAATCCATCATCAAATCTCCATGAAAGTTAACTAACTAAACAATAGACTAAAATCATCTTCAAACCTCCTGACCTCCTACAAAATGCCAAGAAATTAGTGATGGATGTGATTGTGGAGATGATGAATTTCAAAACATTAAGCAACATTTTGCTTCTTTTAAGCTCCCCAAAAAGTCATTTTTTTCTTTTTAACACTATCCTGAAGTATGATAAATCAGGGTAAACTGCACAGGTGTTTGCTTCCTTCATTTCAATGTCTACATCTACATCAACATAAGTACCCTGCGAGCCACCAAAAAGGTGTGTGGCAGGGGGTGTAGTATATATATATATATATATAATTCACTAAATAGTCATAGCAAACACAGAAACTAAAACATATTAAAGAGGGACTCACTAGTTCTCGAATTTTCGGTGGTGCAACCACCTTTCTCAAGAGGGATTAGGAACAGAACTCTGTTGTATATGTATATATATATATATATATATATATATATATATATATATAACACAGTAATCAACCCGAAGGTCGGTTTAGTAGGTGATGGTAGAGCTCACCCATGTACCAAGCCCGACGGCGTGTGAATATTCACACATCAGAGTAGGGGGGCCAGTTCCTTTCCCTGTGCCGGTTATGGTTTCCCAGGAAGATCTGGTACCCGAAAAATCAACTAGCTTGGGTGGAGCTGCAGGTGCCTTGCCCGGGAATCGAACCCGGGACCCTCCGGTCAGCAGTCCAACGCTCTACCCGCTAGACCACCGCGACCCGCATATATATATATATACATATGCATATATACATATATTTATATATATATATATATATATATATATATATATATATATATATATATATATATAAATATACATATATTTATATATATATATATATATATATATATATATATAAATAAATATACATATATTTATATATATATATATATATATATATATATATATATATATATATATATATATATATATATATATGTATGTATATGTATATATATACACACACATATATACATATATATACACATATCCTCGCGCAGTCCCTAACCTGTATGTTAATACTTATTGTAATGAACTAAGTCCTGGGGAATTTTGGCTACAAGCATTCTGGCCCCTTATCATTCTTGGAAAAAATGACATTTTAAACCTGTCAGTCTTGCAGTCTATCTCTCTAGTCTTATATTCGTGATCCCTTTGACCGTAATACGTTGGGGTTCGTATTATATCCTTGATGTCATCGGAAAGGGCCCATCTTTAAATGTTTTTAATAAGTTTAATCTATATTGGAAACGCCGCTGTGTAAGAGAATCCCAACCTAAATTGTCCAGCAAAGTGGATACGCTGCTGAGTTGGTCATAACAATGTTTGACAAATCTAGCCCCCCTCCGCTGAACTCGAAATGTCGGTTGATCTGAAACTTCAGCAAATTCTACCTATGTACTTCATAATTACCCTGAGAAGATTGTTACATATTTCAGATGGTCTTCCAGTTAAGACTTTCCTCAATTTTAGGATATCAAGGAAGAATTACTATTTTTCATGACAAAATATTTTCTGAAACTACACAGGCTTTAATAATTCTGACTCTAAAGAAAGACCATGAACTTTAAAATTAAAGAAAATAACTGGCCACAGGTACAATTGAATTTTGATAAACTTTGATTAATGACAACTTATTTTAAGGGATATAGAAGGAGTGGAGGTTAAAGGGTGAAATAGTAAAGAGGGCAAGGGAAAAAAGGGGAGGGTAACTAACAGATTGAGCCACTTACTGATGGTTTTTATGATCTATTGCTGCCAAATAGGTGGTAGGACAATAAGAAAATCATCAGCTGTCAATGGCTATTACGTATTTCAAAATTCTGAATGGCATTACAGATAACGATATCCAACTGCTATTACCACATTGGTATAAATAAATTATTTTACACTCTGTGGCACTTTGTAGCACTTAAATCACTCAATTTCTGATGATGAAACATGTTTTTATTTTGAATATATAAATGTAATAAGTAGTGCCTACCTTTGGACATTGGTGAAAGGACATGGTAGTGCACACTAGCACCCCCTGCACTCTCTCCAAATATTGTCACACGAGAGGGGTCACCACCAAATGCAGATATATTCTGCTGCACCCACTTCAGCGCCAACGCTTGATCCTTCAAGCCCCAGTTGCCAGGACAGACATCATCTCCAGTGCTGAGGAAACCTATTGTTTCAGCCAAGATGACATAAAAAGTAATCTATTTCATCAACAATTTATATTTTATCATGCATTAGCAGTTTATTACTTTGCATACAAAAGATATCTTATATGAGTCATCTAGTGGCATAAGAAGAGAAGAGAGAGCAAATCTATTTTTTAACAAGGCTGCACTTTTTTATTAGGAAAGCCAATTGAATGAAAAAATGCAGAGCAATCTATTTGGAATGACATGGCCATGATGGAAATCTTAACAGCAGTCAATTATGACTGTCATGTTAAAATAATTAGAAAGAAAATAGCAATAAATCAAGAGCTTATAAAGTATCACCTCGATAGAGTAGTTTGAAGTCACTTATAATCATACCTAATGGTCCCAATCTGTAGTTAATTGTGACAAGAACAATGTCCCCATCCAGCAGGTATTTTGGTCCATACATTGCAACTTCCGAAGATCCCATTGCAAATCCCCCTCCATGAATCCACACCATCACTGCTTTGGTTTCTGAAATCTGTTCATTTCCAGATGATAACTGTAACAGTTACAAAATGTTTAATTTTCAAATGTCAATATGAAGATTTTCCACCAAGTTGCGCCAGAAACTGTTTTATTTATGTTTAGTAGATTAGAATGCTAAAAACATATATAAATTACTTAATATTAGGGAAAAGTTTCTCAAAGGTATTTGGGTCATTTACCTATTCAGCAGTAGTATATCTCATTCCATATTGTGACCCCATTTGTTTTTCTAGCAGTATCAACTATTAATTCTGTTTTTATGTAATGCTGCTCTCATCCAAAGTAGCCACCACTTGACCTCAGTTTAAAATTCAGCAGTTTTAAATCAATCAAGCAGAGCTGTGCTCTTGTGTCAATATTATTTCAAGGTTAATAATAGAAAACCAATAAAGGCATTCACTTAGAGAAGCGATAGTACAAAGGAGGTTAATCCTCAAAACTCCATTCAGTGGCAACTTAAACTAGATATAAAACAAATTTATTAACAGAGAGCAAGAGATCAATATTAAATTGACTGTAATGCATAAAACAATACACTATCTTTTTCAATTATTGAGATCAGATTTAACCTCATCTGAATGAACTAGAACCTAATTTATGTGTATCTGAACATTGATCCTACCATTTTTTATTCACATGTCTCAGCAGTAGTAGTTTATGGGGAAGGGACTGAAAGCCGAGGTTATTTGCACCATTAGGGATGGACAGGAAAGGATGAAGGGTGGAGAGAAACCCAGCATTGGAATTAGCCTACTCTAAATGAAAGGCGCCAATGAGTCTGCAGCTTAACGTTCCATCTGACAGAGAGCATAGTCACTCAAAGTGCTCTCCACACACCACCTCAAGTAGGGATCAGGATACCACTGAACAAAATATCCGCCACCTCCAGGATTTGAAACCAGATGGAGCCCTCTGGATTGCAAGCCTTAAATTGGTCAATGCACCATCCAGATTCCCTCCTCACATGTCTTTTACCTGATTCTTGTAGAGGGGATGGATTATTCTTCTGTCATTGTGTCATCATCTAGAGTGTCCTACAAATCCCACATGTAATGACTTGTTTTTGATAATCTTTTTCTCAGTAAGTACCCTCATGCTGAACGCTGAAGTTACCTCTCCTGTTCCTCAGTTTTTTCTGACTCTAAATAGGTTTTCCATCATGCTTTCTTATATATTTCCTTCTGTTGTCCTTCAGTTAATTATCTTCTCCCTTCTTCAGTTAATTATCCGAGTAAGAATTGTTATGTGTAAGATATCAGGCTCAATGTACTGTGTTATTTGGATTTATCTATTCAGCAAGGATGGAAATCAGGGTTCTATTATGAAAGGAGATATAAAACCTGATATTCTTCACCCTCTGCATCATATGATCAATGATACCTTAACACATGTTGTTACCCTAACATTCTATGGGTTGTTAACGTTGTCCTAATAAATAAATCAAGTGGTTATGAACTTGATTTGAATAATTTGGATACATCCATTATTCCTGTACTTTCTAAGATAGTTGAAACAGTCTTGAAATCACCAACTACTTTCCTTCATTGATAAATATAACTTGTTATCATCCTGATAGGGTTTACTAAGGGTAAAGGCACTAAAGATGTTCTTTACAAATTTGTTGAATCCGGGCTAAATTGACTGAAAAGTAGACATATATATATATACTTTCAATAATGTAGACTATGAAAACCTCTAGACAAAATTAGCTCGATATGGCTTATCAGGTACAGTTAACAACTGGCTAACAGATATTTCACATATATTTTTTTTCAGTTTGTCACAGTAAAGTCTTCACTCTTATCTATCAATAACATTTCTGAGAAGGTTGGGAGTCCCCAAGGGTGTTCCATCGGGTTCAGTATTTCAGTATTAAGCCCAATGCTGTTTCTCTTGTACATAATGAATATCCATCACATGTCAGCTTCTTGCCATAAATGTATACTATGCTTATACTTTCTCTAGAAACAAGTACAGTCTGAGGTCATTCACTCTATACTCTACATTCGTTAAAATTACAGGAATAGGCCATGAGAAATACTGTCGGGGTATATTAATACAAATACCTGAAAACCACTATTTAAGAGCTTTAAATTGCATCACTGATTTAAATTTTATCTCTTTTTTACACACGTAAAACAAAATATTTTTATGACTTTCAACATGTATGGCCAAGGTTAAGACAAAAAAGTGACAATAGAACAATTTCTCAGAAATAGAAAATGTAGAAGTTGTGCAAAATCCGAAATCTCGAACCATTCCTATGAAAATAAAAAAATTATATCGTTTTCTTCAAGTAGAGCTACATAATTCGCTCAATGTAAACTGCTATTACTCTGTTCCAAGATTCGTTCAGGCTTGATTGTATGTCACAAGTTTAAAAGATAATACATTTTTTGCATATCCTATATCTGATGAATCAAGTCCTGGGATAATAAATTATTATTTTTCGAATACCTTCAAAATTCTACGATTGCCAAAGCTCCATAAGAAATATTCACGAATTTACCACTACCTAAAGCTCACTTAAATTAACTAATGAACAATTTATATACCTTTGGAGTGAAGACATTCAGGAACAAACAATCTTCTTCTCCAATGAAGTGTCGAAAAGCCATATGTTTGCTACTACAAGCGCTTCCTTCAATTGATGCATCTCTTACTCCGCTCCAAGGTTCCGCTGGTTGAGATGCCTTCGAATATCAATTGTCATATTAATTTTATTTTCTGGATGTTCAACCGAAACTGTAGGTTGAAATATTTTTTACTAAAGATAATGATATCAGCATCTGATAGGATGCACTACCTTTCAAATGATGAGTGCAAAGCCGTATTTATTGGACAAATGAATATTTCTTTACTAAACTTCTACTTTAGCGTACCACAAAATTTGTGATACATTGTACTCACTGTGAAACGATATGACCCCACAGGTGGTTTTCCATAGGGTATTCCGAGAAACGCATCATACTGCTTCCCATTGAGAGTAGTTTTCGAAATACCACGCAGAGTTCCCTGTTTAATGTTCACAATAGGCGAAGATCCGTTCTGCGCCAAATTAGCCATTTCAAAGAAAGGCAATGGAATATATCCACTATCTTACAGCAGTAAGGAGAGCAAATCCAAATTGCTTTGGCTCTTTAATGTTAAATGAAAGGAGAATGGCAAGAGATAACAAGCCAAAAGTATAAGCAACGAGTTTTTCCAGCTTTCTACTGCGTAACGTCGATGAGCGAGACGCCTAAGTAAACTGGGGTTTGCTAAATGAAGGTAATTTAGAAATCAAAGCTCATGAAGACCATTCTGCCCATTCAAGCCTTCACTTAGAAGCATGAACCGCGTTGCCAGATTTCATATCCAAAAATAAAAATAAGAAAAATTACAAAAAGCTAGGCGTCCGAAGTACTCATTGTTCCGATAAAATAGAGATAAAATAGTAATACAGATTGATAGATATTATCAGTGTGTCAGCGTAAAGTGCATAGTAGAAGACATCGGAACATATTTCAAGGTCAATAAAACCACTTGATGGGTATCTTGATGTTATTTGTAGGGTTTGACCATGGAGTACATGGTAAAAAGTTAGATATATCTGGTATGTATAATATTCGTACTTTGACATTCCCTTCCTCCCGTACATTGGAGAGGATCATTAGAATGACCAAGCAGAAATGTGTTCTAGAACGTGTGATAGTTAACAATATCGTATGTATTATCAATTATAATGCCACATTTATAACATAAGAGCTATCAGTAGAAACAATCGCATCGATAAAGTCAACCTTCATTTTCCCAGTCTGCTGAATTTAAAATAATATTTAATAAGCCAGATATTACATAAAACTATTTGTTTAAAATTATTTTATGTTTGTGGTGTCCCCAGATTTCATTTAGTAAAACCCTAGTAATCGAATTCAGGGTACAGTACTCTATGATATTAGCACGTAATTCTGGTAGGACTTCCTGACATAAGGTAGTTCATCTCCTTAAAATGTGGAGATAATCATAATCTTTATTTGTCATTAGGTTATTGCATTCCATAATAGTTATCGTCGAAAATATCAATAACACTAAAAAATTTACCTCTATATATATTGTACTTGAATACTAGTGTCAAACTCAAATTAAATTAATTGATAGCCTTGGCTGATGGTAATAATTTGATTTTGAATGTTGTTGATATAAACAAATAAAATTTTTATCAGTTCATTCCTAGAGTTGAACGTGCCATGATATCATGTTTTACATACTATTGCATGAGAAATGGCAATCGAATGCTTGGGATGTATACATTGTCATATAAATATTCTAATCTCTTCAAAATCGGTTATTAAGGCATTAATTACAAACTTTACTGTGAAGGTGCCTATCAACCAGATTGAAAGCTATATTGAGAAAGCAAACATAGATTTTTGGTATAAAAATATTAATAGAGCTGTTCTTGAGAATGGTTTCAATAGAGCTTAGAAATAGTATGTACATCAGAGATAGGGCGGTGGCTGGCTGAGTCATCTCTTACTTCCTTTTTAAAGACTATTACTTTTCTCCGCTTTAAAAAGTAGTAAAACCATCTCTTGTCAGGCACTCGTTTATGAATGTAGGTAGTGGCTGAGCAAAAAAGACTATCGAGTCTTTAAGAAGCCACATAGTCTCTGCTATTTGAGTCAATGAATTTTTCTGTAATTTTGGATATGTCATTGATAGTTATTTGTTTCCTTAGAATCGGCACTTTTGGATTTGGCAATTACTTGCTAAATCATCTGGATAAACAGTAGGAAGGTTTATATATGAAAGAATATGCTCGGCATATGATGCAAAAAAATTCTTGAATTCACATTACTGCTCAATTTAAGTGTTTGCTAAAAGGCAAAGCTCAAAGAAATTCTTCAAAGAAGATTCTTCTGTTTCCTTCCTGGCGTTTTTTTTTAAATTGAAATCTATGGACCACAAAGCTGATTAGAGGATACAATTAGGAGCCATCCTTATATTATTCCATGACTCATCCTGTGTGAAAAACTTTTATTATTGAGTTTAAATAGTTATCTGTTGAATATTCATATTTATCTACAGCAAATTCTATCAGCTTTTGACAAAATCAAGGTTTTTAACTGTAAATTCAAGTTTCAATTTACTGTTGATATTTCAAGATTTTTCACAAAAGGTTAATGGAAATGAAAACGCCTTGAAACATGAACTAAACTTCACTAAAAACTGCAACTGGTATGAGTGTGACAAAATATAATGAATAAGTCTGGGCACCCTCCACTACACCCAAGCTGTGTGATTTTTCAGGGTACCAGATCTTCCTGGAAAACCATAACCAGCAAAGGGAAAGGAACCCTGATGTGTGAATATTCACATTCCGTCAGGCTTAGTACAAGGGTGAGCTCTACCATCACCTACTAAACCGACCTTCGGGTTGATTACTGTGTTTATGGTTATGGTTTTTATGAAAGCATTCAAAATAGACGGCTACTAATAGGAGCATTATGCATTAAACATGCATAGTATCACGAAGCTGAGTAGCTAGTTTTTTTCATTAACTCAATGAATTCAAAATACTTGAATTATAAATAATTTATTTCTCCTATAATCATGAAAATACAAAGTATTGCTTCGTCTTTGCTAACCAACATTACATGTAGTGCTTCATTTTTAATACCAAAATGATTTTGCTGGCACACGATCTTCTTTAATAGATAAACTTTTCATAATATCCATTTCAAAAGTCTGAAGACTAGGTTTGAAGGTAATGCTAGAAATCTCTTCAGCAGTAGTGTCTTTCGCTGACTCTGTAAGAGAATTGAAATTACCATGTAAATATTATCCTCTTGACTACCAAGACATATACAGCACCCATCCTCCAACAAAATAGTCAATGATCAGGGCATACAGTGCTCCTCAATTTGGCCCCAATGGCTTCTTTGCAGGGTTTTTACTTTTGGTATGTTTACAATATAAGACTGGTAGGTGACTGACAGTGTGCTAGAGGTAGTCAAATGAAAATGGAACACCCACCATGACACAGTCCACACAAAAGGTGGAAACACTGTTGCTATGTATCAATACTGCCATCGCTGTGGTAAGAGAAACTGCATAGTGACAACTCAAAGGTGCATTCAGTTGTTGGGTGCACAGACTGGTTCCATTGTGGCGGGTGTTCTGTTCTCATATTACAGCCTCTCATATCTTGGCTGAATTGTGGGGGTTTGAGGGAAAATTAAGGCAGCATGTCTTTCCCACCTTACTTTATAGTGATAAAGATTATATTATTCCAAGGTTACTGCTCTTCCCCTCTTGCATGTATCTACCCTAGCTTCAATGCAGTAAGTCATGCATTTCTTAGCACACAAAATATGATTTCCAAAGAACCTTTGCCATAAGTGAGAGTATGTTAACATGGAGAAGATCCATTTCAAATAAACCAAAAAGTTGTCATTAAAACCAATATAGACTAAACTTACTCCATTAAAAAATATGATATTCCTCCTTAAAAATTAAAAAAGACTGATGGGCTCACATTTACAGTTTTTTCATGGTTTTGTTCAAAGAAACGTTTAGAGCAATACAACCGTGGAGAGGAAATAAAAATAAAAAGGACAGAGGACCATGTCGGACAGCCAGGATGAGCAAATCAAAGGTCAAGATCATGCTCATCGTGTTTTTTGACATCCACGGAATGGTTCATCACGAGTTTGTGGAACCTGGAACCACTGTGAACTCCAAATTTGATGTGAAAGTCTTCAAAAGACTAAAACACAGGATTCAACGCATCTGGCCAGACATTGCAGACAACTGGAAGTTGCACTACGACAATGCACTGGCTCACAGTGCCTTCATCATCACAGACTACGGGTCAAAGAAGCCAATGATTCCCCGTACAGCCCGGATGTGGTTCCCTCCGACTTTTTTTTATTTCCATGCATAAAACCACCCCTGAAAGGCAAGCATTTCGGGACAATGGATGAGATCAAAGCAGCTTGCACCACGACAGTAAAGGACATTCCGAAGGAGGCCTACCGCAATGCATTCTAGAGCTGAAAGTCTTGCTGGAGCTGATTAATCGACGCAAAAGGAGCCTATTTTGAAGATTTTTAAACACTTGTTTTAAACAAAAAATTCAATATATGATTTGTAGTAGGCTTACTGACACATTACTTTCAGGACAAATCTTGTATGTCTTTTCACCATTTTTAACAATAAATACCTAACTATCTAAATCTAATATAATGGGATTGCATATAATTCACTGCTAATATTAATATAAATTCTGCAAAAAAGTTTATATTCAAGAAACCAACTGTCCATCCCTATTTAAATTGGGAGAGAGTATTATGAGTAATGGTAGTGATAGTACGAGAGGCAGCAGGAGGGGATGGGATGAAAGGTTTGTGGGGGAAGGGCATTGAAGGGGAGTAGGGGCAGGGGGGCAGAGTAAAGTGAATAATTTGAGACTGTGAAATGAGGAGTTACATTTCTTATCATAGCTTATCAGAAAAAAAATTTCACTATTTTCCCACAAAAAAAATATTTTACACCACTGCGTGCATAATGGAGCTTGGGAGTGAAAATGCAAATGACCTCAGTCATTGAGGCACCAAACAATTCAATCACTCAACCACTCCTCACATATATCAATAGCTATGAACTAAGATGTTGATAAAAAGAGACGTTTCAGGCGTGATAGGGTGGGATAACATGATTAATTAAAATTAGCAATTTTCCACAAAAATACTTTTGTGGAAAATTGCTAATTTTAATTAAGATGTTGATGTTTTCTAATTAAGAGAGAAGAGCAGAAGGATAAAGTCTAGGCCACGTCAGTCAAAAGCTTGAGAGCCATGTGCAGCACCTTCGCATTTTCAATGGGAGTCGGAGGGCAGTGAAAGTTAAGAACTGACAGTAAGGCATTCCCTGGAAAAAGCCCTGGTTGAGGAAAATTTGGAAGGCATGCTCCAACACAAAAGTTAATTAGAAGCAACATGGTCAGTTTATAACTAAACAATTCTTATGTTTCTCTATGATATTCTCCAATCTCCTTGTTTTTATTCCTCAAAATTGGGCTAGTTTATTCTGTGCAAAGGTATTAAGATTGGGGACATTTTCAAAACCATATTTGTATTGATTGATAAACTAATATTGAGGAAATTTTATTGGCATAAATTATTGTTTTTAGATTTAGCTGTTAGACTGTACAAATCAATGCATGCTACACACATCTTAAATTACAAAATAATCTTCCGGCAACTGTACCTAGGTATGTGTTAGTCGTTTTGTAGTCATATGTCTCTTCAGCTACTCTAGGCATTGGTATTATTCTTCCTGTTCTCAAGGATACACGGACTGGATCCCCAGCTTCTGTGTAGCGCCACTCAACTGCTGAAGGTTTCCTATTGTAACAGAACAATGCATCACATTACTACATGTTCAGGGTTTACTGATAAAGAAATTGAAATATCCAATCCAATATCATGGTTAGAATCATTTTTAAGAAATTTCATACAAATGTTTTGATTTTGTCATAAATTTTTTGTGGATATGCTTTACTTAATGTTAAAATATATACTAATATGGTTGTATACTAATAATAAATATGAATTCTAAAAACATTTTAAAGAAAATAATCATCAATATGAATTTGGAAAGAAGTTTTTGGTTGGACTCAAGTACCAACAAATATCAAGACAGTATGTCATGTCATACAATATCACTAGGAATTACGGGTGTAAGTTTCCATAATTCTCTCCAAGAGAAATTGAATGAAAACATTAAAGTGGGAGACAAAATACATACAGGACACTTAACTGCTTACATTTTCCAAACATACATTTATTTTCTCCAATTAGCGTTTCATTTTTAGATGCCTCGATGGCTGAGATCATTTGCACCTTACCACATCAATATTAAGAAAAAGAAGGGAAATCAGCAATTGTAGAATAAGCTAATTCCTTTCAGGATGTATTCATACTGTATGTTGTTGGCAGTTTCAATGATCAGTGTACCACGCAATTTCTTGATAGAATTTTCATAGTTCCACTGTAGCACACAGCAGCACACAAAATCTTACAAAAGAGTAGATGAGATACCTTCTTCAGCATTTCCCCCTCCCTCTGGCACCTCATCCACAGGTAGCATTTGCACACAAAATTACAATTATCTCCCCAACCCTAATCTGGGTGAAATCTTCTTGATGAAGGAAGGCGTCCTTCACCCACAATATGCAAGGGTAGTTAGAAAGGATCTCGGAATTACCACCAGATATCAGTGCTAGTGCAACGAGTTCCCTGCATAGTAATAGGTAATCCTTAGTGAGTAAACACGCAATGGGTGAGGGCTCTGGGAAGAGATCTGTGGTGCAGGTGCCTTTCTGTTGTTGTTCCCACATAGTGATTTATGAAGATGGAAAACATTGAGATTCGAGCAGTGATTAAGTACTTTGTAAAGAAAGGCTTGAAAGCAAAGGAAATTCATGCCAACTTTCAGAGCACTCTGCTCCTTCATATCAACTGTTGTCGCGTGGACAAACAAGTTTAAGTTTGGTTGGGGCAGCTTATGTGATGATCTGCATAGTGGTCTGCCAAAATGTGCCACTACCCCAGAAATTATCGCAAAGGTGCATAAAATGGTCATAGTGGATCATCTACTAAAAGTGCAAGAAATCACTGAAGCTGTAGGGATGTCATCTGAATGGGCATATCACATTTAAACTGTGGAATTGGATATCAGAAAATTATCTGCTAGATGGGTGCCGTGACTCTTGATGCAGGATCACTAATGCATCAGAATGGAATTTTCAAAGTATGTTGGACCGGTTTTAAGAGTGACCAGCCATATTTTGTGGACCAGCTTGTGACCACAGATGAAACTTAGGTCTACTACTATATCCCAGAAACAAAATGGTAGTCATGTTGCATTCACCATCACCAGAGAAAGCAAAACAATATAGAAGGCCAGAAAGGTGATGGCTTTAGTTTTCTAGGATGCAGAAGGGTTTCTCCTGATATATTATCTTCCCACTGAACAATATTACACTAATTTCCTGGACCACATTCAGCAAAAGATACACGAAAAAAGGCCAGGTTTGGCAAGGAAGTCATTTTTCATCAAGACAATGCACGTTCACACACAAGTGTCGTTGCCATGGCAAAAATAAATGAAAAGAGATACGAATTGTTCCCACACCCGCCTTATTCACCCGATTGGGGTTCATCTGATTTCCATCCCTTCCCCAAGCTCAAAATTTTCCTCAGTGGATGGAGATTCTCCTCAAACAAAGAACCAACATCCAAAGTAAACAGGTATTTTGCATGCCTGAAGGAATCTAATTTTCAAGATGGGATCAAGACATTGGAACATCGCTGGACCAAGTGCATTCATGTAAAGGAAGACTACATTGAAAAACAAAAAAGTTTCACTGAGGAAAGTTGTTTAATTCTATTCCATTTCGAGAAATTTTCAAATTATCCTCGTGTAAGAATTGTCTCCTGGGTTACCCTCCCCAACCCCCATGGAACCACACAGTTGGGATGCCATCCCGCAAACTGGTGTGGATGCCAGAGCTACCCAAGAGATATAGCACTATCGTTTGGAGGACCTTTTTTCAATGAGACTTCCAGTTCATCGACCCTTCAAACCCATACATTTCCTTTGGGTATCCTACACGGGACCCTCAACCACTCGCTATTGAAACATAATGATCCCCAGATAGAAGCTGGTTGATTGGGAGTGGCTAGCTCCTGGTCATCTATTTACATGGAATCAAGTGCCAAAGTTGGTTATTATTCCCTGGCCCATACCGAGCATCCAACACTAGGCTGGGTGCCAGAAAGCTCACCCATCAGGATCCCTTTCTCCTAATTACGTTTCTCCAGGGTGAACAGGGGGTTTGTTTCCTAGCTATTCACCCCACCCTTTCAGTAGCCTCTTATGACAAGCAGGGATACTGCAAGAGTATTCTATACCTCCCTACCCACTAAGGTTCTTCTGTAAGCTCAGTGGCTAATCAGAAAGTAAACATGGATAAAAAACCAAACTAGGAACCTCTGGTATAAATGTTTCAAAAACACATGGAAAAAATAGTCATTTCCATTTTTTTTAATTTTGGGTAAAGCTGAAGAATCCTGACATCTACAACCTGAAAAAATTAACATTAGCACATCCTTGTAGATACGCCACCATCATATGAGCATGAGTGGTAGTTTTGGAGCATATGAGAAGAGGCACAAAGAAGTACAAGTTTTTAAATATCAGGTTGACACTTTGCCAAACTTACACATTTATGCAATTTAATTTTGCTGACAATGCATTCTATTCTACAAACTTCTAATGCCAATGATACTTACATGTCTGAAGGATCAACAAGAGTAACTTGATCAGTAACAAGTAAAGGAGCTTCAGACTTGACCAGCATTCCAGGGAAGTCACTTGATTTTCCCACAGCACGCAAATGACAGTTTAAGCCTTCAACAATGACCCAATTTCTCTCCTGGATAACTTGACTGACAATTCCCTGTTTTCCTTTGTCTTTTCCAACAAGGATCTCAACCTAAATTCAACAAAATAATATTTTATTGAAGCAAAGCGGGAAGCAGTATTTGCGGGAAGCAAAGGAGTTATCTAACCATTGGCAATATTCAATCAGCCAGGTGTGACACAAAAGTTGTACTGCATCATTGAATACTAAGAGTGATATATTATACAGAGAAAGACACCGATTCCTTATTGAAATAGTTTATTACATGTTTTTTAAGTCTAATGCTCAGTTTTTTTGCTAACATGAACACTGGAATAGAGCAATTGACACTTCTGTTTTAATGGTTGATTGATTGATAATTGGCTTCTGATCATAGGACATCCATCATACTATGATATGCAAGTATCGAATGGTGCCAGCTAGATAGTAGTTCTTGTCTTGGGCAAGAATCCTGTAGATGAACCCTCGAAGAGAAGTCCATTAGCTATTGACCAATCAGAGGAGGGTTGAGTCTAACCAAAAAATTAGTCTTCAAGAATCTCCCTTTCATCTGCTTACTAAAAATTGTCCCGAGAGGTCAAAAAAATTTTATGCAATGAGAAAATTACTATGCGGGTATGATTTTCTTCAGCATATAAAAATATTGTTCATCAAATTCCCATTTTCATTTTCCAGAACAATATTCGTGTCGCTCTGAGTATCTTTCCAATTAACCAGCTGGATTTCTGGAAAAAGAGGGGGCCAGAGTACTTGTGAGCTGCATCTAGCCACAGTGGAGACCCCAGCCAAGACATGGGTCCGAACTTGGTATCTTAAAATTGAATGAATCAACTATGGTTACAAAATGTGTGGAGTTTATTTCTCATGCTTTTTGAACTGCTATTTCGACATGGAAAAATGCTATTAATCAATACATGTACAGGAATATAAAATATTGTAAACCCTTTTTATTTTGCCTGCAAGCAATCTGGTTTATAACTGTAAATAAAGATGGTGAATGTGGTGATATTATGCAGTCACACCACGAATCTTCTCAAAGAACACACACTTTTACCATGCACAATAATGGAAAGATTGGGGTTATTATTTTTTAATAAAACTCACGTTTAACCCCACACAAGTTTATTTCTTACTGTACACTAGACTTCATCCACGAATTGAACATACTCACCCGATCACCTTTAAAATAAACCCATTCTTTTATGGGCTCCAGAAACACCTTTTTCCTCTGTTGTCCTGGCATATTTTGTTGGTAAAACTGATATGTCCATGGTCGATTAGTTGTAAAACGAAATTTTTTCCTCTTGACTTCCTTTCGCAAATATTGTGGGAATCCTTTTGGTGTTCGCCAACCAACCTGTAATCAAATTGATATTTATCACATGTTTGAACACATGGGGCCATGCACAATTAAGGTACAAATATTTTCTCCCTGGGATACAAACACAGGATCAAAAATGTATGACTCCCTGGCAAATGAATAGGAGCCACTATGGACGCTTTGAGTGAAAAATTCTGTAGTTAACTGTTGAATATGATGCACACATTAGACTTCCCCTAAAATGAAACCAAAATTTTGAAAGAGCTTCCACATGAAATCAAACACCAACTTATAAACATCAGTCCAAACAAATCGCCAGGTCCTGACAAAATCCTGCTTGCATACACAAAACGATATCTTCAGAAATAGCTGCTCATTTGATAAGATATTCAACAAGTCACCAACTGATGATGCGACGTACCAAAAGACTGAATAGTAGCAAATGGCACGCTTTTATTTAAAAAAGGTGACATAGAAGATTCGAGCAAATGCAGACCCATCTCCCTCACATCAACCTCATACAAAATTTTAGAGCATATAACTGTAAGTTCAATCATGAAATATCTCTAATTCGAGAGTTTACCTACGAAAAACCAACACAAGTTTTCAAAAGGGTCGGTCTTGCGAGACCCAACCGGCACTTCATTTTTGAAATTTTTATCTCCAGCAAAAATAACATTAAAGTTGATGCTATATTTCTAAAATTTAACTCCTCACAGGAAGCTGCTTCAAAAGTTGAGAAGCTAAGGGAGGGATAAGCGTTTAATAAATTGAATTCATCAATTTTAAACAGAACTTGAGCAAAGGGTGGTAAAATATCATCTGACACTGTAAGCCCTCATTGGGTGTCCCACTAGGAAGTGTTATTGGTCTGCTACTGTTACTTTTATTCATCAATGACATTGAATCTCAGGTTATCAGTAAACTTTGCCTATTTGCAGATCATTCAGTGACATATAGGAACATATCCAGTCATGAAGATAGGATATCTAGCTAAATAAATTTGGAGAAATATGTTTATATATATTTTTGAAGGTGGGGTATTTCACCAGAAATCACTTACACCATACAGGAAAACAACAAAACAAACATAGAATTGATAAAAATACCTGAGTGTAACAATAACTAAATATATGTCCTGGGCAAACAAATTCGTGAATAACAAATAAATAGTTAGGATTCATAAAAAGGACACTTGGGAAATGTAATGAGTGTTTAAAATCTTTGCTTTTTTACGTTAGTTAGGCCCCACCTTGAGTATGCTGTGGGTGTATGAGGTCCTCATGAAGTAGGCTCAGTTTTGGGGATGATATTGAGTGCAATGTAGAGCAGTTAAGTTTGTGAAAAGTGGATATCAATGCTGTTAGCAGTGTCATGAAAATATTGCAAGAATTACGATGCGAACCACTGGTTGACTGTATGCTGAAATATGGGTTAAATTTACTGCATCACTTCGTGGCAGGTCACTTATTTGAAGATATTTAAGACATATTACAGACCCCGACTTACTGTATTAGATCAGATCATGTATGTAAAATCAAGGAGATAGATGGCAGATTTTAAGTCATTTTTTCCTCATACCATTTGAGGTCAAAATAAATATGACTGCAGGTGTAAAGAAGATAATTAATAATGGTGGTGTATTATATGTCTTGTTAATGTGCTGCATAATTTTTAAATAGATCGATCTTTATAAATGTTCCCGTATGATTTGAATATATCCTGTTATTGAATATTGTTGTGCATAATTATCTTCTTTCTCATGATTAACTTTGTTCCAGTGTATGATCGAACAGATATTTGTGTAGAGGTGTCATAATTGTAATTGTGCATGAATGGCTGGTGTTCTAACACCTTCACCACATGCTCTTGCAGTGGCTTGAGGGTTATTATGTAGATGTAGAATACTCCTTAATTAATTGTATCCAATGAAAAAATTTTTTACACTCATTTCTTACATAACAGATTTCATAAATTTCATTTCCAATGTGCTTCTAAGACAACAGAGAAAGCTGAATCTGCCTTGCATTACTAAGTAAAAGATTGAAGTTGATTTCAAAGTATTAGCTCAAAAGGTTGTGCCATAAATGATGAAAGAGCAAAATGAGTTTGCAGAGTGCCACACTTAAAAAAGGCATTGAAGAATATTTTTATTCAACCCTCTAAAACTGTATTTCATCGAGTGTTTTCTAAAACTTTGTAACAGTAGGGCAAGAAAGTAACTCCAAATTATACTCTGCAGAACTATGAAGTGTAAGCCAACGCTTGCATAACTAGAACTATGACTACGGTAAAAGTGGTACCCATAACCCCACCACAATATTGTGAAGTGAAAAAGGAAGGTCAGTAATGAAACAATTTAATTTTCAAATAACACATAAAACGATGACACCATCATTAACCAAGCTAATAAAAATCCTAAAATCTAATTAATTCATGATGACAAAATTATCAATCAGCCTACAAGCATTTTCTTCTGGATTAAAATTAATTGGCCAAATTTAAATCGGGGAAAAACCGAAGATATGTGCATCCCAAAATCTTGGGCGGGAATAGTAACGTTATATTAACGTCGGTGTGTGTTATGTATCGGCCACCTATGTTTGGTACTAGTGCCTTTCAACATCCGATTTAATTGTCTGATTTTCGTAAACAGGAATCCTACAATAAACATGATGTTTTAAGTACAAGAAATGCGTTTGCTATTTTTCTTTGTGAAAACTTCCGCCAAGAAAACTTCACTGCCATCCATTTTTTAAGGCAATTAGAAAAGAAACACGTCTTATTAGATGAGAGACTAAATTCCGTTCTACAATGGTACCTTAGTCACAAGGCTCATAACATAAGTTTCGAAAATAGCTGCGAATCCTGTAAATGAGTTGGTTGCCGCTGATTACCTTGAACAGCGCTAGCCTTTAGAGTTTCAAAAGATAAATTGTAACCATCTTCTGCCGAGACTTTGTAGATTGGGCGTAAAGGAACTGAATTAATATGACTTTAACCGAGTAACTAAATGTAATACCTGTTCCATGCTCCTTTTGATGTAAGATTCGGGAAGATTGGCATATTGCTTGGTTAAATCCGCCACTTTCGACAAAAATATTCGTGTTATTCGCATTTTAATAAACTGATAACAATGATTATGAACGTAATGCCAATTCTTTCGCTAAACTATAAGATTTGTCTACTATTACAATTATAAACACTTAACCAGGAAAACAGCTGAGCATCTAAATGGCGATCAGTCACAGCAGACGATACAATCAAAGAGTCATTTAAAATATATAACACACCATACAATCAGTGTTAAATTTCATACGGTCGACTTTTGTTTTTTCAAATAACGCTAGTTCTATCCACGGCGTTGACCCTTGTTTTATGTAAACAAATATTAAGAGAGTGTATGCTTAATATATTCCATCTGTTCATCCATTCAAAATAGTTCTACCAGATGGTTTTGAAAGAGATTTTGAACAGCGATATCAAGCTAAGGGTATCATTTATTTTGGTAGGACATGGAAAGTAAATACATATTACTCAAAAATGCCTATAAATAGAATTGGGTTTAGCACATTTTTGTCCATGAACATTTCTCCCATTTTGTATTTGTCGATGATTGTGTATCGAACTAGCAATGCAGGATGACCAACTTAAAGTATAAATGGAGGCATCTGAATTCTGAACATTAACCCGTAATATGGTCATTTGATGTTATCACATTTATATTATGTTTTTTTTTTTAAATTTTTGAATTTGCTCCTCTAATTAGCACGCGCGTCACTTGGGATGTAGCGGTGGTACAGTTCATTTAATGACTAGCACCTGTTGCTTCGCTTCTACCTTTATTGCCTCCGAGATACGTCAACAGGTCACATATTCTATAATATTTAATATCCCGAAATATACGATCGAAATGTTGTACTTTATACTTTCCGTTTATTATTAATATACTTAAATTGCTTTGTGTGCACCTCTACTTGTTGGCACCGCCGTTGAATTCACAACAGTTCACGGTTTGCAAAGAAAGTTTGAATATCGTTAGTAAACATCATTCATAGAAAATATCCCCATCAATTAGTAGTCATAACCAAAATCTAGATGTGAAACCATTACGAAAACAAGGCATACTATAAGAATTTTATGACGGGAAATGTGTTGGTTAGGTAAGTGGCTTGAGGTTTATGAATTGTTTACTATACAGAGTCCTAAAATTAAATCGCTTAACCATTCAGAACTATTTTTTCAGAAGCCCAAATATCCAGAATGAAGCATCATGAATTTTGCAACCATTCGGTCACACTTCGAGCAACTACAGAATTCATTTACTTCACTTGGGCACAGATTGTGTATTTCATGTACTAGCCAAAGATGTCAAGTTCATCCAGAAATTGGGAGTAACCATAGTCTGGATTTCATTGATCTTGGTTCAAAACGTATAGTTCGAGTAATTCACATATCACCGAAGTCTGTAAGTCGCCATCATAAAACTTTCTCAGCTAAAGTTCGCGAGAAAAGCAATGAAGACAAAGAAACCTCTATGTCTTTGGATGTTTCTTCAGAAGAATATTGGTTTACTCGATCTAAACGACCTTACAGATTGTGCGATGACTGTAACCGCAATCCACGACCTTTTAGAGACGATAACTTTGCGGGAATCAATGGAAACGTCGAACCAGGTTACACCACAAATGAAAGTAATCAGATGACAGCCTATGTTGGTGAAGCTTCTCATATCGTCATTAATAGTTGTCTTAAAGTAATAGACTCATTTGCTGAGAGATTATCCCAGGTAATAATTAACACAGTTTTACGAGACTTTTTAAAACAATTACCACTGGGTAATATCTCTTCATTGAAACACACAGCACCGGGGATAGTGACCAAAGTTGACATCCACAATAATTTGCGACATTCTGGGAATAGAATGATTCATTACAAACCAAGCCAATGTGCGGAAATAGTGAACACCCGCTTTAGCTCTAGCAAAGATACCACAGGTGTCACCGTTTTGGAGCAGACTTGTCTGAACCGTAATGACACTATTAGTGGTACGCCCTTTGGATCGTGTAACAGTGGCTTTGTCAATCTTTCCTTCTCGGGGTCGCCAAGTGAGCCCGATACAATAGTAAATAGTAGTTATAATGACTACCTTAAGGTATTGGATGCCTTCTCCGAAGACAGTCTACCAGTTCACTACAAATTTGAGGCTTCAAATACTTTTAAAGAAAGGTTAATAGATTCCGACTCGGGTGTGAATAGAATTTCTATGAACTCGAGGAAAGTTTTGATTTTTGAAGGAACAGACCCTTCTCATGAGTTTGAGGAGAAACCAAAAGTCCAAGTAGAAACTGAGAAAATATCCGTTTCAGAAGAAAATAGTGGTAGCGAATCGGTGCTACCAAGTAGTCACATGTGTGAATTAAATAAAGACACTAGTCACTTGAATGTTCATCTCTCCAAAAACCATCAAGTTCATGGTGACATTGATCGGGTTAATCATGATAGTTGTGTGCATACCAAGAATACTCAGGTAGACATTCATTTATTCCACTTCTTTATGCCAATTATGTTATGCTTTAGGTATTTTTAATGAGGAAATTTACACGAGAATTATTTTATTTTCACAGAAACCTTTATTATTGTTTTTGCATGGAGTTGGAAGTTCAGCTGACGTTTGGTCAGTAATACTGGAATATTTTTCTGCTGCTGGCTATGAAGTTTTAGCCCCAGACATGCTTGGCCATGGTTATAGTTCTGCTCCAGATGATCGTGCTGCTTACACTTTTGATAGACTTCTGCAGGATATCTTACAAATTTTTGACAAATTTGTTTCTGATGATCAAAAGTGTGTAGCTATTGGTCATTCATATGGGTAAGTAAATTATGATGCATTAAGCATATGGAACGCCTATGAATTGTTTTATGTACACAAATTATTCATAATTAAATGAATAATTTAACATTTATGGGCAAAGGCTGATTGATAGCTGGAGGTAGGATAGTGAAAAACCAAGTGAAAATTACTCATTAACCATTAGTTTTCTTTCCCCCTTTACCTTTTTCCAGTAAATATTCTTGGTAGTTTTAAATGGCTAATTGTCTTGGAAAAGCTTGGAGTGAAATATAAATGAGAGAATGATAGTGAGAAAGCTGAAAATCTAGGGATGTACATGGCCTTGTCCCTCACTCCTTGCTTGAAGCCATGATTGTGCGTTTAATCGCAGATCAACCGTGCATGCAAATGTCTTTTCCCGGACATTTTTCTTTTCTTGCCTATTGCCCATTGAGAGTTAGTAACATGACAGTGATTTTTGTTTCAAATTCCGTAGTTTTGGGCATCTACTAGAGAGCAACAGTGTGTCTAATGTCATCTTCTTGTCAGTGTGGGGATCAGGATGGTGTGGTGGCTAACGTACAGGCTTCCCACTGAGTGGTCCTGGGTTCAAATCCTGGAGACAACAAATATTTTTCAGTGATATCGCGACCCCTACTTGAGGTGCTTTGTGGATGGCGCTTTGAGTGAGTATGACGTCCGTCGGATGGGACGTTAAGCTGCAGACCCCATGGTGCCTTACAACAAGAGTAGGCTAATGCCGATGCCGGGTTTCTCTCCACCCTTCATCCTTTCCTGTCCATCCCTAATGGCAAAAATGACCTCAGCTGTTGGTCGCCTCCCACAATAACTATTATTCGTATACTCAGCCTCTCTCGCCACCTCCTTCATGGTCCAGATCACTTTGCCACTCTAGAACCGTTTGTTGTCTATCCTATCCTGGGAGGTAGGCCTCACCAGTTAAGTCTGAGGCTTCCCTAAACCTATTCCTGAAGCATGCAACGTTCACTCTTAATTTCTTCTTGGATGCCCAGTACTTCAATCGAAGCGTCATATCATCATCATCAGTATTTCAATCCTAGGATTGGTTTATTGCATCCCTCCACTCGCCTCTATTTAATGTCATTTCCCTCAATCCCTGATACCTTTTCTGTTTTAGTCTTTCTTAATTTGTCCTATGTGCATGTCTCTTGGTCTTCCTCGTGTGATCTTTCCTTCTATTATATTCCTAATCAATCCATTGTGCCTCAATGTGTGTCCAATCCATCTATTTCTTCTTTGCCGTGGAGTTCTCCATATGGTTCTATCTGTTTCTGCTCTTCTATATGCTTCCTCGTTCCTCACTTTGTCTGTCCATTTAATCTTCAGCATTCTCCTCCAGCACCATGTTTCAAATGCTTCTATTCTTCGCTGGTCCACTTTTCCAATGTTCCAAGTCTCGGAACCATAGAGTGCCATGCTCCACACGAAATTCTTGACGAATTGCGTCCTTGTTTCCAGCCTTAGGTTCTTTGAACATATTTATTGCCTCTTCTTCATGAATGCGTTCTTAGCTTGGGCTATTCTTCGATTGATGTCAGTCGAACTTCTTCCATCCCATGTTATGCTGCTGCCCAGGTATACGAAGGATTCCACTTGTTCTAGTTTCACCCCTTGAATTGTAATATCTGCATTGAACTTTTCTCTTCCTCAAGTATGGATTTTAGTTTTCTTCTTGTTGTAGTTCTTATTATATTCCCCCAGCACTTGATCCAGGGCACTTAGAGTTGCTTGCAGGTCCTCTCGAGTTTCCGCCACTACTGCAATGTCATCTGCAAACCGGAGCATGTTGATTTCTTCTCCATTCACCTTGACTCCTTTGATACTCAATTCTTGTGTTTCTTTTATTTCCTCTTCCAGGTATATGTTGATTATTGCTGGCGAGAGGTTGCATCCTTTTCTTACTCCTTTGATTATTTTGGCTTCCATTTTTCTCCCATTTTTCGTTTGCATTCTTGTAACTTGATTCTTGTATAGGTTATGGATAATTCTTCTGTCGTTGTAATCCAGTCGAAGCACTAAGCTTCATATATGGTTGCATTATCTGTTTGTGTGTATACCTTAGTTTTTTATTTGGCATCTTCCTGTCAGCTACCTTCGGGAAATCTTTTGAAATTTACCCTCATGGATTTATTTCTTGGTTTGATGTCATCTTTGCATCCTTGATTCTGTCTGCTATATCATTCTCCTGAGGTGTTTGAACTTTCGTATGCAAAATTTAACTTTTGCATTTGTGTACATGCACTTCCACATGTACATTTTTTCAGTGCATCCTAGAATGATGCCGAGGTACCATCTTGGTGGCACTAACTGTTTCTTCAGGCATTGCCAGAAAAGGTTCCTCAGGATTGCATTATATGTCCTCCCAGGTCAATAAACTGTGCAGTGGCTCTTAAACTGTCGGTGCAGCTTGCCCTTGAGGCTCATTACAGTGGACATGTATCCCATCTAGGCACCATGTCCTATTGTAATCCTAAGTTGATTTTCTGAGATCTTATGCTCAGGTAGAGTCTAATGATCAGCTCTCTATAAGCCTGTGTAACTATTTCATACCATAGCTGATAAGTTTTATCAGCCTCTTATTGTTGCACTCTCTCAGAAAGGCTTCTCTTCTGTCCCCAAAAGAATTTGTTTATTAAATTAATTACTGGTATTATATAAGGGTAAAAAGATCCTAATCAATATGCTGGCAAGAATATTTTGAAGTGAACACTGATTCAATGTATCAGTAATTGTGATGTGAATTAAAACTTGATTGTTACAGTCCTAGACTACTCCGCATGTAGTATATTATTATGACCTACTGCACTTTAATGGCATATTTATTGATGAACATGTTATTGCTTTCAGTGTGTGAATTATGTTTTTTCATTCGACAGGTCATGCTTTGCTGCTGCATTGGCTAGATATCGTCCTCAGCAAATTTCTCAGTTGGTCCTCCTCAGCAGTGGTGGTCCATCTCCTCTTGTTCCAAAGCAGGCTTTGTTTTCCCTGCATCCATGTGCTGTATCTCTCATGAAACCATTTTTAATGTGTGGCTTTAAAAGGTAATTATGAATAATCAGCCACTAATTTGAAGAGTATGCATTTTGTGCACATTATGCTATCAAATATTTTAGAAAAATTCAACTGCCAACTGAAGAAACAGTAAATAAAATTATATCATATAATCTGGTTCCCTTTGCTGATTTGATCCTTAAATTACCTTAATATTACCCTTCTCTCATTAGAAATTACTTATTTTATGCACAAAAGACATTATTTTAATTTGGCCAATGATTTCATTTGTTTACCTCTTGCTTTATAAATAAAACAGTTTCTGGCGTAACTTGTTGGAAAATCTTCATACTGACTTTTAATAATCAAACCACTTTACTTTTCCACATAAACTTTTTAATTTTTACTACCCAGGTTTTGTTATAACATAACATCATCAGGTAAAAATTGACAAGTCCAACACCGTATATATACATATCTCTGGGCGGAGGGGAAGAGGAGGGAGGAAAGAAAGGATTGGTTGAGCTATGAAGAGGGGGGCTAAAAGTCTATGGTTTGAGGCGGATAATATTATATAATTAGCTGGAAGGATATGGTCAATACAATGTTGCAAAAAGCCCACCTGACATCAGATTAGTTGGCAGAGGATTAGGGAAATGATTATTATGAACTGGGAGAACGGCACTTAGTAATTAGTTAGGTGACTCAGTAGCGGGTTGGGAGGAGTCGCTACATTGTTGAAAAAGTCTCACTTGGTTTCAGGTGAGCTGGCAGGGGGTGAGGAAAAAACAATATCGGGGAATGTGAAGGGTAAAGAAAATCGTTGGTCAAAACATCTTCCCCGTAATTCGTGTGTTGAAGGATTTCCAACTGCTCCAGCGCATCAAGACGGCACCCTTTCTTCTCAAAATGTAAAAATTCGGGAGTAAAATCGCTGGTGTGGCCACAATCTCTCTAGTGCTTGGTGAATAGTGATGCGGAGATGTTATTTTTAAAACAAGCTCGGTGTTCCTTTATTCTAGTTTCAAATCTCCTCCCCATCTGGCCTATGTATATCCGGTTGCAGTCTTTGCAACGGAGTTTGTATACTCCACTTTTGTGTAGTGGTTCAACGTGGTCTTTCGTGTGGCATAACATGTTGCTTAAATTAGTTTTATTGTAAAAGGCCGGTCTCACTTTTTCCTTTGGAAGAATTCTTTGTACTTTAAATGATAAGTGACCAAGAAAAGGGAATCTCCGCCACTTTGGCTGGTTTTCTGTATATGTGGGTGAACTATATATGGATAACATTGCTAAACGGAATAGTTTCTTATGGTAAAGGGTATCAATTAAATCTTCTCTATACCCATTGTTCACTGCAATTTGTTTGATGATGTTATGTTATAATGAAACCTGGGTAGTAAAAATTAAAAAGTTTATGTGGAAAAGTAAA
This sequence comes from Hetaerina titia, assembly GCA_037158775.1. Taxonomy (NCBI): domain Eukaryota; kingdom Metazoa; phylum Arthropoda; class Insecta; order Odonata; family Calopterygidae; genus Hetaerina; species Hetaerina titia. The sequence continues at coordinate 142,964,322 of CM073768.1, forward strand.
GTGGTTTGATTATTAAAACTCTTGCTTTATCATGATTTTTTTCTTAAAGTGGAAAGTTTCTTGGTTTTCCAGGAATATGCTGTATCTAATTTGTTACCATGATCAGAATGAATGCAGAGAAAATTCAGGGCATGGTGGCCCCTTGGCACAAAATAATAGTTGCATATGATATGATTTTAAGGAGATTAGAGTATGAAATTAGTCTTTCGATATAGGTGATATACAAATGTCAACAGCTCAATTACCAATAATATTAAACTTTATTGTTTCAGCATGAATCAATTAGGTACATGCACTCTTTACATGATAAAAGGATTAAGATCATATAGTTTATTGATTTAGATTTGACAATGATAATGGCATATATTTTATTCCTACCAGTTTTAAAGTTTTCTGTGTCACATGGATTCTAATTAAATTGCACTAATTGCTATCAGTTTGGCTTTGAGTTTGTATTGGTGCTCGATTTATTGTTGCTAAAAATATTTAAAGTAGTTTGCACATCAAGAGCATTTTATAGCACAATGCATAAATTTGTAAGGGATCAGGAAAATTGCTAATATAAAGTTTTCAGTTATTGGATTTATTCACTTATGCATTTCTTTTGGGGTGTGGAATGGTAAAGTTACTAAGATGGTAGAGTGCTGAAGACTGTGATGTAGGGGTAGGACGTCAGGCTAGCAAGTGGACAGAATGAAGGGAGATGCAAACTATTCGGAAATGAAGAACGTTTAATGTAGTGTGGGGTTTTAAGTGGTGTCTTGGTGGACGAAGCTAAGAAATTTAGGGATGATCAGTCAGTGTCTATCCAAAATACACCTTAAACAGTAGTCTACCATTAATAATATTATTTCTTTCATGGAGTTTGTTTTATTTTTATTTTCATTATTATCCACTGGTTTGTTTCTGACTACTAACTGTGTATAGTATAATTTTTCTTTTCTCTTGTTATTGAGACATGTTATTTTTTGTTCCTTAAAAACTCTCTTCTGCAATACCGTTTTTTATGTTTTGATTTTGGTTATTGGAGTAATGAAAATGCATAGGTAGAACACGCTTTGATGTTAAAGTCACTTTGGCATCACAGGGTTATACCACTCTCTCAGGGACAATGTCTCGGCAGTATTGGTGAGGGATGATCCACATTGGTAGACAGATGTAATTTTATATTCTTGAAAAACCTTACACCATTTTACTTTCATCATTTTCTCTGGACTTTTGGTAGTTTTAAAGCAAACAGCGGTTGTATCATGTTTAGGATTAGTAATACCAATAGTTCCTTAACTACCCCCTAACTACCTAACCATAAATGGTAGGTTTAGAAATCCAACTTCATTATAAGTTACACGGGGTACATTTCAATTCTCCCTGCAAGAAATGTGTAGCAATAGCACATTATTGTCATTTTGCTTGTGCATCCTCACTTTGAAACTTGTTTGAAACTTTGGCATCCTTATGCATCCTCACTTTGAAACTACTTTGGCTGATGAGATGAAATGGTTGATACGATTAACATGAGGATATGCGCTTACTTCAGGATTATGTCTTGAGCTTCAATGTGCATTGATATGGCAATTAGAGTACTTACAAAGTACTTGGACATACTTTAAAAGAGAATTGGAACACACTCATAGTGTGTCTGTAGGTGTAACCATCAAAAAAACAGTTATCAACCTGAAAGTTTAAGACTTCAGATATGTTTAAGCCTGTAATTACCATCCTTGGCATTTCAATTTTACTAAAAATGGCTAGTATTTTGCTTCAAGTATTATTTCAAATTTTCTTAGGCTTTTTCTCGTAAATCGAAATAGAGTGTTATTTGAGTGTTCACGTTGTCGACATATTGGATGACCAACATGTTTCCATATTGTATCTCAACCATATTTAGTCAATAAGTCAATCCTTATAGTTTGGTGTAACATGGATTCTTCAATGGGTCCTTAGGAAAAAATAGAAAAACAAATTATCTTGAGTAGATTTATTTTCAACATTATCCAGTTGACTTGCTTGCAGCCGTATATCGTCTTGATTGAAAAGAATTTTTTTCTTTGCCAAATGAGGACATTTCTCCTGATTTGTAGTAGTAGTTTTTATGGGAGGCAACCCACAGCCGAGGTCATTTGCGCCATTAGGGATGGATGAGAAAGGAGGAAGGGTGGAGAGAAACCTGGCATCGGCATTGGCCTGCTCTTCTCAAAAGGCACCAAGGAGTCCACAGTTTTAACATCCCATCCAATGGGCTTTGTATTCACTCAAAGTGCTCTCCACAAAGCAGCTCAAGTAGGGCTCGGGATACCACTGAAAAATATTTGTTATCTCCAGGATTCGAACCTTAGTCCTCTCGATGGGAAGCATGTACGTTAGCCACCACACTATCCCGATCTCCTTCTCTTGATTTCTGTGTAAAACCAGTGCAATAGCAATGCATTATACTTTCCATTTATAATTTGTTCTTTTTGGAAGTAATCAATGTAGATGATTCCACGGGCATCTAAAAAAACCGTGGCCACCATCTTGTTGGCCAATTTCAGCATCTTCACCTTCTTCAGAGCTGGATTGACTTTGGAAACCTACTGTTTTGACTGTTCCTTTGTGTCTAGAGTGTAGTAGTGTTGTGTGTCCATGTTTTGTCCACAGTTGTGCTTCAATATAGAAACTCGTCAGAATTGCAACAGAAAAGTTCCATACCAGCCTCCGAATTAACCCCACAATAATGCGTATACTCCACTGAGAGAAAACACGGCACCCATCTTGCTGAGTTTTTACACATCCAATTCTTCTTGAAAATCTAAAACAAAGTACCTTGTGGTATGCCTGTACCATCAACTATTTCACGAAAGTTGATTTGTCAATCCCTAAAAACCATATCAGAGATTTAGTCAACCACTTCCACTGGATATCCCGAGTAATATTCATCATTTGTGAATGCATGGCCACGTTTAAACTTATTTGCCCAATTGTAAACAGTTGCAAACACAGGAGTAGATGTGCCATGAACTTCATCAAACTTGGCTTTGATTTCTTTCAACATTGAGCCTTCTTTTCAATAGAAGTGTTTAATCACCACAATCAACTCATTTTTTTTCAATTTTTCTATTAAAACAAAATTTTATTGCTTCAGTCAACTATGAAATTGAAACCGCTTGATGGATGTAACTGAAACTTTGACAGTAGTCTAGTGAGAGAGGGATGAGGCTTACTAAAAGTAAACCTTTTCCGATAATAGTACGAGAGCCATCACTTGGATTTTCTAAGGACATTTTGAAGGTCCCACTCAATGTCAATTACAACTCACTTAGACATGACCTTTCTAGACCTGATAGAAATTGGTTTTCGTTTTCTAGGGTTTGAAATACATTATAGAGATTTCCTATGTATTTTTGGCACGTAATTCATCTTCAGAAATAGTATGCAGTAGAGCATGTTTTACCTTGGTCATATATGATTTTTTCCCTAGTTCTGCAGTATGTTCTAGAATTGCTTGATAGAAGAAAAGAATCACTGAAATTATCATATTATGTTCCCAAGACCGTATGCTCATCAATTCTCGAATAAAGATTTCAAGAAACTGCGGGAGATGCAGCAACAGTAACTTTTAACGGAGTCATCCGCTAACATGCATTTCATTGTAACAATTTCAGAGCGTAAAAATCATTCGCCTTGACCAGGATTCCAAAGTAGTTCATCTTCAGAAATAGTATGCTGTAAAGCATTTTTGCATAGTTTTGCCTAATCATATTCCCTAGAATTGGGTATGTGTCTTGAACTGTGCTCTTACCTATTTATTTTCAGAGATGTATTTTATGCTCCCCGTGGAAAACATTTGCCATCCTTCCGTGCCTATGAACTGCCACCATATGTGATGAATCATGTAGAGAGGGGTCAAGAGTGGGCGGACGGTGACTCGGCATTTCATCGGAGAATTCTAGTTCCAACACTGTTAGTTCATGGTCTCAAAGATCCGTACATCTCACTGGTTGAAGAATGTGAAATGGAGAGGGTGAGGAAATTAATGTTTTCTTTTTCCTTGCATGTTAAATAATGATTTTTATTACTTCCTGAATGATGAATGTAGAAAAATGGAGCTTATATTTTTAATAACTCTTCTTCAATTTCAAAATCACAAATACACAGTTATCTCTCCATAAAATATGTATCAACCTTTCAGAAGATAAAAAGAGACGTTTCAGGCGTGATATACTTGCTATGCATGATAGACTTTCAGAAGATGATACTATATGATGACAATGTACATGTTAACCAAAGTAACATCTGACTCGGTGAAGACCTAGGCTACATCGATCATTTCAAATGCTCAGCAACGTAGTAGGGCCAGAAATGTAGCAAATAACTGCGTGAAATGGTATGTTTTGGAAAAACAAAATATTTTTTCCAAGACTGAAAAACTGCAAAAATAACAAAATGATGAATAATCAAAACTGACAGGGCTATTCTGACCACTAAAAAACTATTCTGGTCATTATTATTTAAATAATTATTATAGTGTCATATTTTTTTTCTTTTAATCTTTAAAGCTAAAATATCCACAATATAAAAACATAGGAGACTCATTATATCACATAATTCCATATCATTATAACTGCAATATGAGTATATACATGTAGAATTGCTAGAAACCAAGGAACCATTTTTAATCTGTGCCTAACTGACATCACTCTGAATCCCCAGGTATTCCACATGAATACCTATGCCTGTTGTTGTCTTTCAACCAGGTGCTCATTATGGTTAAGCTCTGTCTCCTGCAGAAGTCTCATGCTTTCTCCCCACAGTCATTACTTGTTCCTAAACCGTTGTCCCCTACCTCGCAATTCTTCCTCAGCCTACCATTGCGTTTCAATCTCTCGTCAATGCCAAATGTTTCCTTTAAGAGACACAGGTAATTATTTCATTTAATTGATCATAGATCCTATATCTTTCTCTTCTAGAGTGGTTGGTGACATGCATACCTGAATAATGACCAGGTTTTTTGGTTCCGCTTTTACTTCTACTAATTAAATCTAAACTCCCTTGCATGCTCTATATTTATTATGCTTCTTCCTACCATTTGGTTAAATACCCCTCGCTGACTCTCTCTTACTTTCCTCTGTATATTAATCAATAGCCATCACTCCAATAATCTTGCATCACCTTACACAACCCTAAAACATCTATTGATTCCTTTATCCATCTCTCGTTTTACGAGGTTCAATTGCTCAAAAATTAACAGGAATTTTTTCTTTCGTGGGCTTGGAGAGTCCGATTTGTCAAACTTTTTTTTAATTATGTTGGTGTACATGCCCCTGAAGTATGATAAAACTTCCAGCTGTTGTCATTGTGGATTTTGTCTGCGAAAGCCACTAAGGTTAGATGTGTTTTATGAGCTCGGCAATTTTCGTTTGTTAAGAGAATGGATCAAAGAATTTGTATCAAATTTTGTGTAAAAAATAAAATAAAGTGTAACAAAGTGTGTGAAATATTAACAAAGGCCTATGGTGAGTCTGCTATGAGTAAATCAAGAGTTTATGAGTGATCTAAGCGGTTCCAAGAAGGCCGTGAAGACCTTGAAGATGACGAATGCTCTGGACGGCCCAGCACATCAACAATCGATAAAAATGTGGAAAAATTGAAAGAAATGGTTATGAACAAATCACAATTAGAGAGGTCGCTGATGATGTTGGCATATCGATTGGATCATCAAATCATGACATTTTTTACAATTTTTTGGGTATGAAACGCGTGGCAGCAAAGTTTGTTCCAAAGACTTCCTATCCTATCCTATAAGATTCCAAGACTTTTTCCTATTTCCAAAAATTAAGAGAACCTTGAAGGGCCTTCGTTTTACGGCCATAGATGACATTAAAAGCGCATCGCTGAAAGAACTAATGGCTATCTCAAAAATCGAGTTTGAGAAATGTTTCGGGGATTGGAAGAAGCACTGGCACAAGAGCATAATCTCCAATGGGGACCACTTTGAAGGTGACAACATCAATGTATAAGAATAAATAAATATTTTTGTCCGAAAAATTAAAATTCCCGTTAATTTCTGAACACACCTCGTACATTCTATAATTTTCCTGCTCTAAACATCATCCAAAACATTCCATGCCCGTATTCTAACTAATTTAGTCATCTTCTGTGTCCTCTGCACTGCTGCCCTCATTTTTGCTTTGCAAGGATTCTTTGAGATGATGACTGCAGTAGCTTTTCATCTCCCTCTGCCGGGCACATCACTAGACCCACTGGTTTGGGTTCCATAACTGCCAGGACTCAATCTAGTAATTTTTCTATCATTGGTTCATGGGATAATAAATGGCATGATTTCATGTTGCCTCCCTGCTAGTATTTTAAACCAGAAAATCTTTGCTCCTATTAGTACAGCTCTAGGGTTCATTTGAATACAGAAGCCCTTCCACCAAGTGAAGGTTGTAGCCCATGGCATGAGGAATGTGATATATTTTTAAAAAAGTATCAATATTTTGGTAAATGAGAGCAGGTAGGACTTTGTCTAAGGGAATTTCTTGTTCTAGCCATGGAAAAAAACAAATTTGGCTCATCACAATGATGATTGTAGAGCTTAAAGGAATGATTAAAGTCAATGTGATCCCCTTGCTTTATTTCTTGGGGAATTTTGTTGCTATTATTTAAAATGGTAAGCATCGGACTAATGATTAAAAAAGCTATTGAGTACTCCTAGTTATATTTTCAGAAAAATGTTTCATTATCCACTATTTGAATGTTTGGGATAAGCAGAAATTGGAAAAATAAAATACTATGTGTTTAAGAGATAGGTGAGGCCGGTACTTGGTAGAATTCCATTCACAACAATTTGGTCTGACGAGAGTTGCGACTGTTTTTTACGGCCAGTGGAGTTTTCCCCCCTTATAATTTAACAAAATTATTTGATTCTTCCTTGTTCATCATAAATTTTAAAAAAAAAAAATTTTTTTAAAAAATTTTTTAATTTTTTTTTAATTTTTTTTTTATTTAAAAAAAAAA